>QXTE01000180.1:0-301179 GCA_003942145.1 Platysternon megacephalum
GGAAGACACTGCAGTAGGCAGCGATAGGCTAACCGGCTCCTTCCCCCACCCCACCCCCCCCGGACAATTTCCTTCTGGAAGCTAGATATCCGGTTATGTTAATACTCCTATTTGCGTAAAGTATGGAGGCTCCAGTTACTGATATAAATATCCAATCCTGTTTTAATCTCTGCTAAGCTCTTGGGTGGCAATGAGTTCCCCAGGTTCATTGTGCAAGAGAGTAATTCTTCTTAGCAGGGTTGAACTTGCCACCTTTTGCGTCCGTTCAGTCTGATGTTGTTCGTGTAGCAGGAGACAGGGGGAACAGAAGTGTCCAATCTCCCTTCCCTTGAGCAGCTCTGTCTTCCAGCAAGCACAAAGAACGAGTTCTTAGAAATAATCTCAGCATTGAACTCGGGTGCTGCCTGGGGAGGAGACTGAGAAAGTCCTTCTGAAAGCGTGGACGTAGCATCTGCTTTCATGCTAAAGCCTTTTCCTCCTCCCANGGGCTGGGGTGCAGGATGGGATGCGGGTTCTGGGAGGGAGTTTGGGTTCAGGGCTGTGGTAGGGGGTTGGGGTACAGGAGGGGGTGTGGGCTCTGGGAGGGAGTTTGGGTGCAGGAGGAGGCTGGGGCTGGGAGTTGCGGTGTGGGAGGGGATTCGGGGTGCAGGCTCTGGCTGGGCGGTGCTTATCTCGGGTGGTTCCTAGAAGCAGCGACATGTCTGGAAGTGGCTCCTAGGCTCACGGGTGGCCAAGCGGCTCTGCACACTGCCCCTGCCTGCAATCACTGCCCCCACAGCTCCCATTCCCAGCCAATGGGAGCTGCGGAGTCAGCGCTCGGGGTGGGGGCAGCGCATGGAGACCTCCTGCCCGCGCCTCCTTCTAGGAGCTGCTGCTGGACATGTTGCCACTTCTGGGAGTGGCGCGGAGCCAGGTCAGATAGGGAGCCTGCCTTAGCCCCACTGCACCGCCTGACTTTTAGCAGCCTAAAATCTCCCGGATTGGCTTCAGTAGCCTCTGGGAGATTGAGCCAGGAGAACATTCTTCCCCTCTGCTGCAGGGCCTGTGGCCTGTGGCAGTTCTCATGTGCCCACAGCCTGGCACCGTAATGAGCTGCTATTGGGACTGAGCCCTGATACTCAAAACACCATTTTACAGAATTACTTGTGCACTGACAGAAGAGACGATGGTAGTAATAGGCACTTACTTAGCCCCACCCTTCTGCAGCTCTCGAAGCACTCTACAAAGTGGGGTTCAAGGAGAAGAAAGATGGCACGGAGGTTAGCTGGGACTCAAAAGAGCTGGACCCAGTTCTTGGCTGTACCCCCGATTATCTGTGCAATGTTGGACAAGTCTCTCTCTCTCTGCCTCAGTTCCCATCTATAGAATGGGAATAATACTACCTCTCTCAGTCTTGGCTATTTAGGCAACATGTGCTTTGGGGGCAGGGGCTCTCACACTGTTTGTTCAAGGAAGCCCTGATTTGAGGGGGGGGGGCTTTAGGTGCTCCCACCACACAAGTGAGTTGTCTGCTCCATATTACTGGTGCAGCTGACGGGAAGCTGACAAACACATCTTTCTGATGCAGGAGGGAAGCCATTAGTTATAGCATATACCCATAAAGTCACTTGGTGTAGAGGAAAAGGCAGAGGAGAGAGCAGATTCTAGTGGAGTGAGGAAGGCATACGTTCCTCCCACGCGTCTCTCCAAGCTGAAAGCCCACACAGAATATTTCCATCCCTCTTCCACACCTTCCAACAAAGAGAGCTAATGCTCAGGGAATTAAACATCAAATTTATTGCATAATATCGAACTATGTACACACACACATAGAAAATAAACATTTGCTATAGCTGTATATGTGTCTTTAATGCGGTGTTATAAAGAGGCTGACAGGCCACCAATGTAGTAATCCGCACATTTAAAAAAACCCCATGCCTATAACCTTTTGTTGGAGAGGTGCAAAGTTCAATAGTACATATCAAACATGGGCCATAAATATTGTATGGTCTATAAATATGTCCATTCTCCAACAGGGTTTAAAATTAGATTTACACTGATTCTTGGAAAATGAGAGATTGTTCACCATTTTAACTGATCATGGAGGGGAAAAAAGAGGGCTCACTAATCTTTTGGGAAATGGATGGTTAATTCATCCTCTTACCCACCCAGAGGTGTTAATGTACATTTCAAATGTGATCAACAAAAGCTTCATAACAAAGATTGCCTTTAAGTCCCAGCATTTAATAGTGACACAAAGTGTCAAGTAGAAAGTAGAAATGTTGCACTGAAAAACTAACCCCCAGATTCCAAGCCTGTGGATTTGATTCTGATTTCTTGGCGCTGCCATCTCACATTTGATCAGGATCCCTTGCCTTTGAGCAGGGAAACTAGGACTAGGTTAAGCCTACTGTAGACTTGTATATTGCGCTTCCATATTGGTAGAGGTTCAATTTGGGAAACCAATTTCTAAATTTTGTTCTTCCTCAGAACTAAAAAGAAGTGACCTAGCCCCCAAGAGAACCCTCTCAAAAGGCTCAGCAGGGAAAGGCACGACCAAAATTTGAGACCAAAAGAAAAAACATAGAATCCATAGTCTTGTGCAAACAAAATAAGTGTGTACCATCAGAAGGGGGGGTTGAAGACAAGCATCACAATAGTGCCCCCACCCCAGTACCCAACTGTCCTGCAGAGAGGAGGGCAGTGGGCATGAGATGTAGCAATTCTATGCAAGCAAGAACCAGCTTGCATTTGGAGGGGAGGGGAGGAGTGAAGCAGGGAGAGGTGGACAGTTAAAAAAAAATCACCATTTCACCCACTGCCAGAAAGGCAAGGAGCAGCAAAGATCAAAATAATTATGATGATTGAAAGAAAAAATGGGGGATGGGGGAAGAAAATTGCAAGCAACTGCTGGCGATAAAAACAGCTAACCAAAACAAGGCTGAACTGATTTTGTTTGATGGGTTCGAGACTTCAGTGCACACGTTCTCCCTGCTAAAATCCCAGAACAAGTTGACAGTGTCATGCTGGGCCTCTGTGTCCCTTGATTCCAATATTTTTAAAAAACATTCTGATCCATTACTTTACAAAAATAAAACCTGCTCCATTTGTTGTGTCTGTTTGCCAATCAGGCCAAACTAAAGCCCTCGTAGTGGTCGATGGCTTGTATAAGCCGCACGCTCAGGGTCTCCTTGCTGCTGTACTTGGGCAGGTCGAGGAGGTTGTAGCAGGTGTGAGCGACCGGCAGGTACTGCTCCCCGCTCGACGTGGACTGGATGATGATGCGTAAACTTGACATGCCATAGATAGGGATGCGGTCGCTGCCGGTCAGGAACACTGAGAGAGCAGAAACAAAACACAGCACTTTGAGAAGGCAGCCGCACACTAATGACGACACCAAGACTAGAGGGCAAATACTGTCGTCAACTAGGGACCCACTTGAAATTTGTCCACATTGACCTCTCGATGACTCTCACTACATTCAGCCTGAGTGTTTGTGGCCTCGGATGACCTCCCTGGCTTAATCCTCACACTGATTGAACTGTTCATGACCCCAATTGCTTGTAAATTCATCCTCAGTGACCCCAACTGCCTTGACATTTTTATACATTGACCTCTCTGTGACCCCCCAACTATATTGAGCCCTAGGATCTGTGTCCTCGGCTGACCTCCCTGGGTCCTTCCTTACCCTGATTGAACTCTGCATGACCCCAGTAGCCTGTAAATTCATCATCAGTGACCCCAGGTGACCCCAACTGCCTTGAAATTATTCAACATTAACCTCTCTGTTACCCCCACTACAGATGAATGCCATGGCTTGATCCCCACCCTGACTGAACTCTGCATGACCCCAAATGCTTGTGAACTCATCCTCAATGACCCCAGGTGACCCCCAACTGCCTTCAAAGTTTGCCACGTTGACCTGTCTGTGACCTTCACTACATTCAGCCTGAGGGTCCGTGTCCTCAGATGACCTGCAGGGTCTGATCCTCACCTTCAGTGACCTCTGTGTGACCCCACTAGCCTGTAAATTGATCATCAGTGACCCCAGGTGACCTCAACTGCCTTGAAGTTTCTCCATATTGACCTCTCTGCGACCCCCACCACATTCAGCCCTAGGGTCTGTGTCCTCGGATGACCTCCCTGGCTTGCTCCTCACCCTGATTGAACTCTGCATGACCCCAAATGCCAGTAAATTCATCCTCAGTGACCCCAGGTGACCCCCCACGGCCTTGAAATTTTCCCACATTGACCCCTCTGTGACCCCCACTACATTGAGCCTGAGGGTTGTGGAGGAAATACCCCCCCCCTTCTTTGTCCCCTTCAGGTTGTTTCTCCCTCCCCTCTTATCTATCCCCCACAAACCCTGGCCTGGCTCAAAACTGTCAGACAGGAAGCCTAAACCACACTGGGCTGCACTTTGAGGAGAGGGGGAGGGAAAGAGGAACTAGCAAAGGTTAGAAAAACTATTTGTAACAGGCATTGCTCAAGGTTTAAAATGCATCTGCTTGTGCTATCTGTCATGCTAAAGGTTATCAAGACTCATCCTGAACCCTATCTGTAATCAATGCTTTTATAATGGAATAGTTGCTTAGCATATAAGTGCTGTTGCCTTTAAATTGTACCCCTTTAGGTAAGCCCCTGTATGCCCATACCCACCGGAAGGTTAGTCCTCCTCCTTGCCCCAAGGCCTAGCCAGATGCCCAAATGGCATCAGATGGGGGCCCCCTACCCTTGTAACAGCAACCCCCTCTGCGGGCTCTGAACAGGGNGTTACCCCCACTACAGATGAATGCCATGACTTGATCCTCACCCTGACTGAACTCTGCATGACCCCCAAATGCTTGTGAACTCATCCTCAATGACCCCAGGTGACCCCCAACTGCCGTCAAAGTTTTCCACGTTGACCTGTCTGTGACCTCCACTACATTCAGCCTGAGGGTCCGTGTCCTCAGATGACCTGCAGGGTCTGATCCTCACCTTCAGTGATCGCTGTGTGACCCCACTAGCCTGTAAATTGATCATCAGTGACCCCAGGTGACCCCAACTGCCTTGAAGTTTCTCCATATTGACCTCTCTGCGACCCCCACCACATTCAGCCCTAGGGTCTGTGTCCTCAGATGACCTCCCTGGCTTGCTCCTCACCCTGATTGAACTCTGCATGACCCCAAATTCCAGTAAATTCATCCTCAGTGACCCCAGGTGACCCCCCAACGGCCTTGAAATTTTTCCACATTGACCCCTCTGTGACCCCCACTACGTTGAGCCTGAGGGTCCATGTCCTCAGATGACCTGCATGGTCTGATCCTCACCTTCAATGAACTCTGCATGACCCCAATTTGGGATCAATTTATATGCAGTTGGGATCATGAAGATGTGAATGACTGTACATCTGAAGGCAGTGAGGTCACATGGGGCAAGGAGAGTAATGCTAGAGAAAGTGGGGGGTTACGTAGTCATCAATGAAGAATAACGTGGCAGCAACAGGGGTCCCTCAGGGTGAGCCAAGCAATAATGGAGTCACACAGAGGAACAGCGATAGTGTGGAGGGAATGGGGGGGTCATGGTGGGTCAATGAGGAAACATGTGAAGGCATTCTGGGTCATGGACTGTATGACGCTGTATGAAAGAAAGGAGACCATGTTTACAGTAATATATCATCACTGATGCTCAATTGTGATAAATCCTGTACAAAGTATGTTGTGTTCAGTATCATTGGAAAAGTTATAATCTACTAAGTATGATTATCCTGTTTAGCTGGACGTATCATCATTGTATATGAAGTTATGAAACTTTGCTATGTGCTTGTATTTCAAACCTGTTGTTTCTGGGTAAGAGAGATTTATACCTAGGCTAGCCAGCCTGCTTGATGGCCTATTACAGACAAATCAGCTCTTCCAGGGACACCTTCTGAGGCTTCTTCAGGAGTATGCAACCAACGAATGCCTCATGATTCATCAAGGACATGTGACCCAGGCCTCCGTGTTTGTGTCAATAACTTTCCATGCCCCTGGACTAAGAGGTATACATTGCAGACTGCGACATCATTCTTTGTCTTCATTCCTGCTCCACCTCTCTGGGCTACAATTTCTAACAAAGGGAAGCTTTGAATAAAGGACTGATGACCCCAAATCTTTTTGGGTGATCTAGAGAGACAACTGCAAACTAGCACGTTTAACAGCACTGCTATTATCCTAATTTACAAACTCGGAAATCAACTGTAATGTATATGATTGATTTTAACTTCTTAATAACTCTTCCTTATTTTTTTTAATTAACCTTTAGTTTTTCGTTACCAGAGGATTGGCTACAAGTGTGGACCTGGGGTGTGTGGCTGGTTCTTTGGAACTGGAAAAAATGAACATGTGCTGTTTTTGGTTTTAATAACCCTACATCACAAAAATCCAGTTGTCTGGGTGGTGATAGGGGCTGGATTGCCTCTAGAGGACTGTTTTGGCTCCTTTTTAACTAGTATAAGTGATACAGGAGCTCACTTTTGTTACTGGCTTGGTGACCTCTAACGATAGAATAAACCACCAGTTTGGGGGGGAGGGGGGGGCAGGTGAGACCTGTTTCCTAGTCTGTCCTGAATTTGGCATTCTCAGCTGTGATCCAAACCAGGCTGCTCTTGAAGTAGGGGTGTCACAGAGAGAAAAGCTCTAGGTAGTGGGGGTCATGCAGGCATCAATGAGAAAAATTTTGGAGGCAGCTGGGATTATGGAGGGGGCCACTGAGGGTGAGTCTGGAGGCTGTGGGGTCAGAGCATAAGGCAGATGGTACAGGGGGTCATGCTGGTGTCCAACAGTATCCTACCTGTAGACCCAAATGCAGGTGGGGTCCCTAAAACCCAGGAGAGACATGAATTGGCTGGATACACCAGTCAACCCCATTCAGTACCTTTTACAGGTGAAATTCTAATAATAATATCCGGGGTGCAGACTGAAGCAAAATTTGGGAAACAAAATTTGGAAGATGATGTAGGGATTCTTGCAAGTGACGTTCTTGAGGAAACCCTTGCTGTCACTGATTATGGGAAACAAATTTTATGGATTATAAAGCGTCTAGAAATGAATCCTGATTCAAGGGAAGGAATGGAAGGCACTTATGATGTGAGCGCTATCACTGAAACCATCCCAATGCTTCAAGCAGAACCGCCATGGGACCAATTAATAAACCAATTTCCTAAATTGTGGGCTACCCATAAACAAGACTATGGAAAGCTCAGTGGAGAAGTAGTAATTGTGGGAAGTGGTTCTCCGTCAAAAAAGCAGTATAAATACCCTCAGGAAGCAAAAGAGGAAGTTACTCTAATTATTAAGTCCTTAGTGGACCAGGGGATACTAGTTGTCACAACTAGCAAAAGCAATTCTCCTGTTTGGCTGGTCTGTAAACTGGATGGTTCCTGGAGACTACTGACTATCAAGCACTCAATCAACATACTCCTGCAGTTTTCCCAGTGGTGGCATCCTATCAGGACCTATTAGAACAAGAAACTGATGGAAAGAAGTGGTTTTCTGTTTTTGATGGAACTAACGGCTTCTGGTCTGTCCTTGTGGCCACAAAAACAAACAAACAAACCCAATACAAATTTGCCTCCACAAATAAAGGTCAACAATTTACATCGACCTGATTTCCTCAGGAGTTTAATAACTCTCCCAGATTATTTCCTGCAGCCATAACCAAAGTTCTGGCTCCTCTTTTGGAAACTAATCAAGTATTGTTGTATGTTGATGACATATTAGTTGCCATAGACACTGAAGAAGTACATAAAGAAGTACGAACTTGGTTGTTTAAATTACTGAGGCAAAATTAAAATTAAATGGGAAAAAGGCTCAGATAGCCAGGAATAAAATATCCTTCCTGGGAATTGAAATTGGCCATGATCGCAGACAGCCCCTTCAGGAGTGAGTCCGAACTATCTTAGACCTCCCTATACCAACATCTGAACATGAAGTGAGAACCTTCCTGGGATTAGCAGGATTCAATAGGGAATGTATTCCAGGATTTGCTGAAAAATTCTCAAGAAGGGAGAAATTTGGGAATGGAAGTCTGAACACAGTCAAGCAGTACGGGTCTTAAAATAAAAACTTGTCCAGATAACTGCACTGGCACATCCTAACCCACAAACACCTTTTATTTTAGAAGTAGGAGCTTCATCTACTGCTCTTTCTGCGGTGTTAATGCAACATCAGTTGGGCAAGGATAAACCTATTGCCTATGCTTCTCGGCTTTTTAGCCGAATGGAGAAATGTTTTTTTGCATGCGTAAAACAAGTTCTAGTTGCGTGTTGGGCCAGTCAGCATTTTGAATCTTACAGGATTAAACACTGTAGTCCTTAGGACTCCTCACACCCTTGTAAAATATCTTTTCTCTGGGAAAATTTAAGATGGGCTGGTATCAAATTCTCGGCTGGCTTGCTGGACTTTAGCTTTAATGGATCGAGATTTGCAGGTAGAGGCTCTAACTGGACCATCTAAAACTGCTTTATTATTATTGGTAGGTGGGAATCCCCATGAGTGCCCACTTCCTCAGCTGACTACTCGAAAGAGGTACCTTTCTGAGGCTCCAAAATGGGATGAGAAACCTTTTCTGAACAAAAATCTATTCGGGTCTGGTTGTACCACGTAGCTGGAAAAGCCTATATTGGCTTTGCACTTGTAGATCCTGTCAATCAGACACTGATTGCAAGAAAATGTAATATACATTCGGCTCAGTATGCTGAATTGGCTGCAGTTGCTGTGTCTTGGGAAATGTTTCTTTAGAAAAAGATCTATCCTTGTATTCTGATTCTCAATGGGTCTGTATGGCTCTAGTTGACTGGCTTCCAGAATGGGAAGAAAATGCTGTGTTGTTCAGATGGTAACCTGTAGTACATGTGGAATTATACCTGTATATAATTACCCTTTTGAAAAGGAGAATAGGTAAAACGTTAATTGGCAAAGTTAAAGCTCATCAAAAGAAAGGACCCATGGTAGAATGGAATAATTGGGCTGACTTTGAAGCTAAACAGGGAGCATTAAATGGACCCTCCTGGCAACCTCCAAAACAAAATGTGGTAGCAAGGATTCAAACAAAAGAGCCAGAAAATACAGATCGATCTTTGTTCTGCATTGCAGCGGGACTAACTCTGAAATGTCTCTTTAAAAAGGCTAGTGAGGGAGGAGTTTCTCTTAGAATATTACCTGAAGGGGGTGGGGGCTACTCATTGCACAGCCCCAAGGCCAAGGGGGGTGGGTAGTGCCTAAACATTTAAGAAGTGAGGTCATTTATCTTGCACTTAATCCAGGGAGTCATCAGGGCATTGCTTGTTCAACTGAAAGTCTGTTGCAAACAGCTTGGTGGCCCTCTACAAAATCTGATATTGACCAATGTCAGAAATTGCTTATAGGGTGTTGCTGTTAATGCAGATCAGGAGAAAAGCAAGATTCCCTTAAAAATCCCAAAGGATATCTGGTCCATGGTTCAAGTCGATTATACCACACGTAGAGGAAATAAATACCTCTTGGTAATAGTGGCTACGTTCACAAAATGGATTGTAGCTGCTTTCCCTGTAAAAACTAATGCTGCTTTAAATGCTGCTAGGTTTCTGACTGAACCTGTGGTGCCTAGGTGGGGAATTCCTATTATTCTTGAATCTGACCAGGGATCCCATTTACTATGCAAGCTCTATGGAATCAAGCAGAGATTCCATTTCCCTTACCATCCTCAGGCTAGTGGGAATGTGGAGCAGTCAAACCGCACAGTTAAAGAGGCATTTAGAAAGATTGTGACTGAAAGTGGAAAGGAATTTGGGACATTAAATTACCACAAATTCTGATGGCTCTTCGAGCAGCTATTAGTGCCTCTACCAGATACAGGGCCGGCTCCAGCTTTTTTGCCGCCCCAAGAGGCGAAGGGAAAAAAAACAAAAACCTGATTGAGCTGCCACCGAAGTGCCGCCGAAGAGGAAGAGAGGGACTGAAGGACCCGCCGCCGAATTGCCGCCGGAAACCCGGACGTGCCGCCCCAATAACGGACGGAGTGCTGCCCCTTTCTATTGGCCGCCCCAGGCACCTGCTTACTTCGCTGGTGCCTGGAGCCGGCCCTGACCGGATCTAGCCCATTTGAATTAATGACAGGTAGACCGATGCAGTTACCAGAGCTCTGGTACGTTCCTGTTTCAACAGAGTGGCAAGCAGTAGTGTCTGCTGATAGATTTCTAGAGCAACTGAAAACTAGACTTGCTGGAGTGAGCAAAAGAGCAGCTCAGCTGCTAGGAGAAAGCAGATGGAAACTGCAAAGAGGATTTCTCCATAACAAAGAAATAGAGCTTTAAGTAGGGAGTCAAGTAATGGTAAAATGTCTAGGGAACAGGGATATGCCTTCTCTTCCTATTGGGAGGGACCCTATGTTATTACTAGGGCTGTCAGGCGATTAAAAAAATGAATTGCGGTTAATCGTGCAATTAAAAAAAAGTAATCACGATTAATAGCACGATTAATCATGCGGTTAATAATAGAATACCTTTTTAAAATATTTTTGGATGTTTTCTACATTTTCAAATATATTGATTTCAATTACAACACAGAATACAAAGTGTACAGTGCTCACTTTATATTTTTTATTACAAATATTTGCACTGTAAAAAACAGTAGTGCAATCTCTTTATCATGAAAGTTGAACTTACAAATGTAGAACTATGTACAAAAAATAACTGCAGTCAAAAATAAAACAATGTAAAACTTTAGAGCCTACAAATCCACTGAGTCCTACTTCAGCCAATCGCTCAGACAAACAAGTTTGGTTACAATTTGCAGGAGATAATGCTGCCAGCTTCTTGTTTACAAGGTCACCTGAAAGTGAGAACAGGCGTTCACATGGCACTGTTGTAGCCGGTGTCGCAAGAAATTTATGTGCCAGATGCGCTAAAGATTCATATGTCCCTTCATGCTTCCACCACCATTCCAGAGGACATACTTCCATGCTGATGACGGGTTCTGCCCGATAACGATCCAAAGCAGAGCAGGCCGACGCCTGTTCATTTTCATCATCTCAGTCAGATGCCACCAGCATCTTTTTTGGTAGTTTGTGTTTGGTAGTTTCCACATTTGAATGTTGCTCTTTTAAGACTTCTGAAAGCATGCTCCACACCTCATCCCTCTCAGATTTTGGAAGGCACGTCGGATTCTTAAACCTTGGGTCGAGTGCTGCAGCTACTTTTACAAAACTCACATTGGTACCTTCTGTGCGTTTTGTCAAATCTGCTGTGAAAGTGTTCTTAAAACGAGCATGTGCTAGGTCATCATCCGAGACTGCTATAACATGAAATATATGGCAGAATGTGGATAAAACAGAACAGGAGACATACAATTCTCCCCCCAAGGAGTTCAGTTACAAATTTAATTAATGCATTATTTTTTTAATGAGCATTATCAGCATGGAAGCATGTCCTCTGGAATGGTGGCCAAAGCATGAAGGGGCATACAAATGTAAGCATGAAGGGGCATACATATCTGGCACGTAAATACCTTGCAACGATGGCTACAACAGTGCCATGAGACTGTAAATGAGACTGTAAAGGTGACACTGTAAATAAGAAGCAGGCAGCAGTATCTCCGTCAATGTAAACAAACTTGTTTGTCTCAGCAGTTGGCTGAACAAGAAGTAGGACTGAGTGGACTTGTGGGCTCAAGTTTTACATTGTTTTGTTTCTGAGTGCAGTTATGTAACAAAAAAAATCTACATTTGTAAATTGCACTTTCACGACAAAGAGATTGCACTACAGTACTTGCATGAGGTGAACTGAAAAATACTATTTATTTTGTTTATCATTTTTATAGTGAAAATATTTGTAATAAAAAATAATATAAAGTGAGCACGGTACACTTTGTATTCTGTGTTGTAACAGAAACCAATATATTTGAAAAATGTAGAAAAACATCCAAAAATATTTAATACATTTCAATTGGTATTCTGTTGTTTAACAGTGCGATTAATCGAGATTAATTTTTTTAATCACGATTAATTTTTTTGAGTTAATCGCATGAGTTAACTGCGATTAATTGACAGCCCTAGTTATTACTAGTAAGCGGAGTTCCTCTATCAAGTATGTTTACCTCAAAAAGAAAGACAATTAAAGTGGTACCACAGGGGATAATTAAAACCCTTTGGTAAATCCTAAAAGTTAGAGCAGGGGTTCTCAAACTGGGGGTCGGGATCCCTCAGGAGGTCATGAGGTTATTACATGGGGGGTCGCAAGTTGTCAACCTCCACCCCAAATCCCGCTTTGCCTCCAGCATTTATAATGGTGTTAAATATATTTAAAAGTATGTTTAATTTATTAGGGGGGGGGTCGCACTCATAGGCTTGCTGTGTGAAAGGGGTCACCAGTAAAAAAGTTGGAGACCCACTGAGTTAGAGACTCTGTCATTGATTTAAGCAGGGCGAGAGGCCCTCTGTTTTTGTTTGTTCTTTTTCAGAAACATGTGCAGGGAACATTGTTACCACCTGGTATTTTATGAGAATCCTGGAGTCTATTGTGTAGGATTATGAAGGAGTGGCTACAAGATCTATTTGAAACTCCCAAAGTTATCGGGATCCAGCAGCGTTGAACTCACGTGGAGGAGACCTGTTCTGAGTTATCGAGCTCCCTCAGTAGTAGAGGGACCATGGTCTGAGGACTTTATCTTTCAAAATCATATTAGGAGAAAATAATTCATTTTATAAAATAGCTTACAATAGTGGATACTATTGGAAAAATGTCAAGTATCAGGGGGTATTAGTCTGTATCCACAAAAACAACAAGGAGTCCGGTGGCCCCTTAAAGACTAACAGATTTATTTGGGCATAAGCTTTCGTGGGTAAAAAATCTCACTTCTTCAGAACAGTTGCATCTGAAGTAGTGAGGTTTTTTACCCACGAAAGCTTATGCCCAAATAAATCTGTTAGTCTTTAAGGGGCCACCGGACTCCTTGTTGTTTTTATTGGAAAAATGGATTCTAAGGTTGATTTAGGATGTAGAATTGCTACCCTATGTAGCAGGGGTAGTAAACAGGAGGACCGCAGGCCAAATCTGGACCGCTAGAGGCTTTTGAATGGACCACAAAATCTTTTTATTTACTTATTATCATTATTCTTATTATCCTTGTTATGTTCTCTGGAGTCTGGACCTTGACTATACCTTGACCAAGAAATTTGGAATTTATAGAAACTCTTATGCAAGTGTAGGACTGGAAGGGACTTTGAGAGGTCATCTAGTCCAGTCCTCTGCACTCATGGCAGGACTAAGTATTATCTAGACCATTTCTGACAGGTGTTTGTCTAACCTGCTCTTAAAATTCTCCAATCACGGAGATTCCACAACCTCCCTAGGCAATTTATTCCAGTGCTTAACCACCCTGACAGTTAGGAAGTTTTTCTTAATGTCCAACCTAAACTTCACTTGCTGCAATTTAAGCCCATTGCTTTTTATCCTATCCTCAAAGGTTAGCAAAAACAATTCTTCTCCCTCCTCCTTGTAACAACCTTTTATGTACCTGAAAACCGTTATGTCCCCTCTCAGTCTTCTCTTCCCCAGATTAAACAACCCAGTTCTTTCAATCTTCCCTCATAGGTCATGTTTTCTAGACCTTTAATAATTTTTGTTGCTCTCCTCTGGACTTTCTCCAATTTGTCCACATCTTTCCTGAAATGTGGCGCCCAGAACTGGACACAATACTCCAGTTGAGGCTGTATCAGCTCGGAGTAGAGCGGAAGAATTACTTCTTGTGTCTTGCTTACAACACTCCTGCTAATACATACACTCTCGCGACTTACCTTGACAAAAAATAATTGATCACCCCAGTCAGATAGTAATAGATGGTCTTTTTGTGCATGGCAAACCTTTTCTGCCAATTCAGTTGAATCTACCGTAACAACTGAAACCTGGTATGATGGAGGTTGGAGTACTTATGGAGGCATGTACTATGGTGAAAGCTGGTTTAATTTTACATTTGTTAAAGATATAAATGGTAGTTATTATTCTAAGTTAAATGTAAGTCCATAGAAATGTGTTGAATCACTTCTTTTAAGGGCTTGTCCATTAGCAATCACGAAGTTAATACTACTTTTGCTCCTAAAATTACTCCTTTGCCAACTCCTAAATCATTAAAACAACAGTTGCCTGTTGAATCTACAAGACCTATCCAAATGAAGGTTGACCAGCCCACCAGAATGCTTCAAAATGCTCAAGTTAAGGTAGTGATGCTGATGCACACAGTTGCTCTAACAGTTGTCATTCAAAGCATAACCACAATCTTGATGCTGGGACTGTGTTATTTACTCTGGCATTACAAATCAATATGGAAATGGTATTAACCAAACGGTAAAGGAAAAAGCAGTATGAGGATACTCGCTAAAATGTGGGTATGGCCTGACACTAGCTTGGTAAAATCCGACAGTGAGCCAAGAGAGATGGATTGTTATGGTACTGGAGAGCCCCAGACAGGCTGCACCCTGAGACACTCTTGAGTCCCCGGGGTGAGGCACCTTCACCCTTTCTTGTTTTTAATGTTTATCTTTTTAGTAAGTATTCTACGTTTTCTAGCAGTTGAGGGAGCCATGATTGAGGCAGGTCTGGAGATGCTGTGTATGTGCTGTCACAGGGTGCATGTGTAGCTTAGAGCAATGGCTCTCAACCTTTCCAGACTATTGTACCCCTTTCAGGAGTCTGATTTGTCTTGCGGACCCCCAAGTTTCACCTCGCTTAAAAACTACTTGCTTACAAAATCAGACATAAAAATACAAAGGGGTCACAGCCACTCTATTACTGAAAAATTGCTTACTTTCTCATTTTTACCTTATAATTATACAATAAATCAATTTTGTATATCAATATTGTACTAATATNCAGACAGGCTGCACCCTGAGACACTCTTGAGTCCCCGGGGTGAGGCACCTTCACCCTTTCTTGTTTTTAATGTTTATCTTTTTAGTAAGTATTCTACGTTTTCTAGCAGTTGAGGGAGCCATGATTGAGGCAGGTCTGGAGATGCTGTGTATGTGCTGTCACAGGGTGCATGTGTAGCTTAGAGCAATGGCTCTCAACCTTTCCAGACTATTGTACCCCTTTCAGGAGTCTGATTTGTCTTGCGGACCCCCAAGTTTCACCTCGCTTAAAAACTACTTGCTTACAAAATCAGACATAAAAATACAAAGGGGTCACAGCCACTCTATTACTGAAAAATTGCTTACTTCCTCATTTTTACCTTATAATTATACAATAAATCAATTTTGTATATCAATATTGTACTAATATTTCAGTGTATAGTATATAGAGCAGTATAAACAAGTCATTGTATGAAATTTTAATTTGTACTGACTTCCCTTGTGCTTTTTCTGTAGCCTGTTGTAAAACTTGGCAAATATCTAGATGAGTTGATGTACCCCCTGGAAGACCTCTGTGTACCCCTGGTTGAGAACCACGGACCTAGAGTATACATGGGTGTGTTAAGAGCGTCTCTGGTTGTTGTGTGGTGCAGTAGTGACAGACTCTAGCCCGAGAAACAAATTCATCTGATTGCAGCTGGCACGCCTTGCCGGACCACCCAGCAGGGAGTGAGATTTTACTTACCTGCTGTAGTTGTACCTAGGATTTAGATCCTGTTGTAGTTTTCAATAACTTGTTAAAACCAGCTGGTCTCTCTCAAACATCACTGAATTGCTCGGGGGGGGAGGGCAGTTCCTAACACTACATATGAGTGTAGGTCCCAGGTTTGTAACTGTTGGCCTTTCCCTTTCTGCCCCCACTGCCAGCCCCCCTGTTACACAGAGACTTACCCACACCCTTTCAGACCTAGGGGGGGAAGCGCCAGGGGGCTGCAGTTATTATTGTAACCAAGGCAAACATTGCCCCTGCCCTTTGGTAACAAAAATGAGAGAGGAACAGGAAACACAGGGAGGGAAATGCCCTCTGCAACCAGCAAGAGCCCCACAGGGACTGTGCATACATGTGTCACTCACCCACTTCCATCTGGCTCCCTGGGGAAGCTGTCCCCTCTTCCAAGCTGAAACAACGACATCTCACAAGGGTTTGATCATTTGAAACTCACTCTCTGCCACCTGCGTTTTAGTTATTGCAAAACGAGGAGGATTTACCCTGAAACCTTTTCAAATACAGGGAGATATTCTTATCCTATGGGCCCCGTTCTCTGCTGATGGTGTCCCCAGCCTCCTGCCCAGCTGGCCCTGCAGTCAATGGCATGACGGCAGCAGGGAATCTGGCCCTGTGATGTTGGATTTGTTAAAAGGAATCAGCTAAAATAAATTGACAGCAAATATTTCCAGGCTTGTCCCCTCCCTGTGCCCCGGGCCGGCTGAGCAGTGGGCTGGTGGCTGCTTGCCAAGCAGAACTACCACAAAGAGACTGGACTGGAACATGGAAAAAACGCCACAAATATGCAACCTGGCCTCTGTCATGTGAAAATAAACAAGGGCAGTTATAAATAGCTGTTGTACTGACCTTAAACAACAGACTCCCAGACTCTAGCTCAAACCCAGATCTTTCACATGCAGCACCCCCTGATCATCCACTAAGCAAGCTACCATCGCAGGCAAAGAAACACTCGGTCATTTGAATGTTAGCCTTGCAAAAATGCTGGCAGCTGGACTGCCCCCCTGTGTGAACCTCAGCACAGCTCTGGACACAGATATGTGCAGCCTTCAGAGCAGACCAGAGCGCTGGTTCCTTCTGGATCTCTCGCTGGCATGAACTCACCCTGAAGGGTGGCGGTACAGCTTTGCGGAGAATAAGAGGGCAAGGGAGGGAGGAGGAAGGAAGTGTGCTGGCAAAGGAGGCAGCAAGCACTGGCAAGAATGCAGAGCCTGGGGTGGTGCCCACATGGCACGTAAAGCATGAGCCGACATTGCTCTATGGGGACAAGGGCCCAAGCTCTGCTGAATTCAGCAGTTTTACTTTGCAGACTTCTGCATCTTCACTTCTACAACAGAACACAAGACCAAAAACGGGGAGAGGAAGAGTTTCCTCCTCTGTAACAAACCTCTCCGCCTATGGACAAACCAAATCGTCTGAGAGCCACACCTTGTGGAGTTCCAACAACTAGTTAAAGGATTAGTGGAGGAGTCCAGCAGCAGCTGGTGGGACATGGAGTGCCACACACTCTAGGGTGGCCTTTTCACAAGCATGCAGGAGTGGGCCAAATCTGGCCCCACTGAAGTCAGCGGGAGCTTTACCATAGACTTCAATAGAAGCAAAGTTTGGCCAACATTGAGTGCTTTGGAAAAGCCCACTCTACCACCACATTTGCACAGGCCCTACAAGAGGCCTACCCAGGAAGCCAAGGATCAACAAGAAAGGAAAGCTGAGACCACCAGAGAGGTCCCTGCAAAGAAGTCGAGGGGTGGGAGGGGATACTGTATATTCACTGCTTGTTGTTTCTATTTCAGCTCCCTTCTGGCCCTCCCATTGCACCTGCAAAGCCCTTTGCTAAAAGCAAACTCCATTTTTCACCACCGTAAGAGAAAGAAAAGTGGCTGAGCAGGTTTCACGTGGTAAATCCAACACAAACCATGATTCTCCTGTTACAGCAGCACCCGGGGTGCTGCACTGACACACAGGAGCCCCAAACAGCTTGCAATCTAAAACCCACCCTGATTTCCCAGGGGGAAGGGTTTTCACGGTGCTTTGAGGGAAGAGAGAGAGCCTTTTCACAGCTCACGATCCTGGTGTTTCATTTTCTTTCCCGTCATCTGGCCACGGAGCCAGCAACTCAGCACGCAACATTCCAAACCTCCCCCCGGCCTGCAACAAGGCCTTTGCTCCAGCCTCAGGGAGGGAACCTCTCTCTTCTATACACCGCCCAGGGCACTCAGACAGCTTGCAGGAAGGGAGCAGGAGAACAGGGCTGCTGATTTGGATGCTGGCTAAGAACAACAAGGGTAAGTGACTCGGGAAGGGAGTTCACAAGCAAGTCCTGGATGTTTAGTTAAAAGGAGGGGTGGCCACTGAACCAAGCATCTGGCTTGGAAACTCAGAGGAGCTTGGCTACACACTCTTTTATTACCAGTTTAACTATACTGGTTTAGAAGCGTTAAATCAGTGCAACCCCCCTGGCACGGACCCAGTTATACTGGAATGAAAGGGCTTACATCAGTACAATTGCTTCCACACTGGGCTTTGCACCAATGGTTTCTAAACTGATATAGATACAGAACAAGAAGTGTGAGGAGAACAGCCCCTACTAGTACCCAGCGGGAGAGGTTTGGCTAGGATGGTAGCCAGGAGACGAGGTCAGGCCAGAGGGAGAGGCTTACTAATGTACACCAGTGGTGCAATGGGTAGAAGAGGAGCTGTGGCACATGTGGAGGGGCTGCATGTTGGGAAGGCAGGTTGTTCGGCCAGAAGAATCCATGCAAAGGTGGGGAGGGGGAGAGAAGATGGTGAAAGAAACAACAGGCAGCCTCCACATGAGAAAATCTGGGCCGTCTATAGCCACAGAAGAGGGGAAGCTTCCACAGCTACATCTTATCAAATATTCACCAATCGCTCTGCCATGCTGATTTACAAAATCATCTACACATTGATCCACCAAGGGAGACATGCCGCAATGTTTCCCCTTAAAGATGACACCTGTATAAAAACCAAAAATATCCTTCTCCTTGCCATACCACCAACAGCTTAGAAACCAAAAACATGGGAGGTGCTGGGGAAAGCTCCATGTTCTACAGGATTCGTTTCTATCGCCCAGTTTTCTAGCATCTCAGCCCAGGGCTCTGGAGTAATTAATGCCACTGGAAAGCAGGACTGTTAACCACGCCAGGTTTCTGCGGGACAGAGGGCCATCTGGGTGCTGGCGGAGGGACCAAGGAAAAGTTTGGAAAGAAAAATGTGTGACGAGAAGAAAGGAGCAGGGAGGTGAAGTTTTGGTGACCTTGAGTGAAAATGGCAGCTAATCCCTAAAGGTGCCTTTGAGAATTTCACCTTCCGCTGATTAGAATGGCACCAGCTATTATTATTATTATACTTGAAGGAAACTAAAGTTTGTCTCTTTTCTGTGCTCTCCATTGCCCCTGAGGGGTCAGCAGTAGCAGGGACCGAAGCAGGGACTTCTGGATCTAAAACCAAAAGCCTCTACTACTTGGGCTAAAAAAGACACAAGTCTGTTAGTTCAGACTGTTGCAGACTCAAATCTCTCTGTGGCCCAGACACTAGAGGGAGACGGAGTTGTGCTGTCTAAGCAGGGATTACACTGCTATGGAATGTAGTTTTCAATGACTCCTTAAAGAGATAGTTGTGGCGAGCCTTGCACCTTAAGGAGCAGATTCTGGAAGGTGACTTGTCACATAATGTCAAGAGGATGACAGGACCCGGCAGCCGAGCCAGGCTGGTCGGTCTCATGGTACCTGTTGTTATATGCATGGTTTATATATCCAGAGTGTCTCAGAGTCTGTGCCCTGGCTCCCCACGCAGAACCAGGTTTTCTGGTTTTTAGTTTCAGCGAGGTCTTGGGATGGTGTTCCCTGAAAGTCAAGGTGTGATACACATACACAGACTTTGGGTCCTGGTCCAGCCTATGTCCATTCAGGAAGATATTGAACAGTTTATTGGCCTTGGTGTGGCCTATGTGGAAGCAGCTGGAAACTGTGTTTTTGGTATGAGCTTTAAGTCTTCATCTTTTACAACAACAGGCCATTTCTTTCATGTCAGCATTCAGAACTTCTCCTAGGTGACTGAAATCCCGGTGCCAAACAGCTATCATCTGCATCAATAACATGCCTGGCAGCAGCATTGGGAACAGGGCCGGCTCCAGGATTTTTGCCGCCCCAAGCGGCGGGGAAAAAAAAATAGAAAAAAAGCTGTGATCACGATCAGCGGCAGCTCCACCGCGCCGCTGCATTCTTCGGCGGCAATTGGGCGGCAGGTCCTTCCCTCCGAGAGGGACTGAGGGACCCGCCACCTTCATTGGCCGCCCCAGGCACCTGCTTGCTGCGCTGGTGCCTGGAGCCGGCCCTGATTGGGAAGGTCAGTTGGGAAGAGGTTGAAAAGTGTTACTTCTAGAACTGAGTCCTGAGGTAGACCATTATTTTGGGACCTCCAGGTGCTGGTCTTTTGTCCAAGGAGACCTTGGAACAGGTAGCCTCTCTGCAACAGTTCCCCAGCTGTGACAACCCACTTTGGTAGGACCAATGACAGTCTGTACAGTAGACCTGTATGCCAAATTGTGCCCGTATTTGATGACAATTATGCAGTTTAATCTGAAACCTGCTTAAATCTACACTGGGGGGAGGGATAGCTCAGTGGTTTGAGCATTGGCCCGCTAAACCCAGGGTTGAGTTCAATCCTTGAGGGGGCCATTTAGGGATCTGGGGCAAAAAAATTGGTCCTGCTAGTGAAAGCAAGGGGCTGGACTCGATGACCTTTCAAGGTCCCTTCCAGTTCTATGAGATAGGTATATCTCCATATATTATTATTATTATTTATATTATACACTTTGGATACCATCAGTGGTGGAGGCAATTTTTTGAAGGATAAGCCTTTCAAGTAATTTGTACACACAGCTTAGCAAAGAGATGGGCTGGTAACATATTGCAGTCGTTAGTCAGGTTTTGACAGGGCTATTACTTTTGCTCTGCCCCAAATCTTCAGTATTTTATTCTCCTGGATGGCTCTAGACAGAAAGATGGCTAGCCATTTTCTCCTAGTTTTTATCAGGTTCTTCAGGAATTTGTGGGAGAGGTTACCAAGCCCACAGACGTTACCTGTTTTCAATTTAAATTTAATCTGTGGTGAAATGCTGGAGGTCTTTGTTTTTTAGTATGCACGGTTTGTATTGTCACTATTTCTTCTTCCCCTCTCCATCAAACATTTTGTCCTTATCCGCATTTGTACCATTTATCAGGTGGGTCGCAATACTCTTTGCAGAGACTGAGTAACGGTGCTGTGCTGAAGGCTTCTCAGCAGCACCACACTTTTCTGATGGGGGCCCAGGATTCGCAGCTGGATCTCAATATGTTTGGTTCCGCAGCAGCCTGCTCCCATCTTGCTCTTCCAGAAGCGTTCAAGTTGTCCAAGAGATGTGTGGCGATGCCTGGGCACCACACTCTCCATACTGCTTGAGAAGGAGTTCGACACACTCCTCAGGTAGGCAGGGAATGTAGGTCTCATAGCAACCTTTTGGAATTGACTCCATGGCAGCTTCATATATGGCTTTTATGAACCACATGTAAGTGTCTTCAATGGAGATGTGTGGGATACAAGTGACGTAGCAGTCAGTGAACTGGGTAAAGCTGGGCCAGTTTGCGTTCTAATAATTCCAGTGAGGGCTTTTATTGGTGCTCCCAATAGGCATGATTACTCCAACTTTGATAAGGACCAAACGATGTTGACTGTGTGGAAAGTTTTTCAGTACACTGCTTACAGCTTGACATGAATGATTGCCTGTACTGGTGGTCCAGGTGAGGCCAGGGAAGTAGTCTTGTTTCCATCTGTCAGAATGAAAAGTACCCTGTTGTTCTGGATCATGGATGAGGTGAAGGTCATGGGGTGAGACTCAGTCAAAAAAGTCAACTCCATTTTGATTAGACTATCCGTATCCCAGTGGCTAGTAAAGTCTCCAACATAGATGGTAGAGTGTGGGACCCTAAGAGCCTGGAGTAGGCCGGGTGACTTGTACACATTTGCCACTCTGAAATGACCAACTCTCACAGTATCACAGAGGTCTGAAATAGATGGGAGTGGTTCCGTGCCAGCAAGATTGGCTTTAACGTAGGCAGCACAACATATTTACTATGCCGAAAGTCACTCAAAAGGTCATAACCTGTGATGTTAAGGCAGCTGGCAGAAAGAGAGACGATGTGTCTCCTGGAAGCAGATTACAACTGTGTTACGTTTCAACGTTAGGGACTAGAGACTGGAACGTTTAGCGGAAGGATTTTCAGGGACGGGCCAACAGCCAAAGTTCCTTGATCATGGGTAAGGTCGCTGAGTTCACTTGAAAGTCCGTGCTGACCAGGACTGAAAGCTTTGGAAAGCTATTTGCAGCTCTGGCTCCCCCTGCCAAAGCAGGGTACTTACGCGGTATACAGCGGGAACATTATACTTCCCACCAGAGAGAAATTACTACTTCTTGTATTTTCCACACCTTCCCTGGGAACGTGTCAAGGGAGGAGTGAGCTGTGCACCTTTTTTCTTTTTCTTTTTCAGAGCTCCAGCTGTCAGCCCTGGATGGCTGGGGCTTGTGCAGAAGGGCCGTGCACACCCGGAGGTGGGGGGGATGGGATAAAGGGGACAGCACAGTCAGAGCCCCACGGCCTGGGCTCGGGCTCTCCTTTTCCCCCATCCCCCTCAATCCCTCACTGGGAGCCCAGGCTCGGGCTCTCCTTTCCCCTCCCCTGTCCAATCCCTCACCAGGAGGCGACGGCATGGCTCCAGCGGGCAGCTCCGGGGTGGCAGCAGCACAGAAAGGGTGGCAATGGCATGCAAAATTGGCTGTGAAAAGTGATATTGACAAATACCACTTTTCAAATTACCGCCCTCACTTCTGTGCTGCTGCTGGCATGGTGCTGTCTTCAGAGCTGGGTGGCGACACATGTACGGAGGAGGGGGGAGGGCGGGAGCATAAGCGACTTAAGACACAAGTTAGGGGGGGGCATAGCCAAATAAGTTTGAGAACCACTGGACTACAGGGATTTTTAGTGCCAAGCTTAACATGGGAGAGAAAAGGAACTGGAGGAGAAAGGCAAAAGCTATTCTGGCTAGTAGTTCTTATTTAGACACCAACCTTTCCGCTTTGATTGTGCAGCAAGGGTCAGTGCAGCTACTCGAGATTTCACCAATATAGCTGAGGTTCGAATCTGGCTCTACAATTTCAAGACATGGCTAATACCACTGCAAGATACTTACAAAGAAATTTCTTCTTCTTTTCCAAGGGAAATTCATGAAAGGTTTCCCAGAACATTCTCACTGTTGGGTGTGTAGCGGAGTAGTCCCCCTTGTAGATGGCACACTGTTAAAAGAGGCACAAACTTTTTTCTTATGAGAGAAAGTGATGGTCCACAACTAATCTCTGCTTCCTTAGAATCCTAAGCAGGAGGTATTTAATTAATAAAAAGCACAGTTTAGAAATCCAAGAATACCTGCTGATATACCATGCGTGATAATTTATTGTCTACAGCAGTGGTTTTCAAACTTTTTTTCTGGCAACCCAGTTGAAGAAAATTGTTGATGCCCATGACCCAACGGAGCTGGGGATGAGGGGTTTGGGGTGTGGAAGGGACTCAGGGCTGGGGCAGAGGGTTGAGGTGCGGGGGTGAGGGCTGCAGGGTGGGGCCAGGAATGAGGAGTTCGGTGTGCGGGAGGGGGCTCTGGGCTGTGGCAGGAGGTTGGGATCAGGGCTCTGGGTTGGGGGTGGGAATGAGGGGTTTGGGGTGCAGGAGGGGGATCCAGGTTGGGGGGGCTCAGGGCAGGGGCAGGGGATTGGGGCGCAGGGTTGGGGCATGGGCTTACCTCGGGCGGCTCCCAGTCAGCGGTGCGCAGCAGGGGTGCAGAGGCAGGCTTCCTGCCTGTTCTGGCACTGTGGACCGTGCTGTGCCCAGGAAGTGGCCAGCAGCATGTCCAGCTCCTAGGCGGAGGTGCGCAAGCAGGGGCAGTGTGCGGAGCCCCATGGCACCCCCGCCTAGAAGCCGGACCAGCTGCTGGCTGCTTCCGGGGCGCAGCGTGGTGTCAGAACAGGTAGGGACTAGCCTGCCTTAGCCAGGCAGCACCACCAACGGGACTTTTAACGGCCTGGTCGGCGGTGCTGACCAGAGCCGTCGCGACCCAGTGCCTTACATTCCGCGACCCAGTACTGGGTCGTGACCCGCAGTTTGAAAACCACTGTTCTACAGTACAAGCCCAGTACTACTTATAAGGTGTGGAATGGGGAAAGAAACTAGATTACATGCTTGTATTTAGAGGGTACAATTCACCCTCATGCAGAGGGGCAGCACAAGCCCTGTGTACTACGTGAGTTCCACTCTAGCTCTTGGCCTTCTGCTGCTCTCTCTGCCCCAGGGTGAATTTCCCCCTGAGAGAGGGACCAGCTATGCTGTGTTCATATCCTCCACTGAATCCAGACTTCACCCTAAACAAAGATAGTGCAAATCCTTCACTTCCTGCCTTCCTTTTTTAGTGGCAGGAAAGCTTACTGGCGATAATGACTTTCAAGGGACTCAGGAGAAGGTGCTCTAGTGAGGAGAGAAGAGGAAGTTCCCATAAGAGGTTGAGGGCTCTATCCCATCCCAACCTTTAGCAGTGGGCACCCAGTGTCCAGATCATGGACATACTTAATACTACCCACATGATAAACTATCTTCTAGGTACTAATGTGGCCCCTATTACCATCATATCTGAGCACCTCACAATCTTCAATGGGTTTCTCCTCCCAACACCGATTGTGAGGCAGGGCAGTGCTATTACCCTCATTTTACAGATGTGGAACTAAGACAGCAATATGACAAGCCCAAGGTCACACACAAAGTCTGTGTCAGATTGAGGAACCATGAGTCTCCTGAGTCCCAGACTAGCGCCCCAACCACTGGACCATCCTTCCTGGTTTCTGTGCCCATGAAGACAAACAGAAAAGATGCTCCATGGCAGCTTACCTCTTCCAGTTCCTCCCAGTTGTAGTTGCTGTTCCCTACTATCATGGCCCTCAGCTCTGAGGGCTGGAAGAGTTCCAGGACCTTCCCACCACACACCTTCAGGAAGCCGGTGGAGAAAGCGATGTACCACTCGTGGACTGAGAGATTGAAGATGTAATTCAAGTAGGCCTCAACAAATTCCTGCCTGGTGTATTGAGAGAGGGTAGGGGAGAGAGAGAAAATATTGTTATTCACATTGCTGGGTTTTATTAAAACTGTCAGGGAGTGACTATTCACGCGGTGGGCTGGAAGCTATAGGGGGACACACGCTCAGTCAGGTTTATGTGAATAAAATGGACATGCTGTTCAGGAGGCTGGAGTGAAATGCTTCCAGTCCGCTCCATGCCTCAAGGCCTCCCCGGTAATGGTACATACGAGTGTAAAGAGTCAAAGAGCAAGTGGCATCGTGGGCCTGTTTGACCCAATGGCAGTGGAGAGCTCCTCAGATAGCACATGCTGTGCCTTATGAATACAGACCCACTCCAGGGCAGAGCATCCAGATGCCCAGAGCACCGAGGGCTAGGAGCCAGCTGAGCCTTTGGGAGCTGCTGAGGTGTGGAGTCCTTTTCTTGGCTGTGCACATTACAGCTGATGTTCCACGAAAGCGGAAGTCAGCATTAGGTCTCCATAGGACACACCAGCCCCTCAGCACAGCTCTCCCAGCCCTATGCTTAAGATGTGTATGAAATAACTTACTGCTCCTTTCAGCCATCCAGTAAAGTGACTGGGGAACAGGGGCGGGAGGGGGGAAATCACTCAGCACAGCATTTCCTGCTTTCTCTACACTGACACCTGCTGCTTCCTGATGCCCTGAGTTGATGCTCTCCTCAGGACTGGGACTCAAACCAAAGGGACAGAGACCCTGGCCAAGATTTTCAAAAAGAAGAGCCTAAGAAGTCTATATTTAGGCACCAGAGGAGGGCCTATTTTAGAAAGCCTTGGTCTAAACCTACAATAACTTCCCTCTCTTTCCCATTAACACAGGTGCTGTGTGTGCTGAGGGCTGTGAAGGAAAAAGATACAAGGAAATTCTAGAGTCAGATACCTCCCAGTAACAGCTAACCTGAGTAACAGACAGAAAGCAGCGAAAGGCAAAGGACCTGATTCTTAGTTACACTAAGATCCACTCTGGCAGTGTAAAGATGCTCCGAAAGAGCTAGAAATTACTCCCTGAGAATATCCTTGGCACAAGGGCCTCCATGGTCAATGCAGAACTGGTGTCAGAGCTGTATGCCAGCCCTGCTTCCACCCCTAACATATGGGGTATGCTGAGGGTGGAAGAAGTAGGAGAGCCAAGGGCAGGAGGATGTTGGGGATCAAGTGCCCCGTGCTACAGCTATTTCTGGCTTTTTAAGAACTCATAGGGGACCCTGGGAAGCAGGGTTCAAGTTTAAAGCAGCCCTGACGTTCCTCTAATTTACACAGAAGGCCAGGCCGGGTGAAAGAAGTGACTCAGTTGAAGTGTTTATTCCTACAAATGCATGTGAGACTTTCTTCATTTAAAAGATGGTGAAGTGAACTCCTGCAATATTGGAGACTGCCAGTAGAGGGTGCCATGGTTTCTACATAAGGATTAAGTTAAGAGAAGGCTCATCTAGGAAAGATTAGAACCAGGGTCGGCAACTAGCGCGCGGCCTGTCAGGGTAACCCGCTGGTGGGCCGCGAGACATTTTGTTTACATTGACTGTCCGCAGGCACAGCTGCCCACCGCTCCCAGTGGCTGCAGTTCACCGCTCCCGGCCAATGGGAGCTCTGGGAAGCAGCGGCCAGCATGTCCCTGTGGCCCGCGCCGCTTCCCGCAGCTCCCATTGGCCAGGAACAGCGAACCGCGGCCACTGGGAGCGGTGTGGGGACGTGCCTGCAGACGGTCAACGTAAACAAAACGTCTTGCGGCCTGCCAGCAGATTACCCTGATGGGCCACGTGCCGAAGCTTGCCGATCCCCGGATTAGAATAAAATATTAGGGTATTTCTACACACAGTTTTGCTCCAGCTTACTAAATTGGTAAACAACCCAATGGAGTCATCCTCTTCTTTCATATGGCATTTGAAAAGCATTTGGCTGGGATTATAGTTGAATCTTGAGATTCAAAAGCCACTCTAATGCTTTCACGGATAGCTGGGTGGGTCCCCCACTGTACGTGTGAATGGGATAGTTGTCTGTGGTGGGTCGCAATTTGTGGATTCTTTGATTGTCCATTTGTGGAGGAGATAGCCACACCTTCCGTGCATTGTCCGAACGTGGCTGAGTGCAGTCCGCTGCCGATGGAATTAAAGTGGTACAGCCCTACTGTGGATGCAGTTATACTGGTGTAAATGTGCGTATAAGGATATAGCGTGTTATAAGCACTTTGATAGGGTATAACTGGGTCCACACAACAAAGGGGTTATACCAATTTGAGGAAAATGGTTTTCTTAGCGTTCAATTGGTGCAAAAAACTCTGCAAACCAGCCCTGAGAGAGTTTGGCAAGAAGTAGCAGGCTTCTCCCGGACTACAAGAACTACACTGTTTTGCTTTGGGGGTGGTCAAGAACAATACTGGAATAAAACACAATGTCCTGTAGCCTTTGGCACCAAAAGCCAGAATCTTGCGCCAGGCATCATGATGACTCCTCCACCTCTTGCTAAGGGCACATTTATTCTCCACCCTCCTCCCTCTCTGCACTACACTTTGACCAGAATACTACACAAATGCCTAATTTCACACGAACATGATTCATGCAAAGACCCAGCAATATTTCCCTTTAAAGCTGTTTTCAGTACATTGCCATGTATTAGCCCTACAGCAACATGGCAAACTCAGAGACCTCTTAAAGCTTGTCTGTGGGCTGCTCTTTGGGATGTGGGTGGACATGACTTCCCCGAATTCTTCCAGCAGTTGTTTCTGTGTGACATTTGGTAACAGTTCACACTATTGTTCGCTTGCTAAGCGAGTCAGGAAATGGAGCAGAGTCCAATAGACAGAAAGCAGGACACAATCAAAAAACAAAACAGTGACCTCCCAAAGAGTGGGAGAAAGAGATTCTTATATATGCTCTCAGGTAGCATGCGCAAGGGAAATGTGAGAAATTAAGAAAGGAAACAACAAACAGAGACATGAAAACCTGAAATAAGGAGGCAGGGGGAGGGAAATTTTGTTATCCAGTGTGCGTCTTTTATTGTTGTTTTCTTGAAAGTTGACTGAGCCCTGGGGGAATTCCCACTGATAATGTCAAGACACTATACACTGATCTGTTGCCCAACATCCCTTTTCTGCCCTTGTGGCTTCAACAGAAGTTGTTTAGATGAACATTATCTGGAACATTCTCATTTTGATGTAAAATCCTACGTTGCAGCTCTGAGAAGGGAACGCTGCAGACGCTTCACAGTTTATTTTTCCTTAAAATTATACACCTATCCAGTATACCAATATCCAGGTAAGCAGTACTGAAGTATGAAATACCTAAGGGTGTGCATTCAGCAGGTTATTGGGATAGGGAAGTGCAGCAGATCTGTCTCACTGCCTCCAAAGCACAGAGGAATGGAGGGGAAAATCATCAAGCAATGAAACCCTGAAGAGTCACTGGTTAACCAAATCCCATTTCATCTGCACTCCGAGGGGCATGTTGGTGTGGTATTTGGAACAATAATGGGCAAGAACTGTTATTTACCCTGGGAAGGTGGAAACATGTGGATCTAAATGAATTTTCAACAATGAGGGACAGTCCAAGGGGCAAACTAACCAGTAGAGATGACAGGTGACTATGGGTGGCCAGCGAGGCTGTGTCTAGACTAGATTTTAGATGCTAGCTCAGGTTTTCTAGCACAATCTATACCTTCAGAATTCTAGTCAAGAGAAAACAGTTCTACTTCAGCATTTGCTAAACTGATTGAGCTAAAGTCTAGTCTAGGCTCTTCCTTCTCCAGAGTTTTTCAACCTCCAGTTCATTAACACATTTGCAAAGACTATGGACACTCCCCAGATGTTTGTTTCAGGCTACAACCATTTGTGCTTTACCCTAGGCCAAGCTAACATATACACTTCTTTCCCCAGGGTAGACGTGTCCTGAGGTTTTGTCTTCACTGCAGAAAGGTGCGTTATTTACATCCCAGTGGAGACAAGGCATGGATTTTTTTTTACTTCAGTGTAGTGGACCTAGGTCAACCCTACAGCACCCCCACCCAGGGTTGACCTCAGTTAGCTACTTGGAGATAAACACTACTGCACCTGGTTCCACTAGGATTTTACAGCGGCAAAGTCATCTTGAGATAAAAAACACACTTTCGCTCTAGTGATGACATACCCTAAGATGTTTGTTATAGTGGTTACTAAAAGTCAGCCTACAGACAACTCTTTCATTACACCAGTCTTGAGGCTACAGATTCTGCTTCCCAACTCTTTGAGAAACAATCAGAACTCTTTTTTACGTAATCAGATTAGAAGAAAAGGACTTCATCAAGTTTGCCAACTTCTTGAAGATTTCCAATGCCAATCCCAAGACATGCTACCGAGTTGTCACGGAATCACACTGTTTCACTATCACAAAAAGAATTATGTGCCGTTTCCAGTAAAAACGGTCTTTGTAAAAATCCGATTACAGGATTAAGAGAAGAAAGCAGTTTAATAGCTGAAAAAAAGAAAAAAGGTATGTGTGTTGGTTCCAACCCAAGGAGCTGGTTCAAGTTGAAAGGAGTTAATTACTATTTGTGTTACGTAGCACCTACGGCCCCTGATCAAGGCCCCACTGTATCAGATATGCATAAAAATAGATGGCTTCTGCTTCAAAGAGTTAACAGTAAGTCTGCTGGTCTTAACCTCATTCAGTAAATTTACTGTCATGTACAGTATCTGTCCTGCAAAATCTCAAATTAGTCTTCAAGGGTGAAAATCACCATTTGTGGAGTGACTACTCAGTACCCTATACACTACATAGGCAGCTCATCATCATCATCATCTAGCTCCAAAACCGCAACCAAGACCTGATGTTATTGCTTATCTCAAGCAGTACCTCATGGGTGCAAGATGTTGACAGAGGGCACTGCCTTAGGCTCTCCATGTTTGCTCTCCGCATCCACATTTGGGGTCCTTCCTCAGCTTCCACTGGTCATACTGTCACCAGTCTTTGACACTCAAGCTCTTACTGAGTTTAGAGCATACCAGCGTTCTCCTTCTAGGTAAGTGCGTGAGGGCAGTTGTTCTGAAGAAGCCAGGTTCTCCAGGATCATTAGCCTCTCTCACCATTTTGTTATTCTGTAGCCTTCCACTGTGGTATTTTGTGGTGAAGAATTTTCAGAGGCAAAGCTCTTTCTGGGCATCAGCCTCTTGGGTTGTGGAATGTGTCCATACAATGAGTGTCTTGGATCATGCATCTGTTTTTGTCTCTCTTGCCTTCCTACTGAAAGCATTGAGCTCACTGATGGTGGTGCAATCACCGCAAGGCAGTGTAGAAGTCAGTTTCAAAGTCCCTGTGATGATCCCACAGGATTGACTGAGATCAGCATCAATTGTGTGTGCATTGCTCAAGTGTGACCATAATGGTGTACAGAACTGCTCAAATGAGTAACACAAGGCAACACTGGTTGCTAAGAGTGTTTTGGGACTAGCTCCCTATTTTGTATTCGCAATTTTTTTTGAAGTACACAGTTCCTGGAGTTCACTTTCCTTTTTCAACTTCTTAATGTGCTCTTTGTATGTCAACATTCAGTCTAATGGGACCCCCAAGGTACAATGGATATTTATAATGCTCAAAGATTGTACCATCCCTCGATATCTGGATTTTTCTCTTGGTCTGATGGTGTTTCAGATAGAAGGCACACACTTGTATCTTGCTAAAACTAACATTCAGGGACCTCGCGCAATAGTATTCTTGACATATGCACAAGGAGTCAGTTAAAATGTGCTTGATTCCTCAAATCTTTCCTATTGGGTGGCGATGCAAAGATGATCTGCATAAATAAATCTTTACACACTGGGGAATTCTGGGTGGTAACTTGTGTAGACATTAAACAGCAAGGGTGCTAGAACTGAACTTTGGGGCAACACATTCTGCTGAGTTCGCCATTTACTTTTCTAACCATCCATCTCAACAGAGAAACATCGATTCTCGAGCAGAGAGGAGATGACCTGGACCATCTTATTATTGCTCTAAATTCTTGCCAATTTCAGAAGAAGTGAACAATGGTTCACAGTGTCATAAGCAGCTGACAGACCTATAAAACACTACCCCTGTAATTTTGCAGGCTTCAAAGCCATCTTCCATTTATTAAGTTAGGTTTACAACTTGGCCACAGCATAAGGATACAGTAATCTTTGCATAGTTAAGGGCTTTACGTGGTTTGAGTAGTGCAACCACTTTGATCTGTCTCCACAGCCTGGGTATCTGCACTGTCTCCATACAAGAGAGTTAAAGAAATCAAGTAGATACTTCTGTGCTCTTGTGTCCTAGGTGTAGTAATAGTTCATTAGATACACCATCACATCCAGCTGCCTTTACACATTTCAGAGTTTTCATAGCTATCGTGAGCTCCTTAGTATTGAGCTGCTCACTGTGGACTTTGCTTTCTGTGAGGAGTGAGTGAGGCTCCCACTTGATCTGTTTTGTTTCACGCTGTGTTTTGTGGGCTGGGTTCCCATTTAGGATGAGTTGGTGTGTAACTTGGTTGGGACAGACTGTGGCAGTGCGCTTTGGTCGTTGTCCATCCGGGTTCAGCTTGCGAAGGGTGGCTCATGCTTTTTTGCTATTGTGCCACAGGTTTGTTGTTTCAACCATCTACCTCCAGCAGTCGCACAACTCCTTTCTTATCTCTCTCACAAGCATTTCCCCAAGCCGAATGGTTTATTCATCGAGTCGTCAATTCTGAATATCTTTTATATTGTTGGTGGGTTTGTTCTGAAAGACCATACATATAATGTCCAACATCCCCTCGGGATGTTCTTTGGGCAATCTTCCTCACCAGCAAGACAAATTCCCCAGAGTTCTCGTGTGTCAGAGTACTAATACAGATAGATTCATCCAATTCAGAGGTAAAGTCTTCCCAGTCAGCCTTTGTGAGGTTGAATCTCGGCGGTACTTTGTTTTCCTGGGTTGTACTGCAACCTCTATTGTGACTTGCATTGGCCTATGCCACGATCTTGGGATTGCTGCCATGACCTCCCTTCTGAAGTTACCTGCATTTTCAGAAGTGGTAAGAACTAGAAATATCCCCTTGTTCCATCACACACTTTGGAAGGAGCATTAGTCCTGGGAGGTCATACAGCAGAGTCAGGTTGTTTGTTGCTGCCCACTTCCCAACTTCTTCCCCATGGTTGTCATTGCTGGGCTGTCCCCAGATGGTCCAGTGACTGTTGAAGTCGCCTATGAAAAGGCATGTTTCTTCTGTCAAGTGGAAGTTCACATGTAACAGAAACTACTGCTATTTGGTCAAGTTCAGCCATGATACCATGGTCTTTCAAAACAGTGTTTTTCGTCAGCCTTTTATCACATGCAAGTATTGTGCTGCCATAAACGTTGCATTCAGCATTCGTACCTATATGCATGCCAGGGATGTTTGGTGCTATTCTCTCTCTCTCGCAGGCATACGATGTCTGCTTCTGTACCAGACAGAACGGCAGCCTTCTCTGCAGAGAATCCCTCCACCCTGGAACGGACGATTTCGAGTGTCATCTTTGGTTCAGGCCCTAGGAAGGGCCGTTTATATGGATGTCTATGTCTTCTGTTCCAGTCTTGAGGCGTGTTTTCGGATTTGGTCTCCCCCATAATCAGTTGCAAAGGGAGATTAGCATCTGCATTAAGGGCTCAAGTGATGGACAGGGCCTTATAGGGAGAGTGCAGGTGGGGTGGGGTGAGGGGCATGCACCAGGCCTTAACAAGGGGGGGTAGGAAGTTAAGCTCTTTTAAAAATCTGGTCACTTATTTAAGTGCAGAAATGGGACCCACTGGGTCCTGACATCTTTTCAAAGTCTGGTCCGACATTTCCCCTGTGTTAATCTATCTATCCCCTGTCTCAGTTCGTTATCACCCAGGTGCCCACTGACGTAGGCAACACCAAAAAAGCATTTCAGTTGCCATGACTGCTCAATTATAGTAACTCACCTATTGTCCTTCTGCACAGTAATTTTGTCTCCTTCTGGTATTAGCTTCTTCTGCTCTGTCACGCCATAGCTTTCTCTGCATATCTATGTTAAAAAAAAAAATAGGTTGTTTTTCCATTCTGTGTGTCACCATACAAGCTTGCAGAATGGGTGCAGGGTTCTTTTAATCGCTCCAGGTAAACTGCGTAGCGAGGGAAGGAGGCTGGAAAAACAGATACGATGAGTTAGAGAGAAAAAAAAATACGCAGACACCCTTCTATGCTTGCATCATTTTTCATACTCAGTATTTGCCCTTAGATCATGATTTGCAATCAAGGCCAAATGCAAACCTGGAAGAGAACCAAGCCACCCTATTAAGTCAACTGCATGTTGAAAAACAAGAGATTGATAACTGCTAAAAATTACATTTAACCAAGCCATGTGTATTGGCACCAACGAAGTCCCCTTTGAATAATGGCAATGCAGGATGCTCCATTAATCTACTCTCACAATAGATTACCAGACTACTTGGGAAGTCAGATGTGCTACTTTTGTCTGTGTTCGTAACAGAGCTAGAATGCCAGCGGTACATAGGCACTCCATACATAATTATATTATTTTAAAGTGTCTCATGGATAAAATATTATGGGCCAGATTTTTAGCCAGCCAGCACAAATGAGCCACAAAACAGTTCTCCTTCAGACCATTTGGGGGAAATTATGAATCCATTTCAAGGCATCAACACAGCAGTAAAGATGTCCTTTTGCCTGAAACCAGGCACAAAAGAGCTTGGGGGAAATTATATAAGGTTACTTTAACTGTTCATTTTATAGGCGGATGCGATCAGTGCTATAGCCTCCTGACCGCACCCTGATTGGTAGCACAGACCAGTGTGTGGCTGTGTTAGACCCAGAACTGGTTCGCTCTAGAGCCAAGATTTATAAGACAGCTCTATTTTAAAAGCCCTCCCTTATCAAACAAGACGAAGTGTAGCCTTCTCAGAGCACACTGAGGTGGGAAGGATTTCTTCACAATACTCAACCCAATACCTGGCCATATCAGCTCATATCAGAGCCCCCTGGGAAAGGAGCTTTCATGTCTTCTCGCTAGTAACAGGTGTGCTCAGATGTTGGACTAATGCATCCATCTCCACCCCAGACACTCCTCTGTATAAAACAGGAAGGTGATAAGAACCTACTTGTAAGTTAGGGCCTACCCAGAACATCCTGTTCCAGGTAAGACCATTTCAGCTTGGGGCCTGCCAGCGTATCGTAACTTTGAAGTAAGTGAGGTGCCTCTGGGCGCATGTCTTCAGACTGAGTGACCAGGCAGAGAAACCAGAGAGATTCTCGTGGATTTCCACCCCACTGCAGAGGCTATCGATTGCATTTACTGGCCGGGAGAAAATCTTTTGGAGCCTCACTATTTCAGTCTGCCAAAGCCAGTGTCCTAGTGATAGAGTGCAGCATTTGGTCTCAAAGAAGGTCTGACACAATAGTAAAATATTGTTCACTGTAAATGTTTGAAGTCACAAAAGGAGTCTGCACTGTTTACCAATAACAGAATGATAGAAGTATGCAGGAGGTCAGACTAGATGATCATTATGGTCCCTTCTGACCTTAAAGTCTATGAGAAGGGGAAGAAAAAAAAGATGGGTATGGGGGTAACATTTTCAAAAGCAACCAAGTGACTTTGGAGTCAAAGTCCCATTTTCAAAAGGGACTTTGGAGCCTACACCTCACTGAAAGTCACTGAGACACAGGCTCCTAAGTGCCTAGGTCATTTCTGAAAACAGGAGTTGGGCACTTTTGAAAACTGCACCCCCTTAATCCACTTAGCAGTGCAGTCTTCTTGACCATATACACAAGAACAGTAGAATACCCGCAAGGAAGTTTAACATTTCTGCAATATACAGCACGGATTTTATGGGCATGTTTGGGTCTAACCCACAGCACCCACACATGTCTATGGCCTCTGCAGGCACCCACACAACAAATCACATCACTGACAAATGATATTAATTTGCCTTACTGTAAAGTTCAGGCAGAACGTTTCTTCTACATCATCCCCAGGATAATCTAAAAGCTGCTGAAGACTCCTATGAGACAGGAGGGGGAGGGAGGAGAAGGAGACAAATCAGACATCCAGGAGGCAATACTGTCTGTGCTTTATGTTTAAGGGAAAAACCCCAGCAGTGAAAGTAAATAATGTAAGTCAGAATAACAGGACAAGATAGAGAGAAATTCTGGGTTGCGTAAAGGAGCACAACGACATGCATTCCCATATACCCGTGTGCTTTGTTCTACATAGAATAAATGCCGCACTACAAATTCTCAATCTAGTCTGTGTCTGACAAGAACAAGGATCCTGTTTAGTGGCCCAGTGCTTGGAAAAAGCATTTGATTTCTAGCTCTGAAGGATCACAAGATAGGCGTGAGGGCTGCAGAAGGGGGGGCATGTCCATAGCCCCCTTTTTTAGAGTCCCATTGATGTCTCCCAAAACGTGGCTGCAGGACTCCTGTATCTTCCTGGCCCCTCGCTTTGCCCCATCAATTCTTTTTTTAAACATTGTTCAACTCTGAGCTAAAAAAAAAAATCACATAGCAATCAATGTCAGATGATAATCAGACCAAGAATCTCATGTGACCTGAACCTTGCGACCTGTCAGAGCTAGGAAAAAACAATGCTCGGGGAGTAACTCTTCAGTTTCCTTGTGTTCAGGAGAAGCCATTCCTCCTTAACATTTGATTGCCTTTCTAGCCAGTTATCGTCACGGCCGCTCACAGTGGCTCCGACAGAGATCAGAGCCCCATCAGGCCAAGCAATGAACAGATGACAGAGCTTGTACGGTGGAGAATTTACAGTCTTAACTGATGAGTCAGACCAAGGTTGGAATGGGGAAACAGAGGCAGAGAGAGGCGATGTCACTTGTCCAAGGTCACCAAGCAGGTCAGCAGCTGAGCGGGGACTAGAACCCAGATCTCTCGAACCCCCATCTACAGCCCACTACATGCCCACGCGGCCGCTGAAAGCTCAAAATGACAAGCAGCCTCCCCCATGACTCTACTCCACTCTGGTCCAGATTCAGTCAGCCACTTATGCATGTGAGGAGGAACACCGATTTCAACGGGACTCCTCGGGTGCTTAGAATAAAGCATGTACTTAAGCACTTTGGTGGATCAGGGCCCCTAGAATTCACTACTTGATCAAGTCAGCAGCTCATTTATTTAACTAACATTAACCAGTTTAACATACGTTGTTCTCAGATGAACACCTTGTGGGGACTGGGAGGGGAAGAAGTCAGAGCAGCAGCCTAGATAGTCCTTCAGCCTTATACCTTCCTTCTGTAGGGGACAGCTCCTTTAAGTCTTCTAAGCAGGGCTTCACATTCAATAACTTTTTGTACAGCGCCAACGGGAAATGGAGGTCTACCACAGTGAAGTTGTATATAGCAAGTCCACATACTATGCCAATCAAGTGAAACCAGTTGTGCTCTACAAAACACTTCAAACACATAGGGAAGTCACAGTTAGAACCAAATTCATTGTGCAGCTTAATGGAACACCAATGTATATTCCCCCCCCCCCCCCCCCCCCCCCCCCCCCCCCCCNAGGTCCCCAAGGCCACAATGTTCCCATTCCAAATACTGCAGGACAATGTTTCAATCCAAACAAAAAAGCCTATTTTCATTTGAAAGTCATGCGTAACTGCATTGTTATCCAGGAGCACACAGGTAGCTATTGCTGTATTTCATGTCCGTCTTTATTGCTGTTCGGTTTGAGATTTGTGCGTCAGTGACAATAGTGTTGCACATATTTTTTAAATGTTGCAACCATCGGAGATATTGTCACGTGTATACGACAATTATTCTTAGCACCGTCTGATTTGCTATGTTCACAATGTTAAGGTTAACAATTGCAGTGGAATGTTATTTGTGGGCTACAAAACGTAACGTGCTGTTTTCTCGCTTGTAAAATTTCAAGTTTAAAAATAATCAGATTATTTAAAAAAAGCACCACAACAATGCAACAACTACCCAACAATGCAATTTTCAATTTTGCAGCCAAGAAGAGAGAGTGAACCGTCTCTTGTATAATACCTGACATTCATTCCACACCACTCAGGCAAGTCAGAGTAACTGTGCTATTTTAATGGTTAGATCATGGCTCCCTGACATTGTACATTAAAAAGCTCAATGCATGAATGAGATATTGTAGTGTACTGATTACGATCATATGAAGAGCAGGGGATGCACAGAAATTTAAAGTCCTTATGATTGGAAGTCTGATTTTGTACATCCCCACTTTATAGCTGAGACACCAAACTATCGAACCAAGCAATGAATACACACCATCCAATTGCTCCACACTTATCAATTAGCATCACGGGGAAAAAACGAGAGGAAGCTGACTTTCTCTCACATAGTTTTTGTCACTAACTTCAATGTAGCACGTGTGTGCAAACAATGCAAACAGGTCAGTGACTCACCGTATCTGAAAACCACAGCAGGTTCGATTCTGGATAGTAGGTGAACATTCCATAGACTGGATTCAGGAGTTCTTTTAGCAACAAGAGAAAGAATTCCTTTGTGAGCCCTCCAGCATCAACAGCCTCCTCGCCATCAAAGATCACCTGCCGTGAAAACAGGTAACTGATCAGGATACCGAATGTGACTGTAGATTAGAGGCATCAGATTTAATCACAGGTCATGCAAATTAATAACTGTAGCATACAAAGCCGACATCAACAATGGGACTGTTTCAGTGCTGGGGGAAAGGGGGGAAGCGAAGTACTAAGACGACTTTTTTTTTTTAATGGATGATTCAACATTTTGTGCGGGAAGGGTGGAGGAAAAGTCATAAATAATAAGCTGCTCTTCAGGTAATAGCACAGCCCCTCCCCACAAGTAGGAGGGCAGTTCTCCAGGTCACAAGTGTTAGGGGGACTGATACCAGCAGCTTTTGACCTCTGAGGCATCTTCTCAGACATAAAACACATTCATTATTAGGTGACCCAGTCTAGTTCTTCCTGCAAAATGGCAAAAAGACACTGCTTAACACTGTATAAAAACAAGATACTTGTTCTGGGGTTTGTTTTCGCTTTGGTCTCACATCCCCCTCCCCACCCACCCATTCACAAACATACAGTAGCCACATCAAGGAAATCCTCCACAGTGGGTGCCAAACCCCTCCCTATGGCTTTCTTTATCTGGTCCTTTTACAATGAGGGAGAAGCCCATAAGTATTGAGCCAACCAGTCCCAACAAAGCCTGCTGATCAGGAAGGAGGCAGACGCATCCCCTCATTGGTTAGATGAAGCCCTGCTACTAGTTATAGCCGTGGTGGAGTCCATATACCTTATTATGAGCCCACTGTGTGGGTGGCAGGGATTGGGGGGAACAGTTTTCCAAGAGAATTGAGAAGGAGACAAGGGAAATAAGGCAGATTAGGGAAAAAACTGCCAAAGGATCTTACTTTCAGAGGCTTTTTCAAATCAATATCTGAATGAATGCTCAGCTCCCTCAAAGCATCGCCAACCAAGTTGCTCCTGCGGACGTGAAGAACTAGGAAAGGGCTTCTGGCCAGCAGAGGCTCCAGAGTGAGAAGCATGAAAACATTTTGCAAATTCGCTCCATTGATCGCCACCTATAAAACAGCACAAAAAAGAGAGATTGAAAAAAGCTGGGTACCCTGGCACTATTTATTTCTTGAGTGGAGACAATCGTACCACCACCACCACCACCAACTAGTTTGTGACCAAACTAGGTATTCCTTCCTTCTGCCTCTTGTTACACCAGCAACAGCCATCTGATTACTGTTGAGGGTGAGACCCAGGGGATTCACTACAAATACTCTCTTCACAGCAGCACAGTGCTCATAAATAAACTGCCTCCCAGGAGGCTGAAGTCCTCAATATACAGAACAGGTACAACATAGGAAACAGCCGTTCAAGCTGCTCTCACGCTACCCAAACAACATGTCTTGGTCATGACTTGGAAGGACTTCCTCAAGGAGCGAGGTGGTAGTTTAGTCTCTGTGGATCATTCAGCTTTTAGCCTCTCCACCGAATAGGGTTATCACCTGGCTGGTATTTGAGCGGCCTGTTCATTTTTTTATTTTTTTTTTAAATGGATTTGCCAGTTGACAGAAAAATAATTTAATCTGTTTGGGTTTTTTTATGTGGGTCTAAAGATTTGCATCATCACCACAATACACTGGGATATCTAATGTTAAAAGTTTCTGCGTCCAGCTAAAGACGCTGCAATGTTCTCACTTCCGCAGTTTAAGCAAAAACAGACCAAAACTGTTGAAAATACTGTACAGCAGCTGTCTGCCCACCAACACACAAGTGCACCGTGTGTGTGTCTGAGAGAGGGTTTGAGTCGCTGTAAGTGGCTGTTGAAGGGTGGGTGGGTTGCGGAGTTGCCTTGTGGTTGGGGGTTGAGGTTGCAACAGACTTGCCTTGGGGGTGCCGATTTATTTATTTTTTTCATTTCAAAGATGGTAACCCTACCACCAAGACTAGAGTCACCTCTAGTGACAACTGTGGTGACCGTTTTTCATTGTGTGGGAACCCATCAGCTAGGAACTAGATTCTCTCTTTTCACACAATCCGCGTAACAGGCATCAGACGGTAACGACTTTTAGACACTAGCAACCTGTGCTACATTTTAACCAGTGACTTATTATTAATGATCCTCTCCACCCGCCCTGGTCCTTGATGAATGTCGATGGAAATGACCCCATTGTTCACACACATCGTTTTTACATTCACAAAGATAACTGAGGAAAGCGCCCTGTAATGTGCTAACTAGTATGTGGCATCACTGTCATCTACTGGAAGGGATGTATCAGACCTGACCAACCACAAGCCACTGTCCTCCACTAGAGCTCTGGATTCCATTCCCTAGAGCACACAAGTGTGGTTTAGTTGAGGACCATGATGTTGACTTGTGGCCACAAATTCGATGCAAATTGGTGCTTGATCATTTATTCTATGATAGAACCCAGCACTAAGTTTTTGAGAATCACTCACTCACCATCAGGATCTCCAGGCAGAAGCCATATTTGATGCCACCCACTTAGTGGAACAGAATGAAAATCTCACATTGTTCAATGTATTGCAAGGTGCAAATCACAATTCTGATCACAGTGAACCTCTCCTAGTGAAATAGCTCTATTTACATAAAGGATTATTGCACAATAACACAGTAAGGACTTCAGCAGTGCCTCAGTGGAATCCAGTAGCAAGAGGCCCTTCAGATAGTTAATCGTTGCGAGATGGCACATAACTACATGAATGATGAAATCCTACCCATGTATAAATGATTAGCAAACTTCACCTAAGTACGTGGGGGAAGGCAGGAGAGAAGACTAGGGACAGGCACAGTGAAAGAGAGGAGAGCTGGCTACCTGCATCTGTAGTTCAGCATCCGTCTGTAACATTTTGGTCTTGGCTTGAGCATCGAAGATGAAAGGATAAGAACAGAGTGTCACAGCATCCTAGAAGGAAGAAAGGAAAATTTCAGTTGCTGTTTGCGACTTGGACAAGCACTTGTAAAGAGAAGAGTCATCAATTATTTTTTTTTACCTGCATGATAGATGGTCTTACTTTCTGTGGAAAGAGAGAAGGGAAAAAAGGGTTAATTCTTTTGGTTCGATATTCCATGTCTTGCTTTTTCGGATGGACTAGCTCAGAGGAGATCCATCTCCTCTGAACCTTGTATCTTCTGGGATGAAAACCCCAGCTTCTTCCTCTTGGAGGAAGAGAGACATGGTGAGTTTCACTTCGGAGCAGAGGGCCACGTCAAGACTTATATGTCAGCTAGGCCCCACTTAAATCCCAAGTGGTCCATAAGCCTTAAGCTAACCCTATGCACAGGGGTGAATTTCACCCCCAAAAAATCAACAAAATCAACTTATTAACTTCTTATTACTTCATCTCTAGCTTTGTTACTGGGACTATCTCAAACAAATAGGTACTATTTTAAGCCCACAACTGTGACAACATTAAGTTCAGTCAATTACCAAATGCTACAATTTTCATTTAACACATTTATCCCTTTAACCAGCTTTTCAATAAATTGACTAAGTTTTACTATTACAGAGCTGCCTTATTGCTCTGATCGCATCTCATCACTTTGGCTAAAACAAGCATAGGATATTACAGTATTACCATACAACTGAAAGGGGGTGTCATACCTTGCCCGGTACAGTGTTGTCTTTATTGTCCATAAAAGTAGATAAACAACTTTTAGTCACAACCATCTTTTATTATTGTGGCCTCCCTTGATATTTTAGTTCTCTCTCATTCAGAATTTTGGTCATAGTCATTATTAAGACTAACAATCTCTAGCTTCTATATCGCATTCTCCATTCACAGTTTTCAAAGCACTTTACAAAGGAGGCAAGTATCATTATCTCAGTTTTTGCAGTTGGGGAAACTGAGGCACCAAATGATGAAGGAACTTTCCCAAGATCACCCACCAGGTTACTAGAAGAGCCTGGAATAGAACCTGATCTCCTGAGCCGCAGTTCAGTGCCCTGCTCATTGTAGGGTGACCAGATGTCCCGATTTTATTGGGACAGTCCTGATTTTGGGGTCTTTTTCTTATATAGGCTCCTATTACCCTGCACCCCCCCTCCCGATTTTTCACACTTGCTGTCTGGTCACCCTAGCTCAATGGCACGACAATGTTTCTTTTTAGGGAGCTGCATTATATAGCCAGTGATCATCTTATTCTATAATACCTTCTTTAATGATAGAAGTAAAGGGTGAAGAGGTGGGTGAGGTAATATCTTTTATTGGGATAACTTCTGTTGGTGAGAGAGACAATTTTCTGAGCCACACAGAGCTCTTCTCCCAGACCAGAAGAAGAGCAATGTGTGGCTCGAAAGCTTGTCTCTCTCAACACCAGAAGTTGGTCCAATAAAAGATATTACCTGACCCACCTTGTGTCTCTAATATCCTTGCACCGACATGGCTGCAACTACACTGCCTGGAAGTTAAGGGTAGAAGTTATATTTTTATTATATATGAGTTGGTTCCTGAGGTTCTGATTAAATTAAGAGGATCAAGTTAAACAGTGATTGAATTAAGCTGAAGGCATAAAACCACATTAGTGAATTTTAGAGATCATTTAGGAGACATTAAATATATATTTGGTAGCTTTATTCTTCTGATGGTATTGTTTTAAGTTATCTTCATCGAGCTAGTAAGTACCCAAATCAAAGACGGCTTACCCACATATGTTCCTGTATTCAATGTATTACACCAAACAAACAATCATTATTAGTAGGGATACTGAAATTTATAAATAGCACTGAAGAGGCGAAGATGGACAGCAATTTCATAACTCATTAAAACCCCTTACCATTCCTGCTTGATGCAAGAACCACATAAGATAGTCTTCTTGAATGTCCACCAAGTTGGAAATCTCTGGGATATAAAACGTGTCATATTCCACATGTTTAACTTTCAGATTCACCTGATTAAGAAAACAAAAGGTTTAACATTTCAGGGTATATGCACTTTTCCCACCTTTAAAAATACACAGGCTCTTTTTCTTTATTGGGGGCTCCACACATGCTCAGATCTGCCTGCATAAAGCAGCTTGCAGGATTGGGCTAGCTTGCCTTTATTAATATTCACTGCTTTGCATTATATTCAGCAGTAATGCAAGAAACATACAGGCCTGTATCCTGTAAGACATTAGCTTCAGCAAGTTAGAATAAGGCTTGAGACCTATGCACTTTAAACAGATAAACTTTGCACAGATAAACAGCTCAACAGAAAACCCCAAGTATTTGGGGAGCTGAAAATAGAGTTTAAGGGGAAGTTCTGACCACAAGTACATGATTCAACCACAAAATGGCAACGAACTGGCGTACACAACAGGTACATGAGATGCATCTAAGGCTAGCCTGCTTGCTTGCCTATATATCTTTTCTAATAAGTTTCTTATTTTCTTATGGGTTTGACTGTTTTATTATAACAGGTGTATAGATTTATATTAGAGTATATTTTGGATGTAACACAAGGGACCTACAGGCCACATCCTGTATGTTGAGCTAAGTCAAAGTTAGCATATATATGTTTGGGACCTTTCACCTAGATAGATGGTGATGAGCTAAAGCATAAGGTCCATATATGGCTGTGACCTTTAACATAAAGGATGCATTGAAGTAGGTTGGCATAGGGGATTTCCTAAGTTCATACCCTTCTAAACTTAACAGGTACACCACAACTTGGAAAGAACGGAAATAACCGGTTAGGACAGAAAAAATAAATGTGATACCTAACCACAAAAGGGCCATGGTAACGAACTGACGTGTATAATAAGAAGTTAAAATAATTGATATATTAGCCTATAGGGAAAAGATACTCCAACATTAGTAAGGTGAGTAAATACAAATAAGGAAAAGGGGGAAATCTCCTACTGAATATGCATCAAACTTAGCAGCGTCAGCATAACACATTATAAAAGTGGCATCCCAGCCTAGGGGCAGCAGGAGAAGGAGATGTAGTCCTTGGGAGGTGCCAGAATGATGGCCACTGGTAATGATGAGGAAGGTGATGGTGATGAGGAAGATGATGGCTAACATTTCAGGTTGTTCTGCAAGGGATGCTGTGAGTGTATAGATGTGCAGATGTACATTCTGTAGTATCTCCATCTACCTTACTGAGTTGGGGTGTTTGTGACTGTGCTAAATGTATTAATACACTCTATTTGTAAATATAAAAGAGTTCCTATAGTGTGAGTGTTGCAACTGTGCACATCGGGGTTCCCAACTATATAATAATTTAAATAATACTTGGGGCAAGAACCTGTTAACCCTCAAAGTGATCACTGGGGATTCTTACATAATCAATATAATTAATATATAATCTAAAGATCTGGCAAGAGTTCAAAAAGAGCATTTGCAAACAACTGAGGTGCCTCAGATTTTAGTTTGCATCCAATAAACTTGTGTCATTAGTTACAGTGCACATGGAAAGATGCTAAAATACAATCAAGAAATAACTCCTCCACCTATGTACAAAAAGATTTAATCTTTCCTGTTGCTTTGTCTACTGGTATTTTTAGAAAAGAACATAGATACCAAGAGAATGAGTGAGTGTGAGTGTGAGTGTGTGTGTGTTAGGGTTAACATTGTACAGCATCCCATGTGCTTTGCTGGTGGGGTGTTCTACCGAAGTTCAGCTATTAAATTGTTTCAAACAAAGCCCTATAAAGTTAAACAATGTAGCCTCAAGTTCAGGTGAAGTGCTAACATTCTCTTTCCTTGGCTGCCATTATAAATGTCTGTGGTAGATGATGATGTGGCTCCTCAACCTGGGGCTTGTGAATTGGCGTCACGGGTTGCGACCGCCTTGCCCTTCCCACATTCTTCAGGGAAGAAGGATCGGTATGGAAAAGGTCAGAGAGCCCCTGGACTATGACACTGCACTGTTCCAAAACACACACGCTTGCCTCTTACCTTGTGAAGTTTCTCTAGCAGTCTGAGAGCAGCTGTAATGTAACTACTGAACAGGACAGGGATCAACAATGTTTTTCTTCCATTCAGGAGATAAACTACTGTGCCTTTATAGAGGTTCACTAACCTCAGGAAATACCTTGGGCATACTTGAGACCACCAGTTATCTACAGGGGGGAAAAATATTTTATATATATATATATATATATATATATATATATGTCAATATTGTTATTAGAGCACTTGGTGGTAGCAGGCATGATAGTGATGGAATCTGAGAAAAAAGTATTGTAACACTATACAATATATTGTTATCTCCTCTCTCTGTTTTAAAGATGGGCTCCGCAGTTTCATTAAAAGAAGCTCTGAAAAATGCAAGCACTGACACAAACGATACCATATCTATGTATTTGTGAAGTGAAGGTTGTAAGCAAGGACTTCTTTAAGCAGCGGAGCTGGGGGAAGTTTCCGCACTCCACCTTGGCCATAATTTGTATTCCTATTCGTTAGTCACATGTCCTGGATTCTGAAGAGCAAGTGACAACCATGGCCCAATAGCCCAGTGTAGTGGGGCGGTCACCCCGCTCCGGCTCGGAAAGGGTTAAAAGCCAGCCCTTGGAGAGGGCTGGGGCTGAAAGCAGCCGAGGGGGGCTGATTGGGTAGGCAGCTGCAGGTGTGGCCACACCCAATTAGAGTCCAGCTGGCCCTGACAGAATGGCTGGGAGCTAGGCAGGGGGAGTCTCACTCCAGAGATGGAGTGGGAAGGACCTGGCTGCTGGCTAGAGGAGGGTATCCTAAGCAGAGCAGTGCTGGGGAAGGACAGGCAGAGCTGGGGAGCTCTGGCCAGGCGAGTCCAGAGGCTAAGGCCAGGCTAAAAGGGCCTGTGGGGGTACTGAGCAGCGGTGCAGCCAGGCCAGGAAAAGGCAGCAGGTCCAAACCCCCTTGCCAATGATAAGCGGCCATTTCAGACTGCAGTTTGCTCCTGAGCAAAGGGGCTAGATGAAGACTGGCAGTGGGTCACTAAGGCAAGGAGGGCTTAGGGGGGATTGGGGGTTCCCCCCAACCAGCAGGAGGCGCCGTGGCAGTGAGTGCTTTCCAACCTACACCCAGTGACTGCCAATAAGCTAACCCCCTTCCAGAGGCTGTACTAGACCACAGAGTGGCTGTTCCACGACCTGTCCAAACCCTCTTCTCCTACAAGACAGCATAAGCGTCACACCCCTGAGTGAATCATTGGGTCCTGGGAGATGCCGACGGCAGTATTTAGGAGCCACAATAACTCCCATGTGCCATTTCCATCCTTAAACAATACACTCCTACCCCCATGCAATTACGCACAGAGATCTAGATTCCAGTTCCCTCCCAAGAGGCTTACAGGGAGAAGGCAGGAGTCAGCCCTAGGCAGTGGTTTGAACCCAGGACCGCTCAGGGGATCCCTTCCCTCCACCCCTCTTTCCCTTCTTAGCCATGACCAATTAGCTCGTCAGTAATACCCCTGTTCCCAGCAGTGGTTGAGCCCACATCGATTTTTTGCAGGATTCTGTTACCTTGCTGAGAACCCCATCATGCCTTCTTAAATGAAGGAGAAAGGCTCGCCCCTCTGCATCACTCCATTCCTCTGCCTGGCCCCTCTCACTCCATCTGCTGCGGACTTTTCCCTCCCTCTCCCCAAACCCCATGAAAATCCCATCAGTGTTTAAGGTCGGCCCACACCACCTCTTTAGAGGGGCAGATCTTCTCTAGCCAAAGGCAATACCCCCAGCCCAGCCTCTGCTGGGACACTGCCTGTCAGCTTCTAGCACTGCTCTGCTAGCAACACTGGACCACGACCCCTAGAACCAGGCTGCCTTTAAATTTTGTGAAAAACAACATAGCATTTAGAATTCAACCACTAATTTCAAACATTGGGAACAAGCCACTATCTGGGGATTTACCCCCTGGAGATTTTAGTATTTAAAAAAATAGAGGCTGGCAGGGAGGAGTATAAGCACCCTGTACAGTTCTAGACAGTCACAAACACAATAAGCTAGGATTTCTATAGAGATTGATTCATGGATGAGGCACAGCTGGTGCTAATGTCTCTATGAACAAAGAGAGGAAGGGTCAAGTATTTGAATCTCAAACCAGCCATCAACGGAGCACCGTGAGTGACACTCAGTACTGGCCTAACTCTGTTATCACTGAAGCCAGCAGTAGCTCAACAGGAGAAGAGTTTGGCCAACACGGAGCGCTTTTGAAAGTCCCAAGTCTATGTTTTGTGAATGATCTCCCCCTAGTGCCCCAGACTGGTGCTAAAGGCATGACACAGGACAAGATGCACCCCCCTATGAAGCTCATCCCTTACCTAATACTTTGCTGGGGTTGGTATCCAGTCGCAGAATGGCCATCGCTAGAGGAAGTGTTAACGTTATGTAATGCTTTGAGTCTTGAAACAGGGGGAATTCAGGGAGAATCAGGTAGATTCTCATTGCCTCAACGTCTGGTGGGGAGCTGGACAGCTGGGGAATCAAAAAGCTTTCAAAGCTCTTTAAGATCTGGAGGGAAAAAAGGACAAGAGAAGTTAACTCAGCATACATCCCTGAAGAACAATAAAAGGCTGGCTCAGTGCTCACCTAAGAGCACGCTGTGCACGTCACATGTGCACATCTGGCACATTTGTCTCATGACCAGCTCTTTTGTACTCTGCTACGTAAGTGTCAGTACAGTTAAGGGTCTAAAAATAACCCACTAAAGCAAGGAAGTACTTTGTGAAGGCTGAAAATCCAGGCTGACATTCCCATCTGTCCTCTCAGCCTGCAGGGTGGACTCTGGGAGTGAAGGGCAGCAGGAGGAAAAAGGTAAAGTGATAGTAATTTAATCCATTGTTTAAGCTTTTGTGCTCTTAAATCTGACACTGATACTAAAAATCCTTATTGCAGACCTGAGTTCCTATTCTTTCTATTCATTTTTGTTACACTTTATTATTATAGTTTTGGGGGTTTAAGTGAGCAATGTCACACTCCCCTCTCCAAAAAACCCTCCTACATTTGGCTCTGTTGGAATACAGTATTTGCTAGGTGGCGAGTAGACAGGTGTGTACAGCAATATGCTCTTAAAGTGCATTCATTTTTAACCCACACAAAGAGTACAGGATCACTGTACAAAAACCTAGAGGCCACAGTGTAATGCAACAACAGAGAACTGTCATTCCATTTAATCTACTGCATCCAAAAACACATTAAAAGAACATTAAGGTTGCAGAGTCAAGCACTCTAGTTAGGAAATGCCCCTCTTCCCCCCCTCATTGCTATTGCCTCTCCTCTACCCCCTCCCCAGCCGTCTGCTCCTCTCCCTCTGCCCTGCATCTCCTTTCCCCATTCCTCAACCCTCTTCATTTTGAGTCGGTTCGCAGCATGATCAGTTACTCCCTGGGGATGGTGCATGTGCAGTCTGGCTGGCACGTAGGAGCTGTGAGAACATCTCTTCAGGGAATTTAGCTGCCCAATTCTAACAAGTCTCTATTGAGCATGTGCAAACAGATTTTTTTTCAGGGGCTTATAATTTGGGTATTTTTTCACAGGGAGGGCAGACGACTCATCTCTGACACCCGATCAGCCCCCTTGATATTATATTTCTCACCAGAGCATCTTCAATAGTTATTAAAAAGACTATGGGCCAAATCCTCAGTTGGTGTAAATCAATTTAGGTCCACTGAACTTGCCACACCAGCTGAAGATCCTACTTTGCATTAATGGCAGAGACCCACTGTGATAGACTGAATTTTGTAAAGCAATGAGTAGCCAAATACAGACGCGTGCAAAACTAAAATTCTGCATCACAAGATGTACTTGTGCAGTTTAATTTCTATGTGACATTTCATAGCGTCCTAATAAACATTTTGTGAATAAAGTCCTACTTATAGCACTCTATTATTCAGTCTTTCCTAAGACAGTCACCGAGATCTGAATTTACAGGTGGAGGGGATTAGCAAGCATCTAATCTGCGTATCACACACACACTTAATTGCAAACACTTTTTAAAAACAATTACAGGGCCAGATTGTCACCTTGCAAAAATCAGTGTAGCTCCATTGAGATTACTATGCTGATTTACACTAGTTTAGGATCTAGCCTGTAGCTTTCAATAAAAACTGCCTCACATTTTTAAAATTCACACACACACACACACACACACACACAAAAACCCCCTCTGACAACACTATGAAACAGTTATTTTAAAAATACTTATACAACACCTTTATACCTGGTCTAGCAGGATGGAATGCTGTGAGTTCATTAGCTTCTCAAACAACACTCTGGTGGAATTCAGGTCAATTCCTGGGATTTTGGGGCTGGTTTTAAAATGTTCATCGATTCTAAAACAAAAAACAAGTCCCAGACAGATGTGAGTATAGGGAAGATATAAGATACACAGGCAAAGTGCACCAATGGGGAATGGGTCTATAGACAGAGAGATAACAAGACTTAGAAAACCTGGAATCTTTGGCGAAATACAATAGTGCAAGGTAAACTATTCCTTTTATTGTACTCCCTAAGGGTCCTAATCTGGGAACCAGAGCCCTGCACCGAGTCCACTGATGTTAGTGGGATTGCACACAGGCCAAAGGGTCTGCCCACACAGATCCAGTTGCGGGATTGGGACCTAAGCTTGAAAAACGGCAGTCCTGCTAGATGTGGCAAGAGTCCCTATGATGTTACCCTGGGAACTCACGTTTTTTTTGTTTTTTGTTTTTTCAGGAGAGGGCGGACAAAGATGTTGACTGTGGTTAGGGCCACACAGTAGAACTTGGAATGGTTTTCAAAGGAGATGAGGCTGGGTTTTTCAAAGTAGCCTAAGCGAGCTAAAGCCCCAATTCCTACGGGCTAACTCCCTTAGGCTCCTCTGACAACCTCACTCTAAAATCTTCTAGCCCTCCAACTAATCAAGGACCCAATCTAACCCCCAATACGTTAAGAGGAGTCTTCCCATGGCCTTCAGCTGGTGTTGGATCAAGCCACAAATCCTTTTCTTTTTCGGCCTGACAGACATCTTTGAATGCAAAAGGCTGCATCTCACTGGGAATTGCCCAAGTTGAAGAGATAGACATCAAGCTTGCAGAGGACAAGCAGTCTAACAGTTTGACTAGGCCCTGGAGCTTCATGCAATGCACCTAGTAAGTGATCTGACCTTGCATCTGGAACAGGTTTAATGGTTTGTATCAGATGCCTACAGCACAACTCTATGCAGGTAAAAAAAGCCTGTACAACTTGCAGATGGCAGTAAAAAGGCAATTTCCACAACTCCACAGATCTCAAGCATCAGCACCAAGTATTTCCCCAGAGCACTGTGGGAACTAGCCAGCCTTAAGCCTGAATAACGCTAGATGCTCTCAGGAAGGAAAGACACCTATTAAATATATACTGAATTTGTCAGTTTACTGCTGCAGCCTGTGATGGGACGGCTATTATTACCATAACAACGCAGATGACGGGGCTGGAAAGAACTCCTCTGAGTCCTATGGTGCAGGGAGGCTCTCACTGCAATGTGTGGAAGCAGCACACAGGAGCGATGATAATAGTGTGCAAGCCAAGCAGGCATAGTAGGCTCTCTCCCCTTTGTCCACGCCCAACGACGCTATAACGTGACTACGTTCCAAGGTGGACAGCGCATCAGAAGTGATGCAGTGCGGCCTATTGCTCAAGCATATGAAGATTTTTATATTTTTCATATAAAATTCCACATTTAAAATACAGTCACGCCTCACATCGTGAAGGCGATAAGCAATCACACTCCAGGATTGATGTGCCACTTGGGCACAGATCACAGCCGTTTCCATCAGCGTTAGTTACTGTTCAGTGTATGACACCATTAATTGTTTTCCAGTTTTGGAGGGGTATCGTGTCAGAGTACACCAACCACAGCTACCACCTGCACCCAGCTTATCTTCCCCATTCAACTGAGGTTCTAGGGTTAGTAAATAGAAACGTTTAAAAAATAGAATATTTTAAATAAAAAATGAATTTACACCCAAAGACCCCCGAAATGACTGTTGCCTTCTCAGAGAGCCAGAGCTGAAGGCTTCACACCACTGGAAGATGGGAAGAACAAATGGTGTTTTTCTTTCCTGTCTGAGCTGCTCTTGCCCGGTATAACAAGTCTTCCTTCACCTAATTGCAGGCCATGGACTCATCATGTGCCCATAAAAAAAGTCCTCAACCTCATCTTATTCTATTACCTCCCAACAATTTATAGCCACAATAGTCACAACCCACACCCTTCCCAACCCATCCTGGTCTTTCCATTGAGCTGTGCGTGTTCACTTCCTTTAGCCTCCTCCCATCGGTCACACTCTCTAATCCTTTACTCATCTATGTCACCTTCCCTTGAATTATCTCACTTTTTATAGGTCACTTTGGTAAAAATGAGACGCTCAAAACTTTCCAAGGATGACATCACCAAATTGGAATTACTTCCTCGTTCTTACAGGGCCGCACCTGTACTCACACCATTCCACCACAAGAGCACGTATTTCCCAATAGCGACATGCTGTGAGCTCGGGCCTAGTTTGCTATCAGCCCCAAACCTTCTCTGTGTTATTGCACTGAAAGTGGCAGTCTCACCCAGCCCATATACCCACTGTCATTCTCACTTCACTTTACCCCAATACGCCAACTCTCTCCTTTAGAATATATTGTTTTGATGACTATTTCCTCAGATAAAAAATAATCATAACTACCCACAGGGTCCCCCCAATGTCTTTAAGTCATTTAAGCAATGTTTAATAAAGCAAATCAAGTCTGGTGAGTTTCACTTTGATGAACAGAAACAGACACACTGACTAACAACACACTCACAAGTCTTTTTCTTAAGCAATTTGTCTTCCTTTACCAGCAAGTCACGAATCTGCCCCTAAGCCTCTTGTCTACATCTATCCAGTCATCACTCTCTGTCCCACTTTTGTGCATGATCACAAGTTCTTTTGTCTCACGGCCCACTGCAGCAGTGAATAAAGTAGGTGACTCCTACTTTATCTCTACAGGATAGCAAGCACAAGAAAGCCATGATTCTTGACCCCATTTGGCTACTTACTTCTTCTCCAGGAAGCTTCCATTCCAACAGGCAGCCGACGACAATATCTGCACAACTTCACTGCTTGGAGGGGGAAGACAAAAGGAAACAGGAGTGCTAGTATGAACAGATGTCATGCTACACTTATGCATATCTCATTTGCTCTTTTACCAACAAGTCTAGTTGTTTCCCTTCTATCCCTTGTATGCAAAAGTATTATCATAACCACCCCTGTATTATAAGTGGGGAGACTGCAGGGCACAGAGGTTTAGTGACTTCCTCAAGGTCACATGACAAGTTTTTGGCAGAGATGGGCTGGCACTACCTCCCTTCACTTACAATGCTTTCCTTAGGGCACCCACATTGGAGAGGGAAGGGATTTTTAAATCAGACTGTTCAAAATTCCTTGCTTCTTTTAGTGAACTCCACTCTTGTGTTAAAAGATTCTTTCTTTAGAATCCAATGCCCCCATCCCTTCAGTTAGGGTCTGAGAAAGCACTGACACATCTTCCTGGTTTTGCTAGGAAGATCTGACCTGGGATTCCTGATATAAATTATGAATTGGTGCTGGTTTAGACAAAAAGAGAACATCCCGGGTTTCAGAATAAACAGTAACTGAAGTTCAAACATAGTGTGTGTGTGATGCATAGAAATTCTGCTGAGACTTGGGTGATGCATCATTTGAGTTCAGCCCTTAGATTTCTGTACCACTTTCAAAGCAAACTTTGTGCAATAATCGGAGTGGACCATGAGTAGTGAAATGTACCTAAATACGTTTGTTCTTTTTAAAAGGGTTGTATCTGAACAAAGTTTCCTAAAAGCTGAATTCTCACCTACTGGCCTTTCCCTTTGATATGAGCGAGACCCAAACTAGAAAATGCTGCTAAGTTCTAAAGCACAGATGCCAACAAAACAATTAAAGAAAAGCTTGTAAAACAAAAGTGGCTTGTACAATAACACCTACTTGACCAAATTAGAGTTGTTCCGTTCTAATAGCTTTTGTTTCCAAACGTCTATAGTTTCATCATTTATTAAACAAGTGTAACGTAATTGATTTATGGTCCGGAAATCATCAGCAGGCAAGGAATTCTGTGAGAAGATACAGATCTCAGTATTTAAGGAGAAGACACAACACATTTCTTTGGGGTGGATTGATAATAGGGCTGCCACACCATTTACCATCCCAAAGGCATCTCTCAACCACCTCCAAAGGAGAAGATACTCCCAAACAAAACTAAAAAGGGAAAGAGGTAAAAGAAAAAAATTGAGAATTTGATTTCTTACACCGTGCCAAAGGCCATTTCAAAGTCACCACTGACAAGTATAGATTGGGTGGACTCAAGGGACTGGTTTTATAACAGTGACTGTGATTTATTATTTATATAGCCCCAAAAGGATGCTTGACACTTTAAGGCACCCATCTCTGAGGAAATGAGGGGGGGAAAAGTCACCTAAAGCCTCCCCATCCCCTGCCTATCACCACTGTAGATCTCTAAATTCAGTGGTCACAAAACTCCATGATGAGCTTATGTTGGCAGACCATCAGCATGCTCACTGTGTGGCCCTAAGCTCACAAACCACACAGCAGGGACCCCTGTTCTACAACTGACAAATATCCCTCTTTTAGAGTTTGCACTGCTGCTAATCAGACAGGCTAACCCTGCTTCCTTTCAGAACTGATGCTACCTATGTGAATTCAACAGCAAAGTAAGAAGAGACACATTTCCCCCCTGCCCGCCCCTCCACACACACACACACACACACACACACCCTCTTGTAGAGAAGAGAAAAAGCATTCTTTGCTTACCTCAGATTTGGAGCAAAGTACAAATGTCCGGTCTCCTCCACAGAAGATGTGTTTAACAATGTGATACTTAAAGGCATCTATTGAAGAAAGAGACACAATCGTGCTAGAGACCGATCAACACAAGTTTCCTACTTCTTTCAACTATGGACCTATATTAGCTAAGGCCCTCCGCACCCTCAACTCGGACTGAGGTCAATGGGAGCGAAAGCATTCATCACCTTGTAGCAGATGTCCAGGGCTTGGCCCTTTAAAATAGAAGGGGGCATAAAGACTCCACTTTCGTATCACAAAAGAAACACCATGACGTGCAAGAGAGACTCTTTACAAACCTCACCTATTTGCAATTAGTCACAATTAAATGCAATTGACTATCCCAACAACGGGGTGGGGCGGTTATATAGGAACTTAGGCCCAGATCCTACAACTTGAGTCAGACAGGTGGTCCCTAGCACCTGCACGGAGCCTATTGCAGGATCAGGGCCTATATTTTTGTATCTTTTGACACCGAAGGCAATGGTTAAAACTCTCCGATTTGAATGGTGCAGGATCAGCAAGTGAGTGACACAACGTATGCATTCCAAAGTGTTTGGGCCTGTTCGCTAGAACTGTCTAACTAATTCTGACAAGACTGATATTGGTACATAAAACTAGCTGTCTTGGCCAAAGTTGTGACTACTATCTCAAATCTTGTAATAGCTGTGAATATTCCTAATGTCATGTTGATTTTCACATTTATGAGAATTTCCTATTTATCAAGTGAAGAGCACTTGTTAAACAGTGAGACCTGAAATGCAGGGTTTGGTTCATTTTTTAAAAGTCCTTAAAAATGTTTTAATATTTTTTTTCTGCTCTCTTGTTAATATTTACAAAAACTGACTATACAAGGCAAACCAGTAAAACTGACTATACACAAAATGCTATTTAATGGACAGAGTAATTAAGCTTTAAAACACAGGAAAAAATATAATTGTGTTAACTTCTTGTTCAGTTTTTGTAACCCTACAGGTTACTTGCAGCTTTAGTGGGTGGTTTTCAGACAGAAATGTGATTTTCAGGTTGATGGCCTCTGTTTAAATAAAATCCTGATACAAATAGCTGAAAACCAGAAATATTAATTGGGATAAAGAAAATCTGGTATTACTTTAATGCTAGCAATGAGGGGAATATAAACTCTCATTGTAAGTATTCTGAGATGGCACAGGGCAGGGTCCATTTTAGTTAGGAAAAGTTTTTATACCTTGATTTTTAGAAATCAAATCTGAAATTACATCCAGCTACTCTCGTACTTAGATTCAAATGTTATGAGCTGACTTCAAAGTTCATTTGTGACCACTTGGATGTCATCACCCCTTTCAGATGAACAGGAGATTAGTTCCAACAGAGGAGCATGCTTGGCCAAATTTATGAACTAGGGGCCTGACCAAAAGGCCATTGAAATCAATGGGAACCTTTCCACTGACTTCAGTGAGTTTTGGATCAGGCTTTACAATGACAAAGATCAATCCCCGCCCCATGTTTTACCAACTAAAATTACACCTACTTTTGAATTTTAAAATAAACTCTGTCAATTATTTTGTAATATTGTTATAGAGAAAGCCAGTATGATGTCTATGGAGAGAAAAGTCCTCATTCCCTAATTACGATGGAATGGTTTCCCAGCAGTCAGCCACTGAACGACTCATCAACGTTTCAGACTGGACCAGTGGCCCAATCGAAGGCTCAGCACTGCCATGCAGAAGATGAGAAAGGCACAAATTGATTCCCAGTTACGTGCTTTTGTTGTTTCCAGTTTCCCTCTAAGGCTATGTCTACACTTGCCATTTAAAGCGCAAACTGTCCCTTTTTTGCGCTAAAACCGTGGGAGCGTCTACACTTGTTAATGACTGTTTGCACCAAAACAGGAGCATTCAGCCATGGTAAAGTGCGACAGAATTCCCTATGCTGATGTGAGGAATGTGGATACCGAAGACAGATGGGACACAACTGGAGCCCTATGCACAGCACGGCGGAAAACACCTTCACGAGAGGCATACAGCTCTTTTTGCGCTGTTGTGAAAGTGAAGACACGTTCTACCAGTGTAAACACCTTTTGGCCTCCGGGAGATATCCCACAGGTCCAAAAGTGACCATTCCGGCCAGCATCTCCGCTGCTCTGACGCCAGGTAAACGGACTCCACCCCTCCCCCTGTAAGCCCCAGGAAATTTGAAACTCCCTTTCCCTTTGCTTGTAGATGTGGCGGGGAAAGCAGCCAGACAGCAGGGGGGGTTTAAAAAAATGCCACGAAAGAAACAAGGAAGTAATGGGGCTGCTGGGACATGAAGCAGTAGGGTGACCAGATGTCCCGATTTTATAGGGAAAGTCCCGATATTTGGGGCTTAGTGTTATATAGGTGACTATTACACCCCACCGCCTGTCTCGATTTTTCATACTTGCTGTCTGGTCACCTATGAAGCAGTGCAGCACGGGACACTGAGCAGGGACCCAGAATGCCTTCCGCTCACCTCCCCTTCCCACAAGACCTATCGAGAGAGCTGCACTGTGGGATAGCTGCCCTACAGCGCTGCTCTCATCGGGGATGGAAGTGCTGCTAGTGTAAACACTCTCTGGCACCTGAGGAATTAAGTGAGTACAAAAACCAGCGCTTTACTTTCACCGGTGCCCTATCACCGGGGAAACTTACAGCGCAAAAAGTCTGCAAGTGTAGACATACCCTTAGTTAAATGCAAAATGTCTTTAGCCCATTTCACCCTGTGCTTGTCTCTTTGCTACGCTACTCCATATCACACCCAGAAACAGAACACTTACCAGCTCTACCTGAGAGCTGCCCACTGTGAGCCACCCAGTGCCCTTTCACTGGAGATGGGCATTTAACGTTGCATATGTGTCCAGTTCCCAGCTGGCCTTTCGCTCCGCAGCCAAATGCATAGATCAGTCCTGAAGAAGGCACAAGGGCTAGAGTGTGCTGTCTGCAATGAAGACAGTTACAATGTTTGTGCCAAGTTTAAATAATATTTTTTTCAAAAGCAGACTAAAAACTAGCCATGAAAACTATAGGCCAGCACCTCAGCTGGAGTAAATCAGCACAGCTCCATTTACATCAATAGCAGATTGCTGATTTGCACCAAAACAGGAGCATTCAGCCATGGTAAAGTGCGACAGAATTCCCTATGCTAATGTGAGAAATGTGGATACCTAAGACAGGTGGGACACAACTGGAGCCCTATGCACAGCACGGTGTGAACACACACTCTACTTTCTCCTAAACACACCTGGGTTCATCCCTCAAATGTAATGAGTTTGCTGGTGTTGGCCTAGTCATTTGCAAAGGTCTGTCCACATCACAAGGCTACTACAGAATGTAGCATTACTAACTTACTCTCTTTCTCTGAGCAAGGCTGGAACTAATTAGGGTGAGGAGAGTGCAGCTATAGACTCAGACTTTCAGGCCAGATGGGACCATCGTGATCATCTAGTCTGACCTGCACATTGCAGGCCAACCAACCTCACCAACCCACTCCTCAATAGGGCCATAACTTCTGGCTGAGCTACTGAAGTCCTCAAATCTTGATTTAAAGACTTCAAGTTACAGAGAATCCACCATTTACTCTGGTTCAAATCAGCAAGTGACCCATGCGCTCCCCCGCCCCCCGCAGTGGAAGGTGAAAAACCACAAGGTCTCTGCCAATCTGACCTGGAAAAAATTCCTTCCTGACCCCAAATATGGCAATCAGTTAAATCCTGAGCATGTGGGCAAGACCCACCAGCCAGACACCTGGGAAAGAATTCTCTGTAGTAACTCAGAGCCCTCCCCATCTAGTGTCCCATCTCTGGCCGTTGGCGGATGGGTCATATGCCATTGTAGGTGATCTCATTTCACCATCCCTTCCATAAACTCATCAAGCTCAGTCTTAAAGCCAGTTAGGTTTTTTGCCTCCACTGCTCCCCTTGGAAGGCTGTTCCAGACCTTCACTCTTCTGATGGCTAGAAACCTTCATCTAAAGTCAAGCCTAAACATATTGATGGCCGGTTTATATCCATTTGTTCTTTTGCCAATATTGGCCCTTAAATAACTCCTATCTCCCTGGTGTTTACTCCCCTGATGTTTTTATAGACTGCAATCATACCTCCCCTCAGCCTCAGTTTTTTAGGCTAAACAAGCCAACCTCCTTAAGTCTCCTCTCATAAGACAAGTTCTCTGTTCTTCTGATCATCCTAGTAGCCCTTCTCTGCACCTGTTCCAGTTTGAATTCCTCTTTCTTAAACATGGAAGACCAGGGTTCCACACAGTATTCCAGATGAGGTCTCAGCAGGGCCTCGTATAATGGTAATAACACTTTAGGATCCAGTTGGGCTGTTTTTGTATAGGGGCATCTTACACAGCACCAGGCTATAGCATTATTAACAGCCCAAATCAGAACCAATCTCATTTACAGAGAACATTAAAATTCAGACATACAAGAGGCTATAACCTAGTGACCTGTAAGTGTGATCTACAAGGCAGAGAAGTATCTAACCCCTCCATTTGCACCTGAAAAAATACAAGGGCAGTCATCTGGGCTATCCTCCACAAGATGCAGTCGTCCATTCCACACAGTCACTCACCTGCCACAAGCGATCTGGGACACTTCACTGCCCATCAGCTCCAGAACCCTCCGGGGGTTAACCTCATCATTCATGGAATCGTGGCCAAGCTGCCCGCAGGAACCAGCACCAAACGTGAACACGCCTCCACTCTGTTAGCAAATCAGACAGCCCATGCACCACTTAGTGAGCCATTTCCCGGTAGCAGATCTCTCCATCTTGTTTCCCAACCATTCCCCAGCTTAAAGAGAGACTGCGCTAGGTATGGAGGTATAGGAAAAGGCAGCTTTCACAATATCCAGGGAAGCATTTATAAAAACTAAAATGGTCAACTCAACTGCTGGACCTCTCTCTAGGTACTTCTATGCCACACACGCTGCTCCTTCACCGTCTGTTAACAATCCCAGCTGCTTTCAGATGGTCAAATAGCACAAATGACTGAGACAGCTTCCCCCACTCCTGGATCAACATCTTTGGTGCCTCATAACTTTGGAGTCCACTCCCTGTCCTGGCTGGTGGACGGCAGCTCCACTTTAACTTTCAGGGCATAAGGCAAAGTCCACCTGTTTGGGTGGACCTTTGAGGAGACTGGAGGCGGAAGACTGTGATATTTGCTGATGAGCCGCTGGGTTTTTGTGGGCTCTGCCACTGTTTTGCTAAGGTTTGGATTTTATTGTTATGCACTGTGTTTTTGATGTCTTGCCAAGGTAAAGTGGGTGAGTGTGAATATCAAAAATAATTCAATCCAAATCCAAACCAACAAATGTTAATGTCTCCACTACAGAAGAGTAGAGGGAGGGTGGTTTGGTGATTAATCTTAGAGTGAAGTAAAACAAGATTTCATACTTAAAGACAATCATGCTGGGGCTAGGAGAGAGAAGAGAGGTGCTAAAAGCCACATGGTTCTTTCCTGATATCACCCAGAAAACTAAACTAAGCAAACCCAGTAAGTAAAAAGCTAGTAAGGAATTTCTGGATTGATTGGTGCCTTTACCTTTGTCAGAACTGCTGTATGTTCTTCTCCACAGCTGATATAGACGACCTTCTGAGTCCGTAAGAGCTTCACATGGCAAGGGGACTCTCGGTCTGCATTAGAGACAATGGGAGCAAAAGAGGCAATTCATCGATAAGGTGCTGAAGTACTTGAAAAACTCTAGCAGACTGATTTTCAGAGGCGATGAGCACCCACAACTCTGACATCAGCAGGAGCTGCAGGTGCTTAGCAACTCTGAAAACAATCAGACTCTTAAGTGTCATCTTGTGATGGAAGGATTTGGACACTTGGAAGACATCCATGACACCACGTGCCTAGGGCATCTCAAGCAGAACACAAAGAAAGTGTCCAGTATTTCAGGAGACACGGTATGTAAATGCATTGTCTTTCCCACTTTAGCACCTTTTAGAAAAGAGTCATTGCTTTAGTTGCAGAGACTAATCTCTGCAGAAGGTTATGGGATGCGTCTCTCTCCACGTTTTTTGTAGACAATATGTAGAAGTCTGTCTTCTCCATAAGAAACACACAAAACAATGTTACACATGCTACTGATGGCCATGGCCAAGCATTTTGAGGAAAGATTAATGTCCGGTAGCTGTTTGACTTCAATGGGAGCAGCTTCATACCTTGCACTCTTGAAAATCAGGCCACCTATTTATAGCTTAACTTTAGGCACCTATTTAGCCCATGTATCCAACAGGTGGAGAGGGGAGACCTGTGCCATTCTACAATTTTTTTTCTATTTGAATTTTAACAGAACCATAATGCTTTGTCTGTTCGCCCTATGGCCACCATTCTGACGCAAGGCTTAAGGCACGTTGCCTGGCACGAAAGTTTTAGTCCTTATAAAAAACACACATGAAACGCCCCCCCCCCACCTTTTAAAAATATGTTCTGCCATTCCTCAAAAGAACAAAAATAAAGGAGATACCATACAGCATTAATCACACACCACTATTGTTGAGAGAGAAAGAGAGAAACTTAATAGCTACAGAAGGCAAAAGCTCTGGGACAGGGACTGTCTTTTTGTTCTGGGTCTGTATAGCGCTTAGCACAATGGAATGCTCGAGGAACCTGCTCCGTGGGGTTCCGAGGAGCTACCACAATGCTAATAAATAATAATATGGAATGGAGGATTGACCTGCCTAGACACTGCAGGAATTCCCCAGCACTGATGAGACCACGCACATATGGCATTTTGCAGGTTCAAGTCATACCTTCAACATTCTTTGCACATTTTCTGTGTAATTTCAAAATACATGTCTGTATTAGTTAGGTGAGCTGCTAAAAGCTGCAACTTCCACTTACATGTATGTGAAATGTGGAGCAACTTCATGGCTTTATTTTGCAACATATATAAGTATTATGCATAGATAATATTTTGCAATCTACATTATGAAAATGCAGCATATTACAAAAGGCTGTATGGACTGTATATATACACACTTATATACACGGCAAAACAGAATCATCATTAACTTACCTGCATTGCACAATCAATAGCCTACCTAGTAGTTAAAACATGTCTTTAAAGCCACTCAGGAAACATTTAAAGAATGCTGACAGGCTCATCTGCACCCGCAGAAAAACCCCTCTGATATATACACCATATTGAAAATGTGTTAACAACAATAGCAAGGTGTCCGAGGCCAGGATGGACATGACATTTGCTTTTCTGAAACTTATTCTAAATCCATGCTGCAGACTGTTTGGAGACTAAGCTACAACGAGGTTTGGCTAGCATGGCTGTCAGGGGGGGGAAAAGAATCATTGCCCACATGCTACCAATAAACAGATTTGCAATACTGTGATAATGTCTATTGCTAATCATTGTAGATTGTATACCTGCTTGCTGCTAGCTTCAACCAACCTAGGGCCCTGATCCTGCAGGCTTTTCTACATGGGTGGATCTCGGCTTCTCCATGGAGCCCACTGACTTCCACAGGAGTTACATATGTTCAGTGCCGCTGCAAAAACAATCAGACCACTGATTTAGGTGCCAAAATATAGGCACCCAGAAATGTTTGGCCACTCTCTTTTTGACCTTGCTAATTCCCATTTACATCTGCAGAGAGTTTCCTTCCACTGATGGTATAAAAGGCTCATGAACCCTTTGGGAGGAATCACGTTTCCGTGCTCTCTCCTATAGGCCACTTGGTAGACTGATGGATTATTACAAAAAGCAAAGCCATGCTCAGCAATCAGCTCATCCTTCGTTGTTAAGTGTTCCAATACCTTGCTCGTCACTTAAGCCCAGCTGTCCTGAGTTGTTCCTCCCCCAGCCAAACACAGCTCCGGAGAGAGACAGGGCAAAGCTGTGAGCTCCGCCGGCAGCAACCTGAGCCAAGGGGATCCCATCGAGAGATGTGACGCGCTGCGGGCTGGTTTGAGAGGGGCATTCTTTACCCAGGCCCAGCTGGCCATAGTTGTTCTGTCCCCATGTGAAGAACTGGCCGTCTGGAATGAAGATGGACAACTGAAGTTAGTAAGTAAAATCTGCCCAACATCAAAACAAATCTGATAAGCCTGAATAAGAAACAATGGTTTGGGCTTCAGTGCTACTGAAGGCAGGAGTGGTGACGAAGACGCTACTGGCTACAAAAATGTGCACTATGGAGCTACCAGGTAAAATAATAAATAAAGTGTGTGACTGAATTAGGAGATTCAGCAGATATTATGGTAAACAGACAGCAGATTGACAGAGCGGAAAACTACTATGGCTTACACCGCCAAATAGAACACTTCTCTTCACGTGTTCTGCATGCTGAAGAGAAGCACCCAGGAATGCTTTTCCCAATGTCACGACGACTCTAATCATGCACTTTCTTTTTTTTTTTTTTTTTTTTTTTTTTACACAGAAACTGAAAGACTTAAAAATTCCAGCTGCCCTACAACAGTTAGGCAGCTGGTGTGCTGAGACCATCACTTTTCTTTCTGACCAGAATTCTCTCCTCATTTCCTTGGGCTCCCTTCACCCGCTTGTGGTCTCCAGCGGTTTTCTATAGTCTTCCACTTGGATTGCAAGCTCCTTGGGCAGCGCTGTCTCTGTGTTATGTGAGCACGCAGAGCGTTGCACCATGGGGCCCTGGCCTCTAAGCATGACCACAACACAAATAATATTATCATTAACAACACAGATTGAACGTGACAGTACCTGCCGCGAGAGCTAGGCAATGCCAATTGCCACAGGAAACCTGCAGTATCGTCTGTTGGTTCAGTTTCTTTATTAACCTAAAGAGGAAAAGTTATTTTAAAAAGTAACCACACACATACACACACAATGCTATTAGACAGAACAAGGAGTAATGGTCTCAAGATGCAGTGTGGGAGGTTTAGATTGGATATTAGGAAAAAAATTTCCCTAGGAGGGTGGTGAAGCACTGGAATGGGTTACCTAGGGAGGTGGTGGAATCTCCTTCCTTAGAGGTTTTTAAGGTCAGGCTTGACAAAGCCCTGGCTGGGATGATTTAGTTGGGGATTGATCCTGCTTTGAGCAGGGGGTTGGACTAGATGACCTCCTGAAGTCCCTTCCAACTCTGATATTCTTTGATTCTATTATTAGAGTCCATCACATCTTGCCAGCACACGTGTTTATTCTAACCCAAAATCAATATTTTACCTGCAACATGTGTTTCCCCTACAGCGATATATAGTTCTAATTTTGAGGAGATGACAGTTACACCCATTCGGGTTACAAAGCAGTGGAGCGGCTAAAAACACCCCCGGACAGTAGAGTAACACTACAGACTTCAACTAGCTTTAATAGAGCCAAGCAAACTTTTTCAGTACAGCTGAGCTCTATCATTTGTAAATTGCTTAGAACAGCTGGTTCACAGTATCTATAGTGCTAGCCTCTGTCAAGCAACTGGTGTTTGCTAGTGTCAATGGGTGGGATGTGCAGTTTCTTTCTGTTTACTAACTTAAGGCCTTGCATGGAGAATGGCATAAGGCTCATAAGGTGCAGTTATTTCTTTGAAACACTCAGAAAATGGCACTGAGGGGGTTTCCATTTTTGCTTCAATGATTTTTGTATAACTCTGCTCAATTCACAAGAGATGTTTTCCTAGCAGCCAGTACTGCAGACTCAACCTGACATCTGCGAGCCAAACTGGATTCCTTCAGATCATGCATCATCAAGATTCTGAAACTGGAACTTCGTTAACAGTTTTGCTCATGATGCACAACCTAAAAGAGCTTTCAAGGTTCCTCTTCCATCTCTGTATTGGCTCTGCCAGGCTACCAGGAACAAGTAACAGAGAAAGTATATATCTGCCCCTAAAGTAAGGCGTTCTGACTCAATACGTACAGGGACTAGGTAGCTGGATTAAGGTGATGTTTTTCATCATTTTTCAGATGATACCAAGCTTATTATGCTTTTTAAGACTTTCAGCACTTTGAAATGATAGGAACAAATCAGATTAAACAAATGTCAAAAACATCAGCACTATCTAAAGATTTCTGAGTAATATTAACTACAGTGCTGATATGGGCAGTTTCATAGTTCCTTATTGAACTGTGATGTGCCATAAACTCAACTAAGTAAAATGAGTGAATAGGCAACGTTGCATGAGGTTTTCAAAATCACAGTGCTCATTCATACAGCCAAGTTTACTTCTCTAATCTTGAAAGACAGATCCCATAGCACAAGAATTTTTAGGGAGTAAGAGGGTGGTTGGGTGCCAATCAGCATTTTCATTGCATCTCAACTCCCCCCCACTTCTCATACAAAGTTCTAAAATATTATAGCATCAGAAAAAAAAGTATCTGCTAATTTACACCCCATTTTTCCTCCTGAGAAACCAGAATGCAAGGTCCATTTCGTCTGTGATAGCGTAGTATAATGCATTGGATTGTGCAGCAGAACTTAACAAAAACGCATCTCTGGACCAAAAGGGACGAATGACTTGCAAGGTCCTTCACTTGTAGTTTTTATTTTGTTTAAAATTTCCCAGGAATTGATTGGTGTATATTACAAAAAAAAACAAGTGAAAAATCAGTGCAAAAAATTAACTTCTGTTTTCAGGGTCAAAATCGGGGTTACTAGGGAAGGATGAGAGGACAGAAAAAAAGGCAATAGAGAAAGTAGGAATATTTCTCACCCAGAAGGCGAGATGGTGGCTCAGTAACCTGGGCGGCCCATGTTACTGAGTCGCCATCTCTCCTACTGGAGAAAGCAACTGGGTCCAGGGAGTTCCGGCTCTTTTTTTATGAGTACTTGAGCACACGTGTATACATGTGCATGCCTATCTTCCACTACATTGCCTCACTTTGACAGTCTTGCATTTACACTTAGACTAAACCATAATTAGCATAAATAATGTAATGGATTGGATTTTCTTAACTTAATCCATATTTTCATGTACTTGAGTGGTCCAAAATTCATGGGGGGGAGGGGGAGGGGGGGGAGGAAGAAATCACTGAAAACCAAATAGCTTTTGTAAAACCTGAGATTTTTTCCAGTAAAAACCAAAACCAAAGGGCCTTGATGACTTGATAAGCAGAATACGGATGGGGAGAAAAGTCCTGCCTTTATTACTCTTAAAACAAGGAGGGCCCACTGAAGTTAATCAAAAGACTCACACAGGCCCAGGAAGAAGAACTAGAAGATCTAACTTGATACATTGCATGTGAAAACTTTAGCATTTGATTCCTGTAAACTTTACCTTGGTACTGCCACAGAATCTTCTGTAGTAGTGATCCCCAGCTGTCCATCACTACCTCCGCCCCAGGCAAAGAGCTGGCCCTGGTCACTGAGTGCCACACTGTGAGACTCTCCGCAGGCAACATGGACTATGTGCTGATCTGCCAATGCTCCAATTTGCTCTGAGGAAGACAGGAAACCCCCTAAGCAATAGGGCATCTCTCATATTTATGCATGGACATTACAGCCCTGTACATACACCACATATACTTGGGTATAAAGAAGACGTGTGTTTGTACAGGACCTAGCACAATGAAATCCCGGGCTTGGTTGGGAAGCCCACTACGCACAAGTCGAATACAAACGATGACACGCAAACTGAATTACCCCTCTGTTTATGGTGCTTACCTGCCCCCCCATCGCCCATGGGATCGGATCACCTCACACCCTTTAATGTATTTCTCCTGCACTGTTTCACAGGCATGCTGCATTTGTGACCAACACCCACACTGCAGCAGAGAGACAGAGTTTCCGAAGAGCTCAGTAACTAGCAGCTTCCACTGTGGCACGTATCACCCAATTTTCAGGGGAGCTCAGTACTCAACGTGCTGGGCTCTCTTGAAAGTCTGGCCGAGACTGTGGCTGCTGAGATTTTTGAAAGTCTAGCCTGATGTAGTGTGCGAGTAATGTGCATCAAAGCAAGTGTAATTAAGGTACAGGTGCAGAGCATGTTGCAGCTAAGTATTTAGGGAGCTAATAAAGCGAGTTAGTCATGAACTGGACTGTCCCTGTCTGAGACTGTCTCACTCAGCTCTCTTGTGAGGAATCAGTGAGTGACCTAGCAGGCCCCTCCAAAACTCCTCACTCCTTCCTTCCCTACTTCACCCATCTTCCTAATGCTAGCTCCACTGCTCACCTCTCTTCCCTACTCATCTCTTGGGACAGTACCCGGCTTCCCAACGCTGAGGTGCCAGAGTATCACATAGTACCAAGACTGAACCAGGCATAAATCAATCAACCCAATTAAATTACTACAAAGTATAACACTCTCTCCTGTCTGCATTAAACAGTGAGTACATCAAGAGATTTTACAGAGGAGTAAAAGTCAGTCACCCTGCCATAAGAATATTGTCTGCAATTAATTTTTCACTACTAAGTCACTCTATGTATCTGAAATAGCTTTAATGTTATTGTAGCATCAGCGATCACGGCACTTTCATTACAAGGGTGTTTTTTTAAGTGCTTACTTAATTAAATGACAATTCCTGTCTTGCAATAAGCTGGCACACGTTTCGTAGCAAAACTTTCCCACCAAATCAAAATTATTTTTAATTAGACAAAAATTAAATACAGATGGAGGTTTCAGACTAGACCAAAAAAGCTTTGCTCTGTCACATGCAGGCAAAGGATTCATTTTCATAAGAAAACCAGGTTGCCTACAGCAGGAGAGGGAAGGGAGGTGAGATTAAATTCTATGAAAATAGTGATTGGTGCTTAGTGACTTAGTTTCTGTAATGGTAACTTCTGCTACCGACTTTAAGATTTTCACCTTCTCACATAACAGTAAAGGTGGACACACGTAGCTCAGGACCCAGGTGTCAAGAGCAGCCATGTAAGTTACACACACGAGTCCAAGGTTTGGGCAGTTCCGTGCCCAACTGCAGCACTCTGTGGCCTGTTTTGTGCTATTTGCGTATGTGATTTAGGTGGCCTGTTTTTACAGGCAGGCTCCAAGCAGCTAACTGCTGCCTGGGGGTACCATGGATGGTAAGAATAGGTCATTCATGAGCACAGCAGTAACGCACTGAAAGACTGGTTTTGGTTCTAGTTCTAGCAGTCTCTTCCTTTTAGTGGCCAGACAATTAAAAGAGGACGTTAGATCATCTTTAAGCTCAACAGGTAGCATTCCTGCTTTAGGATCTGAAAGTCCCCAATTAAAATCCCCAGCTGGAAAGGAATCTTCACAAGAAAACAGAGTGAAGAAATGTCCAATAAAAACATTCCTTCCATTCATGAGTAACTCGCTTTGTTACCTTCTTAACTATAAACTGCAGCCCACCTCTCGTGTTACCTTAATTAGGCTTGCTATGATGCACTTACCCATCGGCTATTACAGGGTGTGCAAGGTCTATTCAATATATTCATCACAAACCCACAGTCTCAGCCTTTCCCAAGTCTGTTCTCTGCACATAATGCTCTGCTCATAGCCAAGAGCGCCAAAGGCACAGCCCATATGCTCTGTATTAGCTACATCCTCTTCTGATTGGAACAGAAGTTTAAGCCACACACACAGCGCTACTACGTGCAATGCACCATGCTATAGAATCTACTGCTTCCCTGTTAAACAGTACAAAGTGTTACAGGCAACTGGCAAATACTTCCCTAACCCATCCTCCATCACCCCCTCACAGAGTGCAGAGGACAGACAGTTTAAATGTCTGATGCATGTTTACAGGTTCCCCATAGGCAATGGCAATCGATACTTGGATGTCAGTAACAGGCATTACTGAACTGAAAATATGCAGAGGAGAAGGGTGGGGCTAGTGCTTTTTATTCCCACTACCTTGTTTTTATCATATTTGCTGGAGAATCATAGGCCAAGCTGAGATAGTTTAATGCACACAGGAATTCACAAAGTAAAATGGTGTGAATCCTTAGAGAATGGGAAAGTGTTTAAATATCAAACCAATTACACTAAAGAGGCAACCTCATCTGACAGCTCTGTAACTCCAAACCGAAAGTGTTTATAGAAAACACACCCAGTCACAACCCTTCATTTCAGAGAACAGCTGCGCCCCACTGCAGCATCTATGTTCGGAGCCAGTGTGCCAGCTGGCAATCCCTGAGGGAGTTTTGAAATGTAGCTCTTCGGTCCACAGGGCCACTTTAATCACTAGCTCCCACTCACCCACTTTTCCTAGGAGAAGGTAACAAAGTTTGATTTATTTTAGGGTCGTCCTCAGATTTTTTTTAATACAAATTGGACCGTGTCAAGCTGTACTTGTTGCAAGGTCTGTCCCAAGAGAGCTAGGGGTAAAGGTGGCTTGGCTTCCAGTGTACATTTAGAGCAGCCCCAAGTCTGCTCTGATTTATTCCTGGCAGTGGCCCCAAGGGGCAATTTTAGCAACTGGAATGAAGAGATGCTGCAGCCATGCTCTCTGCGCAGGTGGAATTCCCCAGCTTTACATCCCCCAGCTTTACAGCATCCGTGGAGCAACACAGATGGGTTAGTATAATGGTGAAGAGGCCCACTGTCTTCAAGACAGTTTGACTTCACAGTAGTCTAGTAGTAGTACCCAGTTCTGGTAATTGGGACCCCTGCATTCTATTCTTGACTCTGCAGCCTTGGACAAAGGCAGTCTTCTCATCGGCTTCAATGGGAGCAAAGATAGGCCCATGCTGAATGGGAATGAAAATACCACCTTCAATCTCTGAGCTTTGGTTCCCTCCCCACCCACCCCATCTATTAAACAGGGATAACATCTACTCCCCAAGGTCGTGTGAAGCTTATTTGTAACACACTGCGAGATCCTCGGAAGCAAGGGCTTATTAGAAGTACAAAATTTTAAGTTTCTCATGTTGAGCTGGCTGACAGTCAATTTAATTTTTTTTTTTAATATTTCATTTAACTATTTTAGTTAAAAATAATTTTAACAAAAACAAACCTGATTTAAAAAAACTTGAATGTTTAACTAAATTCAAAAATTCACATGCTTGTTTTGTTAAAATATTATATGTTTGCTGTTGAAGAAAAAAATCCAGAATACATAACGTTGTTTTAGTTAAATAAAACAATTTAAATGTCTGTCTGGTGATGTTCTCCTAATACAGCATGGCAAGAAAATCCTCCAAATATTAATGATTAACCTGTTGAATTGGAGATAGTTCACCTCCCAATGACTTCATAAATATCTGCTTCAATTACCTTTGGTAAATGAAATAACCAAACACTCATTCATTTTCTGATATAGCTGTAAAACTAATCTGAAAAGTTTTCAAAATAAATCACTTAAAAAACGTATAGTGTGTACCTTCTAAAAATGAAACCTACATCTATCTCTGAGTTGTGAAGAATATGTACTAAGGTTATAACAACCAACAAGAATGCACTTTGATGTAGAAATCCATGATTAAATCGAGTCTTCCTGACTAAATCAAATCCACCCTGATTGGCTGCATGCAAGATAAAACCACTGCACCATTAATCAGGCCTTCCTTTTCCAACACATTTCCTAGTCAGTTGGTGTTCCCTTTCCAGACACAAGAGGCACCCCTTGACATTTGCAAGACAGGTTTTCACCAGATGATTTATTATACATATAGTACATATAGCACCATAAGCAAGCCTAGTACTGCACAGATATAGAACAAAGTTACCCCAAGATCATGGCATCTAAATGTAACAAATATTATGTACTGAGGCTGCACTGGCAAAATTCGGATCCGGAATTCTCCACTGATGGTGACAACTGGTGGAAGCTGCAATACAGACAAGGTGCAGGCTTTTCCACCACAGTGGTGTGACCTCCCAGCTGAGACACCACACCTCCTCCAAGGCTTGGCAGTAGCCGCTTTACACTGTATATTAGGTGAAACGACCAACTTACAGCCTGAGGGCGATGAGTACTGCTCATGGTATATCTGACAGCCAGTGTTACACAGGGCGTGTATGGTCCCATACAACACCCACACGCCACACCAAGAGAGTATTAAGGTTGCAACTCGAAGCACTCAAAAGGCAGGAAATGCCAAAGTCGGCCAGTGCAACTCATTTTGCCTCCTTGCGCATAAGCATTATGACCATATTTAATTACACGATCAGACGCCACTCACTCCCCAGGGGTCCTGCAGAAATAACAGCACATGACTACACAGCAACATAGACACAATAAAAAATACACAATAAAAAAAAAAGGTGTGTGTGGGGTCAGGGACTCCAACAAAACAAGGCTGGGAAGCAGAGGGTTACGGTGTCTCCATAACACACACTAACTTTTAAATCAAATCCCATTTTCAAAGTACCTGGTGGGACGAGTCCCCATACATGTCACCCTCCCCCCAGCACGTCTTTGGGGAATGCCACCTCCCCTCACCCATGCACATATGAAGTCACTCTATTTTAAGGCTGACAGCAACCACACACGTTGACTCAGCCAGTTAGAAAAGTAACCTTTGCAGTGCAGAAGACGGAGATGGCTGTGCTGGTCTGAGTCACAGCAGCCTGGATGAAGTCAACCACAGTGATTCAGGACCTGTGGATTTTGTTCCAGAAAGAGCTGGATAATTCAAATATAAAGATTTTTTATAGCCAAGAAGAAAACCTAGTTCCCATCTCCCCGGTCATCAAGGCAGTAAGCAGCAGAATCCCTAGCTGACAACAGAAAAAACACTGCTCGGTTAAGCGACTAGGGTTGCCAGGCATCCAGTTTTTGACTAAAAGTCCGGACGGCGGCGCAGCGGGGCTAGGGAAGAGGCTCGCTGCCTGCCCTGGCTCCTCACGGCTCCCGGAAGCAGCCGGGATGTCTGGCTCCTAGGTGCAGGGGCAGTCAGGGAGGCTCCATGCACTGCCCCCACCCTGAGCGGCGGCTCCGCAGCTCCCATTGGCCAGGAACTACAGATCCCCCTGGCCCCTCCACCTAGGAGCTGGACATGCTGGCCACTTCTGGGAGCCACCTGAGGTAAGCGCTGCACAGCTGGAGCCCGCACCCTGAACCCCCTCCCACACCCTAACTCCCTGCCCCAGCCCTGAGCCCCCTCCAGCACCCAAACTCCCTCCCAGAGCCCACACCCCTCACCTCCTCCCGCACCACAAGCCCCTGCCCCAGCCCAGAGTCCCCTCCCGCACCCAAATCCCTCCCGGAGCCTGCACCGCAAGCCCCTGTCCCAGCCCTGAGCCCTCTCCTCCACCCCAAACCCCTCATCCCCGGCCCCATCCCAGAGCCCGCACCCCCAGCAAGAGCCCTCCCACACTTCAACCCCCTGACCCAGCCTGGTGAAAGTGAGTAAGGGTGGGGGAGAGTGAACGATGGAGAGAGGGGGGATGGAGTGAATGGGGGTTGGGCCTCTGAGAAGGGGCGGGGCCTCAGTGAAGGGCGGGACAGGGGGTGGGGCAAGAATGTTCGGTTTTGTGCGATTAGGAAGTTGGCAACCCTATAAGTGACTAGGGTCATGAAGGAGCGTAACAGGCTTTGCCCGAAACACTCTACTCTGGTTGCTTCTGGGAAAGGTTTGATTGACTCACTGAGGCAGGTGGCTCGTTACCTGTGGATACAAGGGAGATGGGGACTGGCTCTGGGGGGGAAGCGAGGGTCATTTAGGATGTGGGCTGAGCAGCTTGAGAGAGGAATCCTGGGAGCAGCCAAGTCTGGGGAAGTTTGAGCCTATTTATTTATGTTCCCTGATTGTTGTTTTGTTTGTTAATAAAGCCAAAACTCAAATGGGGTAGTTACTAAAAACAACGCTGGCGAGTCAGGCAATTCAGAATTAAATTTAAAACTAAATATTTTCAAAATAAGGCACGTTGTAGTTCAAAGCACCAGGCAGCTCAGTGTTTACTCAGTGAAGGTACTAACAGCAACCTTAACTTTGCCCTTTAGCTCTCTCTGTTCTCTGCTTAAGGGAAATCAAAGAAAGAAAGATCACATGAAAGAAACATAGATATTCCCTATTCTATTGCACAATGAGTTATAATAATAGGGTATTGTGTTGCAAGATGATCTAGTAACACCACTTAGTTCTTATAAGGTCTGATCCAATGACCACTGAAGTCAATGGGTTCTTTCCACTGAGCTCAACCGGTGTTGGGTGAAAAGCGCTATGTGGCCTGGACCAATCATTCACCGGCATTTCACCACAGCACTTTACAACAGGCGGGCAAGTGTCAGCAGCAGATGACAAATCTCCAGAGAATGAGGGTTTGGTGTATTAAATATGAACTTTCACCTGGCATCCCACCACCAACCTTCTCATCAGGGGCTTCTGACAGATGCTTCTGCACCTGCTCATAATGGCCCCATTTCTGCAGTACACAGAAGCCTGTGCTTTAAGCCTCATTGAAGTCAACTGAGTTTAAAATATGCTTAGACACCCTGCTGAATTGGCGCCTGTAAGACTGGAGCAGGTAACACAACAGTTCAATTGATTGTAATCTAAAGGGCTCAAAGGGAAAAACCTACCAAGAACTCTCTCTCCTCATCACACTCTGATCACCTCTCCTGGGTTTGTCAGCACCACCCACATTGTCTGATCAGTTTCGGTCTCTACCATTATGTTATCTACAAGTATAATTGGTAGCTCCTCAGTTTATTATTTCTAACATCCGTAAATCAACATTCACACTAACGGTGCTGTAAATACCAACACAACTTTAGAACACTCCCTGTGTTTACAAACTAATAACAACGTCCTTGGCTGATTAAATGCCAATGGACTTATTAGCCTAAAAAGGGGAGAGGAGGTTAAGTTTAATTTTATTGCAAGCATGTTTTAGTCCATCCTAATCAGTTTTTCTTCACTTTCCCCATTCCTTTATCTTCTCTCCCAACCCCATCTTAAAAGACAACAAGGCTCTTGTTATCCCCCCAAATAACTGAAACATGGCATTTGTTCTTCTGAACAGCACTACGAGTGAAGGACTTTAGATTGCATACTCTTTGGAACAGATCTCCCAATACGATTGTACAGTGCTTGGAACAACAGGGGTTATCTTGACTGGGGTCACTGGACACGACCATAACACAATCAACTCATTTGGGGAACACACTGCGTGTTATACTAACCTTCTGTTTCTGCCCACATATCTAACAGACTGGTAGTAGAACAGACCATTTCATCTCCCCTCCCACAACAATCCCCAATATCAGTCATTAGCCTGCCATTCGATAACATCATTTGGACCTGATGAGGAGACTGACATTGCTGATCCCAGCATGGGCCATGCCTGATCAAAACAGGCATACAAATTCCGGAAGCCTCGATGGAATTTCTAGAAGGCAAGGTAGGATCTGTTCCAATCTGAATTGGAGTCTCTTGTGGGCAAAGACTCGGAAATCAGATATTGAGAACAATATCAGTGCTGAATACCAAGCTTTTGGCGATAAAGTTCTAGCCGCTACAAAGAAATACAAAGCTTGGGATTTCATCAACAATTCCTTCCTGGTTGGTCATCTGATGCAACCAGACTATATCAGGAATTTAAATCTGCCAAGAATGAACAAGAGGTTTTCAACAAAAGTAGAGACAAGAGCAATGGAAAAAAACTGTCTTCACACATTGCGATCACAAAACCTGGCAAACTATTCAGAGACTGAGTGGATATTCCAGTCTGGGCAAGAAGGAACACCCAGTCACAGCAAACTCCACTGCATCTCAGCTGGTGGCCAATGGAAGAGCTCCTAATCAAGGCAAAAGTTTTCAGCCATGCAGTTCAAATGATGGTTGTGGAGAGATAGCAGCTCTACCTGTGGAAACAAACCTAATGACTCCTTTCACTGATCAAAATCAAGATCACACATCAACTGCAGACTACCAAGGCTCCTGGTGACATCCACGAGTTCATCCAATCATCAAAAGCAGGCTGCTTCGATTTCTGAATTGTTGTACTCAGGATCCCAAAAGTCTGGTGCACAGCAAAGGTCATAGCTGTTCCCAAGCCAGGGAAATCATTGATAAACCCGAAGAGCTACTGACCAATTTCTCTGCTGTGTGTTACCTATAAACTGATAGAGAGAGTAATCGATCTCAGGGCTTGTCTACACTACCCGCCGGATCGGCGGGCAGCGATCGATCCAGCGGGGGTCGATTTATAGCACTCTCCTGTCGACTCCGGTACTCCACCAGAATGAGAAGCGCAAGAGGAGTCGACAGGAGAGCATCAGCTGTCGACTTACCGCAGTGCAGACACCGCAGTAAATAGATCTAAGTACGTCGACTTCAGCTACGCTATTCACGTAGCTGAAGTTGCGTATCTTAGATCGACCCCGCGCGGTAGTGTAGACAAGCCCTCAGCTGCCTTGCATTCAGGCTGGATTCAGCAGGGACAACGCACGCAAGATCAGGTACGTTGTCTGACTCAAGACACAGAAAATGTGTTTGAGTCAGGAAAGAAAGGTGGTGTAGTCTTTACCTGATGGCAGCCTATGACACTGTGTGGCACATCGGGCTGACTGCCGAGCTCCTTTCTTGGCCGATGGTGCGGCTCATTTGAGAAATTATTAGTAACTGAAGATTCATTCTGCAAGTTGGGAAAAAAATCAGTCACCTTAAAAAGTCTCTGCAATGGCCTTCCACAAAGGCCAGTTTTGGCTCCCTTTTTGTTCAATATATACTCATGCAACCTTCCTGAAATGCAGGCCCAGAAGTATGCGTATGCTGATGTCATTTGTATTGCATCCGAAGAAGTAGGTATTCACCCACGAAAGCTCATGCTGCAAAACGTCTGTTAGTCTATAAGGTGCCACAGGATTCTTTGCTGCATTTGTATTGCTGACACTGGAAATGATTTCCATAGCACTGAAGGGAATCTCAGCCAAAACATGGTATTTTGACCACTTATTTCCAACAACGAAGACTAATCCTTAGTGAAAACAAGACGGTACCAACTACTTTCCATCTATATTGGTGTACAAGGCTGGTTATTGCCATTCCAACCAGTTGTCACATACTTGGGAGTAACACTAACCGTAGCCTGACATGCCGGCCCTACCTGGAACACCTGAAAATGAAGGTCTCCTCTCATACTGCCTTGATATGAAAGCGATCAGGAATTTCCTGCAAAGCAGACCCTTGGGCCTTCGTACCTCGGCTTTGGCCCTGCTGTTTGCTCCAAATGAATACTGCTCTGCGGTTTGGGGGTAAGCACACAGCTTAATCAACACAGAGTTGAAGTCAGCCACTAGTATTATTAATGGGTGCTTGAATTATTCACCAACCTCCAGCCTGTATGTGCTAGCACACGTAGCTCCGCCAGACTTTCAACGAAGATGCCATTCCTGTTAAGTCTGCCTGGAGAACTGCGACAGCTGAAACCAACCTATTACAGCTCCGGATGACCGACAGCCCATTTTTCAGACAGGAAACGACACACAGCACCAACTCAAAAGTCCACTCATATTCAAAGGAGGAATCCCACCCCTGCAGACCGGGGTGTGATGCTATGGCTGATCTCTCAACATCCTTTCCTATGGCAGCTCACACACTCTTGGACAACAGGGTTACTGGCCCTTTCCCGTGCATGGATGATCAGCACTGGCCAGGGAGCTGAAAGCTACGCTCTTATTGAGTAGAAGCATCAGTGGGAAAAAGAGAGTAACAAGAGGTAAATTTAGGAGTCCATCTCTGCACCCACCTCCTTCTCCACTTGATCACAGATAAACAAAATACTCTCTAGCTCAACCAGAGTTGCTGCAATTATGTACCAGATTGGCCTTTCTTCCTCTCCACATTGTGACTGTGGGGCAGCATCACAGACTCATCTGATAGAAGAGTGCCCAACTCAGCATTTGGAGGGCAGTTTGCAACACCTACCCTCCCTTGATACAGAGACTATCCTCTGGTTGTTGAGCTCGGATGTCTGCATCTGAGAAGAAGAAAACTGTCTGTATTCTCAGCCACCTCAAACACCAAGTGAGCTCAAACTTTACACCAGAGTATAATCCCCTGGAACTTGCGAGGCTTCCTCTTCCCTATATCCATCCAATGGCCACACTTTACAATTCCCAAATTCGAGGCCCACCTTTTAATGCTTCTGGAGAGGAAAGGTGAGGGAGAAAGAGAACAGGAAGTTTCATTGGAACCAAAATGTCATGCAACAAAATCTTCCGGCAGCCAGATTTGGTCTTTTAGGAGGCAGGTACATTCATGGCAGAAGCCTAATTCACCACTAGTACGGCTCAGTTAGCTGCATCAACAATGGAAGCTGCAGTGCAGCAAGGGCTTTGGTATTTTTACTACAGTGTCATCTGAACTGCAGTCGAAGGGAAAGGGAAACAGATACAAATAAAATGCTGCATCATGAAGTAACAATATTTGAAATGGGGAGAAGAGAGAGAAATGGAAATGTTAAAAAAAAGGTAAGGCAGCAGCAACTGTCCTGGGGCATGTTGTGATCACCAGAGGAGCGACAGACTCCAGCAAATCAAGGCTGGCGACTGCCAGGCAATGGGGCCTCAACTTCTGCTGTCTTCTTTCATCCATGGCATTCTAATGATGCTTATCTGCCTCTATGTAACGTGTCCCACTTCACACTGAACATGGCCTGAGTAAACCCTGCTCCAGTTTATGAAGCTACTTATGGTAGGGCTAAATATAAGAATTCAGGAGCAAAACGTGACATGTTCCCTGCTCATTTGTATACCCAGACTAGCTGACAGCTCTGTGCAGCCCCGGGGCATCACTCTGCATCTACTTCACCAGCTACCCCAAGTCAGCAGCTATAGATGCAGCTGACTGTCATGAAGGTGAAGTTTCCTCTTGGCCACACATGGCTGCCTGGTCTTCAGCTATGCCCGGCCCTTGGGAATGTTATGAGCATTCTCAATGCCTCATTGACAGCCCAGAGACAGGCTGGTTCTCTCGCAGCTGACAACCAGCCAGAGATGTTCTTAAAATGGCCACATGCACATACAAGGCTCCTGAGGACAGGCCATCGGTTGGCAGAAGAAAGGCCTGTTGGGATAAACACTCTCCCCTCCCACGTGGGTAAGGCTAAGATTTTGTCATGCATATTTTTAGTAAAAGTCACGGACAGGTCACGGGCAATAAAAAAAAAATTCACGGAAGCCCGTGACCTATTGGTGACTTTTACTAAAATGATTCATGAGAAAATGGGGAGCTGCAGGGGGCCTCCTGCCGCGGCTCAGAGCTCAGGGGGCCCCCACCATCTCTGGCGGCAGCAGTACACCGCAGTTCTCAGCCGCCACAGGCGGTGGGGGGAGCCTGCAGCACCCAAGCACCGTGAGCTGAAGTCACGGAGGTCTCTGGAAATCACAGATTCCATGACTTCCACAACCTCCATGACAAAATCGTAGCCTTACACGTGGGCCATGTGGCATCAGTGGCAGGTCACCTGCTACAAGGGGACCACCACCCCTTGATAAATCATGGCGATCGAGGGAGGTCCCGGACGACTGGAAAAAAGCTAATGTAGTGCCCATCTTTAAGAAAGGGAAGAAGGAAGACCCAGGGAACTAAAGGCCAGTTAGTCTCACCTCAGTCCCTGGAAAAATCATGGAACAGGTCCTCAAGGAATCAATCCTGAACCACTTAAAGGAGGGGAAAGTGATCAGGAACAGTCAGCATGGATTCACCAAGGGCAAGTCATGCCTGACTAACCTAATTGCCTTCTATGATAAGATAACCGGCTCTGTGGATGAGGGGAAAGCAGTGGATGTGCTATTTCTGGACTTTAGCAAAGCTTTTGATACAGTCTCCCACAGTATTCTTGCCAGCAAGTTAAAGAAGTATGGGCTGGATGAATGGACGGTAAGGTGGATAGAAAACTGGCTAGATGGTCGGGCTCAACGGGTAGTGATCAATGGTTCCTTGTCTAGTTGGCAGCCGGTATCAAGTGGAGTGCCCCAAGGGTCGGTGCTGGGGCCGGTTTTATTCAATATCTTCATTAACGATCTGGAAGATGGTGTGGACTGCACCCTTAGCAAGTTTGCAGATGACACTAAACTGGGAGGAGTGGTTGATACGCTGGAGGGTAGGGATAGGATACAGAGGGACCTAGACAAATTAGAGGATTGGGCCAAAAGAAATATGATGAGGTTCAACAAGGACAAGTGCAGAGTCCTGCATTTAGGACGAAAGAATCCCATGCACTGCTATAGACTAGGGACCGAATGGCTGGGCAGCAGTTCTGCAGAAAAGGACCTAGGGGTTACGGTGGACGAAAAGCTGAATATGAGTCAACAGTGTGCCCTTGTTGCCAAGAAGGCTAATGGCATTTTGGGTTGTATAAGTAGGGGCATTTCCAGCAGATCGAGGGATGTGATCATTCCCCTCTACTCAGCACTGGTGAGGCCTCATTTGGAGTACTGTGTCCAGTTTTGGGCCCCACACTACAAGAAGGATGTGGATAAATTGGAGAGAGTCCAGCGGAGGGCAACAAAAATGATTAGGGGGCTGGAGCACATGACTTACGAGGAGAGGCTGAGGGAACTGGGATTGTTTAGTCTGCAGAAGAGAAGAATGAGGGGCGATTTGATAGCTGCTTTCAACTACCTGAAAGGGGGTTCCAAAGAGGATGGATCTAGACTGTTCTCAGTGATAGAAGATGACAGAACAAGGAGTAATGGTCTCAAGTTGCAGAGGGGGAGGTTTAGGTTGGACATTAGGAAAAACTTTTTCACTAGTAGGGTGGTGAAGAACTGGAATGGGTTACCTAGGGAGGTAGTGGAATCTCCTTCCTTAGAGGTTTTTAAGGTCAGGCTTGACAAAGCCCTGGCTGGGCTGATTTAGTTGGGTTTGGTCCTGCTTTGAGCAGGGGGTTGGACTAGATGACCTCCTGAGGTCCCTTCCAACCCTGAGATTCTATGATTCTATGATGGGAGCAGGAATCCCACCTCCCCATCTCTCTTCCAGGGTCAGAGAAGAAGAGCCCAGCCCCTGGCAAATGTTTTATTTTTTAGTTATAACTAAATAACTAAGAGGTGGCCAGGAACGGGAGAGCGAGGACAGGTTCCTCTCTCTCCCTCCCACAGCAGTTGCACATGGGGTTAATACAGCCCCTATAAATTGTAGTGACTTCTGATGCGAGCTGGGGAGGGCAAAAGAGAAAGGAACTAATATGAAGCAAGCAGCACTACTCAGGAGGCAGAAAGCATCTCCACCATCCACCACTCCATGATGGGAAAATCGGATCACCTGCCTTGCTTGCACACTGGTTTTCCCCTGAACAGGCAGGCTCAGTGATCAGCTGCCTTAGCACAGCATGCTAGGGTTTACCTGCCTTGAGGGCTGGATGGACATGTAGATTAAAGGGATCAGACATTAACACTAACATCATCTACAGCTTAAAAAAAAAAATCACAAGAGCCTCTGTCCATGTACTTCAGTCAAGTCATTGCCCAGGAGGGTGTATTATGGTGATTATTGAACATCTTCCCCACAGTATTTAGTATTTATCATTGTGGGCGCCCAGGTACCCAAGCTGAAGGACCATTGGTCTGCTGTAGTATGACAACAAAGAGAACAATGTTCCATGGCAGGGGAGTGGGTCTTAGCTCCGGCACAGGTTAGACAAACCCGTCAGGGATGGTCTAGGTTTCCTTGGTTCTGCCTCAGCACAGGGGGCTGGACTTGACTTCTCGAGGTCCCCTCCAGCCCTGCATTTCTATGATCATTTCTCTTAGAGCTGGTTCCCTCCCCCGCAATGCAAACCAGATCACTTTCACAAATACTGCTCAAGAATATCCTACTCCTAAAATGGCAGGGGGATTTAAAAAGCAGCATTTCAGACAGTTACTGACATTTTAAAGTGACTTAAGTAACCCTCAGCCCTGAGATAGACTGATGTCATTTACACACACTCCGAGTAATATGAGGCAGTTCCCTGGTGTGGAGTGGCGTTCATGAATTGCTTGGTTTGCTTTAGGGAGATAAATGCACAAGAAAGTGCACTCCAACCAAATTGTTGCTTTAGCAATGATACGTAAGAGAAGAAAGTGGTAGTCTGAAGAAGTGTCGGATGTGCAATGAGGCAGTGATTTCACAGCTCCCAGATAGATACAGTATGAAAGCAGCTTGCTGTCTCTGAAACCATCTAGTTAAAAAAAAAGAAGAGGGGGGGGGAGGATTCTTGCTGTAGTTCTTGTGAATATATTCAGGCTGTTTGGAGAAAACATCAAAATGCTGGACATTCTGCCATTGCCATGGGGCTAAAGTACAAATGAGTCATAAAAATATCCCAGCTAGAACATAGGCATTAATGCGGAGTTCAGGACAACTCCAGTCTTCTCTTGTAAACATAGTAAAAACATTGTGAAGTTCAAGGCTAAGCAATTCAGTAATTTAATCGTGGTTGTTCAGTAGAAAAGCAGTGGCAAAGCATAAAGAAATATGCTCCCCAGCATCAGTGCAGGAGTAAGGCCAGGAAGCAGTAATGATATTACATTAAAGAAACAAAAAGAATAATTTAGTTTTCTTTGTTTGCACAACATTCAAGGGGCATTCTAAGAAGAGTAGAGATGAATATTTGTAAGCTTCCCTCCCTTAGACAGGTGGTTTAAAGGGTAAGCCAAGAGATAAGACAGAGCAGCCTTTCACAGCCGCACTGCGTGTTCCCGAAAAGGAGGGAATTCCAGATGGTCTCAGATGCTGCTGGGAACCTTGAATTGGTCTGAGCTTTTTTGATTTCCAAAAAGAGACCTTATTTAGAAGGGAGCGGCTGGAGTAAGCCAACTGATTATCTTGACGAGAAAAAGTTCTTTGTTCGTGGTTTGAGTGGAACTGAGGAACTGTAGAATGTAGGTTTACATCCGAGGTTACAGTTGTTGGAGTAATTACCAGGCCTCTGGGACATTTCATGTCTTGCCAGAAGAGAAACAGCAACAAGCAAGTGCCAGGTGGATTACAATTTTCCCCTAACTTGCTCGAATCTGTCCTATTGCTCCCTTAGCTAAGAGTTAAAACTCGCAGCACTATTTTCTATATTGTCTCACTGGAAAAACAAAATGAACATTAATAGGAGTTTATACACTTTGGGGGGGAACTAGGGTAAAGGGGACAAATGATGCCAAAGTTAAACAATCACTAATGGGAATGTTTACTTTCATCTTTATGTATCCCATAAATTGTTATAGGAGGGGCATGTTTTACACGAAGGTTGCTCAAGTAAAAGTATGTTGTGATTGTGAATGATGACCTGCAGCTGTCCTTACAGGGGTAAAGGGGTTGGACTGTTTTCTGAAGGGAGGTTAACTTTTTCTGTGGTTGCAGAAGAGATATTTCTGATCACTTAAGATATTTTTCCATCTGCAATCTCTGATTCTTAACAAGTTTAGTGGTCCCAAAATGGTTTGTGCTGCTCTGCTCGGGTTTCCCTAGCCGAGAAAGGTCATGCAGGACAAGACCATAAAGTAGGAGCATCCTCTGATTTTACAGCTGACTTTACAACTGACTCCTAAAAGCAGAACCGCTGTGTTTCTGCTGCAGAGAGTGCAGAATGGAGAGTCTACAGGGGGACCGTGCGTTATTCCCTGCGCACTGTGGAGTTCTATTTTGCAGTGCAGAGGAGATGCCAGAGGGCTTGGAGGTGGGGCAGATACAAACCAGGAGAGCAGAGAGCAGATCTGCCACAGGCCTAAGGAAGTGCACTCCTGCAGCTCTGAGCTGTGCTGACATTTCCTGTGTAGGCAGGGGGAAGAATCTTCCACATTCCCTTTAGCTCCCTCATGAAAAGCCTCTTCACTCAGGCTGCATGGGCAGGAGCACCAAGCCCAGCAGGTCACTGGTGCTTAAACTGCCTTTATTTCCTCTCTTTCCTGTTTCAGTTTGTTTTTCTGCAAACAAGAAAGGAAACTGAGGGGGGGGAGAGGGGAGCACAGCTGCAAACCAACAACCCTCCCAATTGTGCCACTGCTGCCATCCTGCCAAGCGGCTCTCCCACTTACCCCACTGCTCACCCAGTCCGAACCGTCACCAACCCCACCTTGCCCCCAGGCACCGCTTTCCATCTCTGACCTGCTCCCTCGGGGCTGCTTCCAGTGAGTGCAACAGACTCCCGTTCACGCTCCTCCCACAGTCTAAATGAAGCAGCCCTGGCACAGCTACCTCCTCATCCAGCTGCAAGAGGTTAAGCGGGGACCAAGCATCCGCACAGCCTTTCCATTCAAGATACACACCTGTTAGCAGGCAAGCACTGAGCGAGCACTGAGATTTCCGGGCACAGCTAACCCTGTACTGGAGTTTAGAATAAGTGCAGAGTACAGGCCGTCAGGGACAGAGAAATCCAGGGGATACGGATCATTCTGTGGATATTCCTACAACTCTCCAGAATCTTTTTTTTTTTTTAAAGTGAAGCTTAATTACATGTCAAGCCCCCGGGCTGCACCGATAGCCTACCCAATGCAAAGTGAAGCACTGATGCCTTGTCCATCTGCAGCTCTACTAGGGTGACCAGAGAGCAAGTGTGAAAAATCGGGACAGGGGCTGGGGGGGTAATAGGAGCCTATATAAGAAAAAGACCCCAAAATCGGGACTGTCCCTATAAAATCGGGACATCTGGTCACCCTAAGCTCTACAGGCAATGGTGGTAAGGGAAGCATGGTTTTCTTTGCTTCCTGTTGCTAGAGGAAAGGTGCGAGCTTCCTTCCCCACCCCACCCCCCACCTTAACATTATAGGCTCCTTGGGACACGCCCCATTTGAAAAAGTGGGCCCTTGTAGGACGTGAGGACCAAGGACCCACAACGCCAAATGGAGCTGCTGGCACTATACCTCCAGGTACGAGGAAAAAAACCTGAATAAACAGAGCCTGTGTCTTTTAAATGGCTTAGCACACTTCTGGTGCAGCACGAATAATTAGCATGGTGAGCCACTTCACGCTGTTACACAGCATACCGTATGTTGGGATGGTGCCCAATTGGTGTGGCCGTACTGAATGAACGGTGAGAACATGGCTTGACATGACTGAACTGCGAAAGAGAATTCGGGGAGCAAAATCTCTCTCTTAGCATCAGGCAGATGGCAGAGGCGAAACTGACTGGCTCCATGCTGCGGGTATGATCAGTACTGATCTTTGGGTCAGCAAATATGTCCACTTGAAAGCAAACAACACGTGCAGAACATCCTGAGTGGAGCGTGGGCTGACCGGGGCATCTCAACCCTGTTGAAGGACATCACGCAGGGGGCGGAAGTGAATGATTGATAAGGGAGTGAATGTGGGTTAATGTTCAGTTGGCACCACTTNAGCATCCGAGTTTCGATTGCTGTCCAGAGCGGTCACAATGGTGCACTGTGGGATACCTCCCGGAGGCCAATACCTTCGAATTCCGTCCACACTAACCCTACTTCGAACCAGCAAGTTCGAATTTAGCGCTACTCCCCTCGTCGGAGAGGAGTACAGAAACCGATTTTAAGAGCCCTTTAAGTCGAATTAAATGGCCTCGTTGTGTGGACGGGTACAAGGTTAATTCGGTATAACGCTGCTAAATTCGAACTAACATCGTAGTGTAGACCAGGCCGAAGATCCATTTGGGGTCGTAGCCCCCTGGTGCCAACACCATACACCCAGCAAGAACCCTTGCCTAGTGCCCCTCAACCACTTCAGACACTTCCATGCGAAAGCAACTGCTGTTGAAGTGACATGCCCCTTTCGGCAGCCACACAAGCTGTGGATCATGCTGGGCAGCCAAGGTGAGCTAAGGAACCCATGCCAAAGGAGAAAGAGCTTCTACACCCATGGGTGACTCAGTCGAAATTTACAAATTAAGTCTTGGGGAGCATATTTACATCTACTCCAATAAAAAGTAATCATGTGAAGTTGGAGATGTGTCAGACATTAAACTGGTAACTCTCGGGGGGGCGGGGAGGGGACGGAAGAGAAGAGCACAAAGGGGAGGAAATATACCCTGTCTTTGCAGAGGGTCCTTTCAATGGGGCTCTTCCACTTCTAACTGCTCTGATCTGCCTATTCTGCACAAGTGGTTGAATTAGGGAGAAGGGAGTTTGCAGAAAAGGAGAAATCTCTCCAAGTTCTACTCTGACAGCCTATCTTCAGTGCGAGCAGAGTCCAGCCTGTCAGATTGGGATTTTACCTGCTGTTCCTGTATGATTTTTGTATTACAGCCACGTGCCTGCCTGAGGTGAAAATACACCCGGCCTCTTAACTAACCATTTTCTGAGACCTTTTGCATCTCCAGAGGTGCTCTCTGTGAGTGTGGGACACTCATCCAGGAGGAGCTACCGGAACACACAGACATCCTGCTGTTTGATGTTTAAGGACATTGACAGAAGGAGGTGTTATAAAGTGACCATCTAATTGATCGATGCGCAGATGTGGGGCAGGAGAACGCGCTAGTCAGCTGGAATTAGGAAAGGGACAGAACGTGGGACATTCAGAAGTGCTCAGCGCTGGTCTAACTCTGCTCGCACTGAAGTTGCTGGTGAAACGTCCATTGATTCAATGGGAGCAGAGTTAGGCTGACGTGCAGCGCTGTTGAAAGTCCCACCCAGAATTTTGCTAAAAGAGCAGACGTCACCAAGGGAAGGAACCATCTTGGACGTGACGACAGGATGGCACGATCCCAAAACGCTACTGGAGGCTTTTGATGCAGCAACTGCAAAAAGCTCCCACAGGGCGCTAAGGAGGGGGAATGGGAATCTCCCCTTAGAGATGCAAACTGTTGGGGGCCTGATCCTACCCCACTGAAGTCACCGAGTTTTTCCCCACTGACTTCAGAAGGCTCAGGACCGCCGAACGTTTTCCCTGTTCTCGGAGACAGCAAAGCCGTGCGGTGGGGCAACATAAACCTTTCCACATTCCAGGTGGGGCTTGGCAGCTGCCCTTCCAGCCGAGGCTGCCTGGGAGACACAACGAATCTGTGTCTATCCTCCGGCCAGCTTGGGTTCAACAGCCTCTAGGGGACCCTGCCCACTTCTGGGGCTACCCCAGCCAGCCACAAACCCACTGGCACAGCTGGGATCACACACTGTTTGCACTGCTGCAGCCACAGCCAGGTTGTGCCAATAAGCCGGCAGGGGCTGGGTACGTATCGGGCCCCAAAGGAGAGTGCAGTAAAGTAACAGCACTGGCTTTAAGCTTAAGCAAAGCAAAGAGCTAGGCTGTGAGGTCCTCTCCCTATGCAGCCCTTTCCAGCAACGCTCAACAACTGGCCACCAGACTTCCCCCGCTGCTTTCCACCCCGCCTCCCGACCACACACATACAGGTGCTAAGATCGGAAGGGGATGCAAACTTGTTACCCAGTCCCTCCCCCACCAGCAGCTTGGGACGCCGGCGAGTATACCCATTCCGTAGCTCTCCTCACTTTGAGCAGGGGGTGGGACTAGATGACCTCCTGAGGTCCCTTCCAACCCTGATATTCTATGATTCTAGGAAAGCGAAGCCTTATTTATGGATTCAGTTCGCTAACAGAGAGTAGCACAATAAGCCAGGTCATTTCAATGTCTAGCCATAAAAATCCAGATTGGGGGGGAAGGGGGCAGCCGGAATACCCAGTTCCTATCGCCCCAACTCACAAGTTAAGCGTAGTAACTTAGGCCCTGACCTTGCAGACAGGCCTCCTGCAGCCAATGGAGCAGCAGGCTGGGAGCCTTCAGGAGCTTTAAAACCACTGGCACCATTCAGACTCTTGTATGTGTATAAAGAAACCAGGAATCCGAGATGGGAAGATGCTTTCCTTTCTTTTCGAGTACTGCGCTCCTGAGCATCCCCAGCTGCCTTTCACGTAGTTAGCCCTAAACCCTGGAGAGGTGCGACCCACAGCACGGCTTTGAACGATAGCATGAGCGACACAATGCCTTACAAATGACACTGAAATGCTCCCTGAGAGCATGTGGTTTGGGTAACATTTTCAAAAGCAATTAAATATTTGAGATAATCAGCAGTAGGTGCAATGGCTCTGTGGTTACGCTGGAGAGGTGAACTTGGGATCAATCCAAGGGCTTCCTATCCCATCCTCCCAATCCCATGCTGCAGCCTTGGCAAAATCTCTATGGGAAGCAGCATGATCTAGTGGACAGAGCACCATAGTTGGATTCAGGACAGCTGGATTCTATTCCAAATGCAGACACTAGTATGACCTAGGGCAAATCACTTGACCTCTTTGTGTCTCCGTTTTCCCTCCCACCTTTGTCTATTTTGTGAATTTAGACTGCAAACTCTTCTGTACAGTCTGTCTCAATATAGTACCTTTGCACAGAAGGCCCAAGCAAGATCAGGGTGCCATTATGTGCAACAGCAACACAACTAATCAATAAGATCTGTGGGAAGAAATATTTGTATCCAGCTGAATAAAAATGACCCAAGTGGGTACTAAGCCACACAAGTGTGTGGTTTTTAAATTTTAGTCTCTGATTCTGGGTGGGATTTTCAAAAATGCTGCAGTCACGGAGGAGCACAAGTCCCACTGAAAGTCAGTGGTATTTGTGCTCGCTCCTAAGTGAGCTAGGCACTTCTGAAAACCCCATCCTCCATAAATAACAAATTGAAAAATAAGTTGTAGGACCAAAGGAATTGCAATAGGACAAGGGAACTCAACCATTTCCAAGTCACCCGCCAACTTTTTTTTTATTTGGGCCACTCCCCCCTTTACAAAATGGGTGGGGCCCTTTGTTTTCTGTTTTTATTTTATTTAATTTGTTTTCCGGGAATGTATCAGTGTTTATTACTACGACAACAAAAACCAGGTCAAAAACCAGTGGAAAAAGCGATTAATAATTTTTCTGGGTTTATTTTGGTGGATGGAAGGAATGGGGGGAAAAGTATTCAGGAGTAGATGAATGCTTTGATGAATGGAATTCAATGTGGTTTGCTGCAGAACTAAAACCGAACTCAAAACACAACGCCACCTCTGAGTTTAAGAAAACAATATACCTCTAATCCCCAAATAAAACTTTTCATTTCAATAAACAGTTTACTGTTGCAGACTTAGAACTATTAGCCTATAAATATTTACATTTAATAATTGGGCCACACCACTTGCAGTGCACACACTCAACTTCATCCTTTTCTCCTGGTTTTTTTTTTTTTTAACTTTTGAATACGTCCTTGTGTTCTGAAACGTATTGTGATACAGATTTTTGTTGTCTTCCCATTTTAGTGTGTCAGAGCTTTAAACTGTTATCTGCTAACGGCTTCAAATGCCTCCGTGGCTGCTACCCGAGCTACTGTGGATAGGCTGCTATTTATCCTCGCCCTACCTCAATCAGAGCTAGCGTGAGTATGAACGCGTGAGCAGGGGAATCACACCTCTACCTCGCAGGGTAGAAATAGCCTTGACCTGGATTGGGGATGCCTGGGTGGGAAGTGTTGGTTTGGGGTTGGTTTTTTTTAAACCGTTTAATATTCTGTTTTCAGTAAAAATCACAGCCAAGAAATCCAGCTCTTTGGAACACACTGGAGTGAGAAAGATATAAAGCAGCTCCAAGCAAACTGGGATGTTACTGTTAGAGAGATCAGTTTTACGAAGGTCTGTAACTCCTTCCAAAAAAATAAAGGTAAGGGGTCGACTCATCCTTGTGGGCACATGGGAAGGGAGGGGTTGAGAACCCACAGTTTGTACACACAGGCTCTGCCGGCTAAGGCAAGTGTGTGGGGGGGAATACCTTGTTCCAGAGGTGGAGGGATAGGGACAAACTGTGGCATAGATTCTTCTGAGAATCCTGTGAGATGGGGTGCCTACCCCACTGTGACGAAGTGGGACTGTTCTTAATGTTTGCTCTGAATACTGTGTGGGTGCCTCAGTTTCCCCTGTGCATTTCTTAAGTCTCCAGTGTGCAGAAATGGCCGACACTCTGTATCCTGGCAACAAATGGCTGGGGCCCTTCCCCCCTGCAAGGGAATAGCTAAAGGTGAACAAAGAGATCAGGTGACCTCCTGGCCTGGGAAAGAGACAAAGGCCAGAAAGGAGGGGCTGGAGGGGGTTTCAGTTGGGAGCTGGCTGGGGATGGGGAGTGAGTGCAGACGGGGTTGTCTGGCTTGCTGGGCCCCAGAATGGACCCGGCTGAGGGGTCCTGTTCTCTGTACCTACAAGCTCTGCTTTAGACCGTGTTCCTGTCATCTAATAAACCTCTGTTTTACTGGCTGGCTAAGAGTCACGTCTGACTGCAAAGTGGGGGTGCGTGCAGGACCCTCTGGCTTCCCCAGGATCCTGCCTGGGCAGACTCGCTGTGGGAAGCGCACGGAGGGGCAAAAGCTGAATGCTCCAAGGTCAGACCAGGAAGGTGAAGCCGTGTGAGCTTCTTGCCCTGAAGACAGTCTGCTCCAAGGGAGAGGAGGTGCCCCAGAGTCCTGACTGGCTTTGTGGGGAGCAGTTCCAAAGCATCGCCCAGGGACTCCGTGACACCCACACAGGCATAAAAGGGGTTAATCATGCCCTGCCCCAGAAGGAGCAATGGAGGTGAGTCCTTGTGTGAAGCACAGCCAATCAGGGAAGAGTTGTAGGGAGCAACCAATCTGGGCCCAGCAGGCTCAGATAAAAGGGAGCTGCAAGGCAGAGTAAGATCAGTTTCTCTCATGGAGCCCAGGGAATAAGGACCGTGTCACTGAAGGGCTGAGAGAACTAAGCACCTTGGACAGAGCAGCAGTTGGCAGGAACCAGGGAAGCAAGAGGGAGCTCCTGCTGGGACTGAGCAGCTGAGTGCCCTGAGGTGAGGGTGAAGAAGGTGCTGGGGCCATGGGGAAGTGGCCCAGGGAAATAGAGCAGCATTGACGGAGGGCACAGAAGAGCAGCAGGAGACTGCTAGTTACAGGGTCCCTGGGACGGCCCGGGTCCCCACTACTCGCCACTGGGGAAGTGGCTGGACTGCTGGACAGTGAAACACAGATGATGACCTAGCCGGAGTCACAAAGAAGTCACTGCGGTTCTGGGAGTTGAGAGGAGCCGTAGGCGGGAACAGAGACAGAGTGCTGGTGTGCAGACCACAGATGTGGGCGTCGGCCTTGAGCTAATCCCCAACTCGATCAGGAGGAGGCACCGGTCTGGCGATGAAGGCTGTACCCCGTGACACCCTGCTACAGGGTTCTCAGAAGACACCCTCTTGTTTCCCACCTGGCTAAAGAAACCCTGCTATCAGCAACTGTGCTAAAAATAGGCTTATTCCCTCTAATAGCAATGACCAAGCTTCCATTGATACCACAAGGAGCAGGAGCAGCCCCCAGGGTTGCTCCTAGCAAGATGTCAACCCCTACACTAATGAGACCTTTGATTCTGGGGAACACAGTAAAGTCTGAGAGGCAGGGGAGAGCACTGTAACTAACAGCCCTCCCTTGCTATAACGCTAAGAGAAAGCAAGTCACATTTACACAAAGTAGGAAACTTCTGCACCAGATCGTCTATGCCCATATTGACGCCTCTACCATTGTGCAATGCTTCGATACGTCATGGTTATTTCTCTCCCCACCCCACCGTTCTATAGCTATAGATTCCAATAACCAAACCCACCTTATTCAGCACCCTAATTCTGTACAACTAAGCTCCATTCATTGTTGAGTCACAAAGAATTCATACAATAGTTTTCACATGAAGAATCAAACAAACACCACTGCAGCTGGTGTTTGAAGTATGCAAAAAAAATCCATGTACCTGGCTTGCTTCCCTCTCTCTGATGGCCTAGCTGTCCTTTGGTGTTCAAGCCACAGGTGTAAACTTCTCCATTCTCCAGTAAGAAAACAGAATGGTTTCCTCCACAAGCCACCTCCTTGATGTTTCGGTCATGAATGAATCCATACACCTGTGGCTCAGGGATGATTGCTTGGAGATTGCTACCTATCCCAGACTGGCCAAAAGACCAACATCCCCAACATAACATTTTCTCTCCCTTCAGCAAGTCATGTAGCTTTTTCCTTCCTGGGGAAGAAGAGAAATGAAAAGTGATGAACAAGTGATGCAACCACATCCTGTTCTCAGAAGGAAGCGGAACCAACACAAAAATATTTCCTGTCTAATCCCGTCATGTCTGTGTATTTGCTACATGGATTCACCTTTAATCCTTACCAATAAATAGGGCATTAGACAGTAGAATCAGGACTCATGGGCTCCACTCCCTGCTCTGCTATAGACTCAGTGTGTCACAGCTACTGTGCCTTATTTAGCTGCCCTGGCAATGTATAAGACGGGGATATGGTGCTTACTTTTTAAAGTGTTTTGAGATCTAGCAGGGAAAAGCACTATACAAGAGTGCTAAGTATTGTTATTTAGACAAAACTATTCTTCCTCTGACCCTTAAAAACCCACTAAAATGTTCTAAACTAATGGCTCAAAACACAGCAGTTTATAACTGCATTAGTGCAATGTTTTGGGCAATTACAATAGACCACCTTTTCAAAGGATGATATCTGCAAAGAAGTTATTTAAACAGGTCCTGATTAGATTGATCTTAATTATTTACAGGGTACTGGCCACGTGCAATACCATAGTACACTACTAGCTGAGAAATCCAGGCAGAGAAGAAATTTGCACTACTGAGCATAACCAAAACATGTTCGTGTGTGCACACATGTCCTCCCGCCCGCCCCAAGGCCATGAAGTGTCCAGGAGAAAAGGTGCACCACATACAATTCCCATGGAGCATCACAACAACAGTTTAGCGTTTACACAACAAGATACTGATGTGAAAGTGACTTGCCCAAACCCGCATACTAGAGCGCCTGGCTCCCCATCCACTAAACCAGGGGTCCCCAATGCGGTGCCCGCGGGCACCATTGCGCCCGCCGGGGCGTCTAAGTGCGCCCGCGTAGCGATTGTCATTTTTTTTTTCTTTTGCTCCGCCAGCAGCGCTCGGGGTTGTTGTTTTTTTGGCTCCACCGGCAGCGCTCGGGGTTGTTTTGGTTTTTTTTGGCGCCCGCCAGACGAAAAAGGTTGGGGACCACTGCACTAAACCATCTAACAGCCAGCACCTTCAGAGGGAACAATAACATGGGACAAAGAAACATAGACAGACAAAAGAGGAAGGAAAGAAGAAAACATGCAGTCAGCCAGTACTTGACAATGCCATAAGCCAGGGGTGGCCAACCTGTGGCTCCGGAGCCACATGCGGCTCTTCAGAAGTTAATATGCGGCTCCTTGTACAGGCACCGACTCTGGGGCTGGAGCTACAGGCGCCAACTTTCCAATGTGCCGGGGGGGTGCTCACTGCTCAACCCCTGGCTCTGCCGCAGGCCCTGCCCCCGGTCCACCCCTTCCTGCCCCCTCCCCTGAGCCTGCCATGCCCTCGCTCCTCCCCCTTCCCCCTAGAGCCTCCTGCACGGGAGGTGATCGGGAAGGAGGAGGGGGGGCGCTGATCAGCGGGGCTGCCGGTGGGTGGGAGGCGCTGGGAGTGGGGGGGAAGTGGGGGACGTATTACTGTGGCTCTTTGGCAATGTACCCTGGTAAATTCTGGCTCCTTCTCAGGCTCCGGTTGGCCACCCTTGCCATAAGCCAAGCTCACTCCTGGTATATACCTGGCAGCAGCAAGAGAAACAATCTCTCATTCCAGAAGAAATGACTGTGAGATTTTTTTGTAAATTCTCCCATCAGGCCTAATCTCAAAGTATTTGGGTCATTTGTTAAAACATGTTGCACTAGCAATAAAACTCCACCCCTGAAGCCTCAGAGAACTCCTTTGTCTGCTCTAGGAATACAACAGGACTGATTCAAGGTTACTATTTTGGGGGAGGAAGGTGAGGGGGGAAGAGAAGGAAATAGCCTGGGGATCTAGGCCCTAAACATTTGAGTGATCATCTCTCACCCTATCTTGGTTGAGGTCAGCTGAGGTGGACCTGCTCTCAATTCCACTGAGGCAGGACTGAGAAGGGTGGAGTTTTCTCCTGGAATGGGTATGGGGGAGTCCCTTCCTGGGTTGCTTTAGAACATGCTGCAATTCCCATTTGTCTTTGTTGCTCTTTTTATTTAAACTTTCAGGGCTGTTCCCTCCCAACCATCCCCTCCTCCTCCCCCCAACCACCCATGGTATAGACTAAATCCTCTGCACCAGTGGGGAACTGATCCTTTTGAACGGTGAAATTCGCCTGTCAGGATTCCTCCTGTGCCAGCTGACAGGGCTCTGTCCACCTGTGCAAATTGGTTCTTGCATGTATTTTGGTTTTTAATTATACTGGACATAGATGCCCGGTGAAAGACAACTTGCACAGTAGCTGACAATAAAATAGATCCCAGCTGATACTCACCAGGCAGTGATAACTAAGTGTACCACAATATTTCCCTAAGAACAGGCAATACTGCAGCGCGGTAAAAGTGGTGTGTGGAGTTTTTTGATGGTTTGTTTTTCAAATGATATCTACTTGTATTAAACTCACATTCCCTCTCCAAGAAGCCCATCATCCAACCTCTGGGTAGCAACAGAGCCAGCGCGATCCAGAGTGAGGCTGCAGCTTCAACGTTCGCTCTGGGACATGACGCTCTTCCCAGCATGCAACCTGCTTGACAGCTATCCACAAAACAGCAGCACTACATGTCCAAATCCAAAATATGTGATAGTGAAAATAGGTGCTGCTCCCCTGACTGCAAGAGTCGCACCAACATTAAATCTGGTCTCCAGCATTTGTTTATACAGGTAAGCTACATTGATTTCTTACAATATATTAGCTATATATTAATCTTCTGGGTGTGTATATAGGAGCTGGATACACACACCCCTCCCCAAGAGTTGCAGGGCTATGGTTTGGGGAGAGCTGGCTATCTTGTTTCCAGCTGCTAAAGTTAAAAATAGATTGAACAATTATTTCCCCTAATTTAATTTTCCATGTAAGCAATTGCAGTTGTTGCCACAGGGATGGTAAGTGATTAACAATTGGAGGGAATGTGGCCCCCAAGACCATCTCTTAAAACAGGATCCATGCAATGAAAAAGTTTGGGAACCCCTGTAATATAAATACAAACTAGGATCCAGATTTTCAAAGGGCCTGAGCCCCCATTTAGCCCCATAAATTAAGTGGCCAGATTTTCAAGTGCAGAAGAACCAGCAGCTCCTACTGAAAACAATGGGAGATGCCGTGTGCTGAGCTCTTTTGAAAGCATGGTGGTATAGCGGACCACAAACATGAGTTTTCTAAACAGTTTTTAGGAAGATCTGTTTCACCATCTCCATAACTGCCAAGGGCACCTTTGTGTGTCTCAGGCTTTTTTACTGAGACTTCCCAGGAAGTGCTATATTTGCAGGAACCAGAACACGACACAAATGCAGCATCTATTTGAAAGAATGACAAATCAGAAGATTTTCCAAAGGTCCTGTAAGTCCCGGTCTGTTACTGCTTTATTTCTAAGACGTTGTGCATTTTAAAGTTTAAGTTAAAATTCTTTGTTTTTTATAAATGCATTATGCAAGAATGCTGCAAGTTTTGTGTGTCATATGTTCAAATGGGCGCAGTGTTTCCTGTATACTGTACTTCTCCACGAGACTCAAAATGGAAGCTTCCTGCTCCACTGTCGATTCAATTTCAGGTTTTTAACTCTTCCTTGCCATTAATGTAGTGAGTGGAAACTTCATGTTATCTTGGGAGTTTGAGTCTGAAAGCTCTATTAAAAAACTTTGGCCTTGTCTACACAACACAGTTTTGTCGACAAAAGTCAGCTTGTGTCGACAAAACAATGGAGGTGACCACACCAAAATGCTCCTCCCGCAGATGTAACTCCCCCGCTACGCCGACATAATAAAACCACCTCGACGAGCGGCTCAGAGCTTTTTGAGACGCAGTTAGAGTGATGCAGCACCAGCATAGACCTGTGGTTGGTTATGTCACCCTAATTTGACATACGTCCCTCGGCCCGCGCTGCTTCCTGCAGCTCCCATTGGCCTGGAGCGGTGAACCGCGACCACTGGGAGCTGCGATCGGCCGAACCTGCGCAGCGGCAGGTACACAAACCGGCCCAGCCCACCAGGGGCGTTCCCTGAACAAGCGGCGGCCCTAGTTTGAGAACCACTGCAGTAGTGGACTGTTTTGAGCACTCTCTCAAGAACTGGCCTAATCTGATGACAGTTTGTGAACAAAATCGTGAAAAAATAGATGGCACTGTCACAGCCTATTTCTGTAGCCTTGAACAAAATGCAGGGAAATAGCTGTTTTATTGCTGACACTGTTGAAATTTGGAAGGAACTGAGTGAGATCTTAAAAAGAGAAACATGCAATGACAGAGTTAAATTACAAGCATTAAAAAAACAAATGGGACAAGCACTATCTCCAGCTCATTTTCTTGCAAATATTCTCAATACTCGGTACCAGGATCAAACCTTAACTGCTGAAGAAGAGGAGTTGGCTAGGACATGGACATACAGCAATCATCCCTCCATAATGCCAACTATAATAAACTTCAGCACTAAGAGCGAACCATTCAAGAAATATGTTTGCTGATGATGTCACACCAGTGAACTGGTGGAAGTCACTTAAGCACTCGGATTCAGAGACTGTTGAAGTGATAATCTCACTTTTAACAGCAGTAGCTTCTTCTGCCAGTGTAGAAAGAATATTTTCTTACTTTGGACTAATTCATTCCAAATTGAGAAATCGTTTGGGACCCAAAAAAGCAGGAAAACTTGTTTTTCTTTTCCAGATTATGAACAAACAGGAAAATGAAGGTGAAGATGACCGAGTTAGCTGCAGAAGCCAATATTTTAAGTTTCTCATGTTGACCTGGCTGACATAGTCGATTTAATTTTTGTTTTGTTTTTTAAATATTTCATTTAACTCTTTTAGTTAAAACCAATTTTAACTAAAACAAACCTGATTTTAAAAAACTTGAATGTTTAACTAAATTCAAAAATTCATATGCTTGTTTTGTTAAAATATTATATGTTTGCTGTTGAAGAAAAAAATCCAGAATACATAACGTTGTTGTTTTAGTTAAATAAAACAGTTTAAATGTCTGTCTGGTGATGTTCTCCTAATACAGCATGGCAAGAAAATCCTCCAAATATTAATGATTAACCTGTTCACCTCCCAACAACTTCATAAATATCTGCTTCAATAACCTTTGGTAAATGAAATAACCAAACAATCATTCATTTTCTGATATAGCTGTAAAACTAATCTGAAAGGTTTTCAAAATAAATCACTTTAAAAATGTATAGTGTGTACCTTCTAGAAATGAAACCTACATCTATCTCTGAGTTGTGAAGAATATGTATTAAGGTTATAACAACCAACAAGAATGCACTTTTATGTAGAAATCCATGATTAAATCGAGTCTTCCTGACTAGTGATTTAAATCATGATTTAAATCAATTTGATTTATATCAAATCCACCCTGATGGGCGGTGGGTGAAGCTACCGCTTGGGGAGGCTAGCTCCCCAGCCCACCTCTTCTGCCTGTGGCCCCGCCCATACTCCACCCCTGCTCTCCCCCAGACCCCGCCCCCACTCCGCCCCCTCCCTACTGTCTCCCTCCTCTCTTCCCTCCCCCACCCTGCTCAACCCGGAATAGCGAAATCCCTGAACCCAAATGAAGCAAATGACATTTGAAAAAACACTCTTCTGCAATTTCTTTCTAAAGAAAATGGAGCCTGTTTTCCACTCCATGCCAGATGGTGAAGACCGGACATGCAGAAGGTACCTAATTAAAAGCACTAAACTTGGGAATAAAAAATGTCAGTCACAGGTTTTTCTGATACGCCCAGAAGTTTGTCGGAGATTTATTTACAAAAACTTTGTAGTAAGGGCGAGTCAGCTGTCTTGCTGAATACAACATTAAATATTATGGAATACATGATGCAGCGCTTTTCTGTTTTACATTTTCTTAATCAGTATTTCTAAGCTGATTTTATATTTTAAATGTACTCTTAAGCCTTCATAAAATAATCGTTCCAGATTACTACATATTTAACTCAGTGAAACAAAGACATTATTTTAAATTAATCAGTTACAGAGGTTTAGTGTGTTCATAACAATGTTCATTGCTTTTAGAAAAAGGGAACATAATTTACTTTGTGTGATCTCCATAACAATAGACATGTTTAAAAAATATGTTTCCAAAGATTTTAGGCATAACAAAGGATTTTATCTTACTAGGTACCGATTTTGCTGGAGGGTTCTCTTAAAACTAGTTCATCAGATAGTCAGAAGTAAAGAAAGGGAAACTCTTTGTCCAACTATCTGGAAGGAAAGGGGTGTTGTCCCTTTAAGGGCTCTCTTCAATGGGGCTGAGGGGGTGGGGGGGTGTGAAGGGAGAAAGGGATGGACAGAAAGGACAGGAAGACTTTGGAAGCTAGTTTTTTTTACTATAGTAATTAAAATTAAAATGTGTATTTTAGATAAGGGTGGTCTTTTGAAGGATTTATTTTAAAAACTGTATGTCTGAAGATCCAAGCATTTAAGGCTAAAGATGATTGTGCATCTAAAAATCTATGCAAGGATTTTTTAGAGATGTGATTTTATAATCTTCACCAACTCACTAGTGAAATATTTTAAAGCAAATTTTAAACAAAGGTCTTGTAGACTAACATGTTCTGAGTAAATATGACAGTAATGCACAACTGTTTTGCTCAGTAAATTCAGAAACTGACAGTATATTCCTGGGGGTTGGCAAATGCGTGTTAAATGGCTTCATTACCACTTGAATGGCTCTTTAACAGTTTCAATGTTGTGCTAATAGGTCTGGCAGGCTGGAAGGCTTTTTCACTTTTAAGTTACTAGATCCCCTCCGGAGTAAGAGTCACCAGGCCGCAGCAGCTAGCTGTGGGAGTCTGCAGGGTCAGAATAGGGATAGGAAGAGCTGGGAGGGTGAACAATAAGAACCAGTGGTGCCCCAAATTTTCAGGTGCCCTGGGCAGCCCCATATTCTGCATATGCCTAAGGATGGCCCCGTGTCCCACAATGCCCATCCTGACTGCTCTGGTCAGCAATTTGAACTCCATGCCCTGAAGGTACATTGATATGCGCTCCTCCCCCTTTTGAAGCCTGGGATGGGAATTTTTGAAATTCCTCTTCCTGTTTGCTCTGCATGGACCGTGCACCAGCACCTTCCCAGCAGACCATGCCGGCTTTCCACAATAAACGCACTCCCGCGTGGAGAACACCGGAGCTGTTGGATCTGCTGGGTCTATGGCAGGGGTGGGCAAACTTTTTGGCCCGAGGGTGGGTGGGGAAATTGCATGCAGGGCCATGAATGTAGGACTGGGGCAGGGGGTTGGGGTGCGGGAGGGAGGGAGTGCGGGGTGTGGGGTGCAGAAAGGGGCTCAGGGCAAGGGGTTGGGGCAGAGGAGGGGTGCGGGGTGTACGAGGGGGCTCAGGGAAGGGGGTTGGGGTGCAGGAGGGGGCTCAGGGCAGGGGTGCAGGGAGGAGGGAGGAAGGGGGCTCAGGGCAGGGGTGCAGGGAGTGAGGGAGGGGGCTCAGGGGGTTGGGGTGCAGGAGGGGTGCAGGGTGCAGCAGGGGGCTCAGGGCAGGGGATTGGGGTGCAGGAGGGGTGCAGGGTGCAGCAGGGGGCTCAGGACAGGGGATTGGGGTGGGGCTCCAGCCCAGCGCCGCTTACCTGGGGCGGCTCCGGGGTGGCAGCGGCGCACACCGGGGCCAGGGCAGGCTCTCTGCCTGCCTGCCCTGGCCCTGCGCCACTCCTGGAAGCGTCCGGCACTACGTCCCTACGGCCCCTGGTGGAGGGGGCGCAGAGGGCTCCGCGCGCTGCTCTTGCCTGTGGATACCTCCCCCCAAGCTCCCATTGGCCGTGGTTCCCCGTTCCCGGCCAATGGGAGCTGCGGGGGGCAGTGCCTGCAGGCGAGGGCAACATGCGGAGCCCTCAGCTCCCCCTCCCCCAGGAGTCGCAGGGACGTGGTACCGGTGGCTTCCTGGAGCGGCGCAGGGCCCACAGCGCCACGGGGGTGGCAATCCCACGGGCTGGATCCAAAGCCCTGATGGGCCGGATCCAGCCCGTGGGTCATAGTTTGCCCACCCCCGGTCTATGGGGTCGTAGCTTCGCTCCAGCTGTAGGAACTTTGATACCTACGGGCTGATTGCTAGTGGCATGCAGAAGAAGGGGCATGAAAGGGACATGCAGCAGAGCCTATGCATCTACGCAGTGGGGGCCCAGCAGAAAAGTTTGTGAACATACACCGAGATGTCCCAGGAATCCTCCATAGAGATGTCCAGGAAACTTTCCTGTGGGTATTCTGCAATCCTCTGCCAAAAATTCCTTGGCAGAGCTGCCCTGCTTCTCCCCCTTGCTGTACGAAACTTTGCCACACCACGTGACAATAATTTCTGCAGGGAACAGAGCAGCACATAGGCGAGCAGCATACAGAGCTGGCCTGAAGCCACACCCAAGCAGGAGATGTACCCTTGCATCCTAGGTTACCCTTAGGAGTGAGATATCGGGTTCGATTACCCTAGCCTGTGGAAAACGGTACCAATATTCAGAAAAGTCTCCCTTGGGGCTTCTCGTTACCCCCTTGGGAAACCACCCAGACCCTTCGTCCATTCTTCCCAATTCTCCCCCGCGCCTCCTGCCGAACTCACCGTATTTGGGACTTGTGCTGACCCGTGTGCTCCCCAAGGGACAGTGAGAAAGAGGTGTGTGTAAATGTTATGATTCACAGCTGTGAGCGCACTCACAATACTGTCGCTGTTCATTATTTCTTTGGCTTCTGCAGATTGCCCTTGAGGACCCACTTCTCCACACCGGTGAAGCGCCACCGTAAGATAAGGCAGCGAACTAAGACGAATAAGGAGGATATGTTTCGTCAAGTGCTGCAGTCAACAGATACAGCACATAACGAAACAAGAGTGTGGAGGGAGACAATTAATGAAAAACTCAGGATGGATACCCTGGAAAGGAGAGATGGGCAGGGGCAGATGATGAAGCTATTGGAGGACCAGACAGAAATGCTCAAGTCCCTCATCACGCTGCAGTCAGATCACATCCAGGCACAAGTCCCCCTGCAGCTAATACAGAACTCCATTCCATGTCCTCCCCAAACTCCCCACCACATTCTACACATGTTCCCGGTCCCTCGCAGTACGCCTTGCACTCCACCTCTAGGGACTGGTTTCACAGTGAAAGTTGGAGTTACATTCAGCTGTGAGAGCCGTAACCGAGACTGTTCCTCATTTCCATGTCCCTAGTTTGACAAAAAAAATTGTGTTTTGTCCTGATTAAACTTTCTTCTTTGATACAAATTGACTTTTTATTTGTGTCATACACACGTTAGTCGGTGCTAACATTTAAACACAGTGGCTAAAGGCAGGAACATTTACTCACTACAATTAAAGCTCAGGAAGCAAGCACTACAGGGACCATTCAAGGCAGCAAGTAAACAGTGCCTGGCCAAATGCTTAGACACATTACTGGGAATCATGGTCAAAATGCTCTTTCAAGGCCTCCCTGATTTGAATAGCCACACACTGTGCCCCTCTAATTGCCCTGGTATCTGGCTGCTCAAAATCAGCAGCCAGGCGTTCAACTTCAGCGCTCCACTCCTGGGGAAACTTTTCCCCCTTCACTTCGCAAATATTATGCAGAATACAGCAGGCCGCAATGACCATGGGAATATTTTCCTCATCGAGGTCTAACCGGCCAAAAAGGCAGCGCCAACGACCTTTTAATCGGCCAAAGGCACGTTCAACGGTCATTCGGCACCTGCTGAGCCTGTTGTTGAAGCGCTCCTTGCTGCTGTCTAGTTTCCCAGTGTAAGGCTTCATGAGCCATGGCAGCAAGGGATAGGCGGGGTCTCCCAGGATCACTATGGGCATTTCAACATCCCCCATTGGGATCTTCTGGTCTGGAAAGAACGTCCCAGAATGCAGCTTTCTATACAGTCCAGTGTTCTGAAAAATGTGTGCATCATGCACCTTCCCTGACCGCCCTGCGTTGATGTCAGTGAAACGGCCCCGGTGATCCACCAGTGCCTGCAAGACCATAGAAAAGTAGCCCTTTCGGTTGATATACTCCCTCGCAAGATGGTCTGGGGCCAAAATTGGGATATGAGTTCCATCTATTGCCCCTCCACAGTTAGGAAATCCCATTGCCTCAAAGCCATCAATTATTTCCTGCACATTACCGAGAGTCACAGTCCTTCGTAGCAGGAGGCGATTAATGGCCCTGCACACTTGCATTACCACAGCCCCCACAGTGGACTTTCCAACTCCAAACTGCTTTGCGACTGACCGGTAGCAGTCTGGAGTTGCCAGCTTCCACACAGCGATCGCCACTCGCTTTTCAACAGTGAGGGCAGCTCTCATTCTGGTATCCTTGCGCCGCAGTGCTGGGGCGAGCTCCGCACACAGTTCCAGGAAGGTGGATTTGCGCATCCGAAAGTTCTGCAGCCACTGCTCGTCATCCCATACATGCATCACGATGCGATCCCACCACTCAGTGCTTGTTTCCCGAGCCCAGTACCGACGGTCCACCGCGTGCAGCTGTTCCGTGAATGCCAGCAGCAATCTTGAATTATTTGTTTCCATGGCAGCCAGCAGGGCAGGCACCACCGAGTCATTCTCTCTTTCGCAGCTCATGAAATAATGCAGGACCAGCCGTGTTGTGTTCATAACGTTCATCACCACAATGGTCAGCAACTCAGGATCCATGCTGTTAGACAGAGATGGCGGGTGCACAGTTTACAAGGGCTGCTGAAAAACGGCACGAAACGAATTTGGAAGCACATGGAATGATGGGATGGAAATAAATGCATCATGGGAAGGCGAGCATGCCCCCCCATGATGCATCACAATCCATTCCCAGAGATCCCCGAGGCAGAGGGTGACAGAGGGTGGCGAGTTGTACAGTGGGATAGCTACCCACAATGCAACGCTCTCTCTGTCGATGCAAGAGCAACGACTGGGACACGCTTCGCTGATACAAGGAGCGTTGTGTGGACGTGCACAACCGATGTAATTAAAGCGGCTTATGATCGTCAACGTAACTTAAGTCGACTTAATTCTGTAGTGCAGACAAGCCTTTATCCTGATGGCCACCATGTGGAAATCTTCCAGGACAGGCAATAGGTAAAGGGAAAATATATATGCCTAAGTTTTCAAAAGTGACTAGTCATTATGGGTGCCCAACTTGAGACACCCCTGGGAAATGGAATCTGATTTTTCCAGAGGTGCCATCCTGTGAAAGTGAAAGCCCCGGCAACATGTAGGGGGGGCATGTGGGGTCAAGTGCCCCCCCCCCCAGATTGGCCTGGTGGGGAAGGAGCGGGGCTCTGTCCTTCTCTCCCTGCGCCTCCCCCGGCACGATCGGCCGCTCTCCCTGGCAGCCAGGTGGGGAGTGAGACAGAGCTGCTTCTGACTGAGAGCGCTTGGCTGGGAGGCAGCGGTGGCTCACTGCAGGCCCGGGCTCAGCTGCCAGGGAGAGGGGCCGAGCATGTTAAGGGAGGAGGGACCCGTACAATACTCCAACTGAGGCCTCCCCAGTGCCGAGTATAGCTTAACAATTGCCACCCATGTCTTACATACAACATGCCTGGTAATAAGCCTCTGACTGCCAGGTGCTGGGATGGACGATAGGGAAATTATTGAGTGATCCATCCCCTGTTCTGTTCATTCCCTCTGGGGCACCTGGCATTGGCCACTGTGGGAAGACGGAATATTGGGCTAGATGGACCATTGGTCTGACCCAGTATGGCCGTTTTATGCAATACACCCCAGAATGACATTTGCTTTTCCCACAACAGCATCCCATTGGCGACTCCATTAATTAATAAAGTCACTAGTCCCTTTTGTAAATTAGGCCAGAATCTGCAAGATCAAAGACCTTTGGCCAGTCCAACCACAGCACACGCCCACTGTGTTCCTCACTGATTTTCAATGGAACCTGACATGTAAAACTGAACACAACCACCTCAGTGTGGGATCTGTATTAACATCTACAGATTAGAATGGTTGTATTGCAGCAGATCAGTTTGTTTGCAGAGATTCTCCAATGCTAAGCCAGGAAGAGACATCTGCAAATACCAACCTTCCAAAAGTAATTCTTCAGTGGGGTGTGTGCAGCACAATAACAGAGGAAAATCCCTCGCTGCAGGGAATATTTTGAGGAGGGCCTTATTGGATGGGAGAGCCAGGAGGCTGCCCCCTATCCTCTGCCCAAAGCTGAAGAACATGCTGCATTTGATTTAGGTGAGGAAAGAATCGATTTACAGGATTACCAGTACAAGTTACACTGATTCTAAGGCGATGTCTATACTACACACCTTACAGCGGCACAGCAGTGCCACTGTAAGGTCTCCCATGAAGCCGCTCTCCTGCTAGCAAAATAAAACCACCCCCAATGAGGGGCGGTAGCTTTGTCGGTGAGAGTGTCTCTCCCACTGGTGCTTTTTGTGGGTAAAACTTTTGTCGGTCAGCAGGTTGTTTTTTTCACACCCCTGACAGACAAAAGTTTTACCAACCAAAGTGCAGTGTAGACATAACTTAATTAAATAGAGAGACAAGGTGGGTGAGGTAATATCTTTTAATTGGACCAACTTCTTTTGGTGAGAGAGACGAGCTTTTGAGCTACACAGAGCTCTTCTTCAGGTCTGGGAAAGGTACTCAGGGTGTCCACCTAAATACAAGGTTGAACAGTTTAGCACATGGGTGGGCAAACTATGGCCCAGGGGCCACATTCAGCCCTTCAGACATTTTAATCCGGCCCTCGAGCTCCTGCCGAGGAGCGGGGTCTGGGGTTTGCCCCGCTCCACATGTGCCATGGCTCCGCACAGCTCCCGGAAGCAGCGGCATGTCCCCCCTCTGGTTCCTACATGTAGGGGCAGCCAGGGGGCTCCGCATGCAGCCCCTGCTCCAAGCGCTGCCCCCGCAGCTCCCATTGGCCGGCAACCACGGCCAATGGGAGCTGCAGGGGCAGCACCTGCGGACGAGGTAGCTGGAGGGGGGACATGCCACTGCTTCCGGGAGCTGCTTGAGATAAGCGGAGCCTGCACCGCTGACCCCCTCCAGCGCCCCAGCCCTGATCCCCTCCTGCCCTCTGAACCCCTTGGTCCCACCCTCCTGCACCCCAGAGCCTGCACCCCCGGCCGGAGCCCTCACACCCACACTCCAACCCCCTACCCCAGCCCGGAGCCCCTTCCCGCACCCTGAACTCCTCATTTCTGGCCCCACCCCAGAGCCCGCACCCCCAGCCGGAGCCCTCACCCCCTCCTGTACCCCAATGTCGTAAGCATTCATGGCCCACCATAAAATTTCCATACCTAGATGTGGCCCTGGGACCAAAAAGTTTGCCCATCCCCTGGTTTAGCACAAGTAGTTAACACGTATTCTAAGGAACCACTTAAGACTAAGTGGCCCATTAACACCACTGTAGTCATAGGACACTAACACCTTTTTGTCCTACACAACACTGCATCTAACTAAACAAACATAGGTACAGGTCTGTCGCATCTTAGGCGCATTTAACATGTGCGATTTCAGCTTTACGCGGTCGGCAAAGACAAGAAAAAAAACAAACAAAAAAGAAAAATAACAATGTAAATACTGTTTCTGTAGGGCGGGCGATTCTGCCCGCCATTACACTCAATGTAATTTTGACTATACACGGTTTTTGCTTTACGCGCTGACCGCGGAACGTAACCCCAGCGTAAGATGAGACAGACCTGTAGCTCTTTTTACCAGCATGGCATCTAATAGCCTCCTCATGTGATTATAGGAACTTATTGTTCCAACCAACCTCAAGAGCTAGAAGCAAAAGCTATTGCTATAACCACACCATCTCTGGGAAAGTGAGTTAAAGTAAACACGGTACTGCACTCACAACAAATAACGCTCAATGCTGAGCGCTCCCGAAACACTGATGTCTGCCAATTGCCGGAGCATGAACAAATAAACTTTTCCTTCATTGTTGTTCACTGGACTGCTAATGTGCTTCTTCTACTGACACTGCCCCAATAATTACAGAATTTACCACACTGGTCCCTTCACTAAGCCCCTAGTCCAATGTTTTTTCTCCTGACGGAAATAATTCTTGTCCTAGCGACCCTCATTTTGCTACAACTCGACGTTTGAGCTAAATCAAAACAGGCAGCAAAAAAGTGAAAGGCTTACAAGAACAGTTCCACGTGACACAGAATGCACGGCACCTTCACTTCTGTTGTACAAGCAAAGTATCCTCAGCACATGGGACAATTCAAACCAAAATCTTCCTAATCCCTATTTTGTAGCCCTGGTGAGGACAGTGTCCCTTTTAACATCTAGTATATAAAGGGGAAAAAAGAATGTGACTATATCCCAGAAGCACGGTGCCACTACACGGACACCTATTTATGGGGCTAACAGGGCTGGAAGAGGAAACTGGTACTGAAAATCAAGTTGAAATCACTGGACTACGGAAATAAAAATCCAGTCAACTTCTTAAAATTCTGAGACGTGAGTCTTTGGCAATGTGAAGAAGTGGTGGGTGAGTGAATGGGTCAGATGATCACCTTGGGACCACCTTTGCCCTGGCCTGCAGGAGATCCAGGTACAACACCCAATTCCAATTTCTTTTGCTCTCCACACCAGGAGGATTCTCAGTATCTGGAGGATGGGCGGGGTGAGATGAAGGAACTGCTTCACATTTTTTTCCACTGACAACCCTGCCAGCTGATCAGGTAGGAGCACTGACACACTTTTAAGTGTAGTCTCATTGAGTCCTCAGACAGCTTCTGACACCTACATAATCACAAGCCTCAGCATCAACAGAATAGCTAAGGGGGCTCCCCGAGGTGTCTGCCTGGGAGGCCAACCTAGGGACGGCTCATTTACTTGTTGCTCTTGGCCTAAGACCTGCAGTAATGTTCCAGTGGAGGTCTCTCTGAGTTAGCTGTCATTTTCAAAGGCAGACACATGCCTTTGGCCCCAAGGAGCACACAATCTAAATTCAACACAACAAGTGAGGATCATAAGCAGGCACCAGGGGCACAAGGGGAGGGTCAAGATGACAACTGCATCACCATGTCAGTTACATGGGCACATCTTGAAAATATCGGCATCATCGATTTCTGTCTCATCTCATTTCTTGGAGACAGCATACAGCACATGATGCCTGGACATGATCCTGCAATGTACCAAATGCTTCTTAAAGGACACTGAGCACCCTCAATTCCCGTTCTTTAATGAAAGCAGAGGATGCTCAGAACTCCTCCCCAGCACTTAGCCCCCTCCAGGATGATGCCCTTATCTACTAGTCTGAGACCATGTCTCCAATAGCGAGCATACAGCGGCACAGCTGTACTGATGTAGCTGCGCTGCTGTAAGCTGGCTCGTGTAGCTGCACTATGCCAGCGGGAGAGAGCTCTCCCGTCGATATAATGAAACCACCTCCACGGTGGTAGCTAGGTCGGCGGGAGACGCTCACGTGTTTTTTTTCACACCCATGAGTGACATAAGTGGTAGCGTAGACATGGCCTGAGTGCAACAAAACTGGGATCCCCAAAATTGAAAGACAGTGACACACACCATTTGAAATTTCACACGCACGGGTGCTCCTGAGTCTGCTGGAGCCAGAGTGCTCCTCCCCTCCCCTCAGCCCCCACGCTTACACCATGTAAAGGCTGGATTACTGGGGGGGAAATCAACATACAATAACACAAGGCATTCTGGCCACAGCACTCATGCCCACTAGTGTGAGATTGCCAAAGGGAATCAGTTTCCCTGGGGGGGTTTTACTGTCTAGTCATACTCAGACACCCAGCATTCAAGAGATTGGGTACAAGATTTAGGCCTGGTCTACACTACAGTTTTAGGTCGACTTAAGGCAGCTTAGGTCGACCTAACTCTATAAGTGTCTACACTACAATGGTGCTCCAGCCAACGTAAGTCGCCCACGACTTAATAACTCCACCTCCACGAGAGGCGTAGTGCTTAGGTCGATGCAGTTAGGGTGACACAATGTCTGTGTAGACACTGCATTACTTACATCGCCTGTAGGCTGTCAGCTCCATGTGGGGCTCACAGCCGGAGCCCCCACCTCTCCCCACCCAGGGCTGACAACCCAAGCTGTGAGCCCGCCCCCTGGCTAACAGCAGGAGCTGTGAGCCAGGGAGCGCCCCCACACACACACACAGCAGAGATCTATGAGCCCCACAGGGGGCTCAATTTCACAGCAGGGAGCCTACCAGCAGTGAAATTGACATTCTTGTCAGTTTCACTGCTGCTATTATTTCACATTTCCTCTCTGGCTCTGGCTGTCAGCCCCGGCGTGGGGGGACTCCAGCTGTGAGCCCCACGTAGCTGTCAGTGCCCCACACTCTGGCTGTCAATGCCCCACTTCAGTCAGTGCAAATGCTCCTGGTGAGGACACGCACCACTGGCAGGAAGGCAGTGTGGACACCAACAGCCAATAGAATTACTGCGGTGGCTGTAGGATAACCTACCATATGTTGACCTAATTTTGTAGTGTACACAAACCCTAAGTATCATGATCACTAGGATGGGGAGAATGCTTTAGAGAGCAAAATGCTAGTTCAGCGGATTATTTTAGTCATTTAGAACCCCAGAGAGAATTCACTAGCTATATGCTTTAGACTTTTAGAGGGTCAGTGAAGGTGCTTCTTTGTTCGGGGGACACAGCCCCAAATTAATTGCCTACAATGCATTTAAAAGACTCTGAGACTCCATTTTTCTGGGACATCCGCCATGCCTTATGCTGGATGGAAGCCAATTTTTGTTCTTAAAAATAAATCATATGCAAATGGACATTGAATTAGGACCCAATCTTGCCAAACACATAGCATTACTCAGGAGAGTAGTCCCATTGAAGTCAGTGCTACTACTCACATGACTAATGTTATACATGCATGAAAACCGCTTGCAGGATCCTTGCCTGTGCAATTTTCTAGAGCAGGGGTGGGCAACCTATGGCAGGCGTGCCGAAGGCGGCACGCGAGCTGATTTTCAGTGGCACTCACACTGCCCGGGTCCTGGCCACCGGTCTGGGGAGCTCTGCATTTTAATTTAATTTTAAATGAAGCTTCTTCAACATTTTAAAAACCTTATTTACTTTACATACAACAATAGTTTAGTTATATATTATAGACTTATAGAAAGAGACCTTCTAAAAAGGTTAAAATGTATTACTGGCACGCGAAACCTTAAATTAGAGTGAATAAATGAAGACTCAGCACAGCACTTCTGAAAGGTTGCCGACCCCTGTTCTAGAGTATCTTTAATGGTACTGTGCAGGCTAGACCCTTAAACTGCTAATAGTGATTTAAGATTTTCTAGATGCAGGAGTTTTTCATCTATTACAATTTAAACTCTTTGCATATATGCAGACACATGCCACTGAGGTGCGCAGAAGTACAGTATACTCCTTTGTAGAGCTACACCCCAGGACATCCATTTATAGTTCCTGAGACTTTTGCAACCGCATGTAAAAACCCTCTTATTAAAAGCCACTTCTCTATCAATGAACAGGTAGGCAAGTGTATTCACTTTCCTCTACTGTACTGTCATTCCTATAGGAGACCCAAATATCTACGTCACCACCCAGACTCACTCACTATTAGCATAAGCCAGTTTATCTTTGACCTCATTGTCCTCAGAGCCCAGGGGGAGTTCGTGGATGAGGCTTGCACACTCTCACACTCTCACACACACACACACAAAGGTATATAAGCTGCATGCTCTGGCTGGAACACGTGGTCTGCTTTTCAAAGATGCTGCCGCTGAGCTCCTGAGGGTTACTTAGCATCTCTGAAAATATCAGGCCAAAATGAAACTAAGAATTGGTCTCTGCCCCTTACAGAGAGAGCCAGACAGGGAGAGAATAAGATGCTGAAATGGGTAAAAGGATAAAGACTTAACTAAGCAACATCCCTCTACATTCATTCCTGGAGGTAGCGGACACAAGACCGATAAAGAAGATCTACCCTAAATAAAATCCAGGGTAGATCATTTGGATCTTGACAAATTCTGCAGCTGCCTCGCTAATAAAAATGGTCAATCTTGCTTACCCACTTTGCTGTGTGTATCAGCTGAAGTTGTGAGAAAAACCACAATTCCAGGAGAGCCATGAAAACCCCACACCACTCTGAATGCACCCCCCATCTCCCAGGAAAAGCCTGGATGCTAATAATGCTGGTAGGCTGCAGAGAAGAGAAGGAGCAGCTTGCAAGAAGCCGCCCACCACGGATTACATGCGTTATGATCTTTGCTCGCTCTCCTCGGCAGCGCAGTACAGACCTGTTAGCTCACTGAAAAGTGAGCTGGTTTAGTCCCTCGCACAGCCCAGCCTATACCGAACGGTGTGAGGGGTTTTTTTCCTGGCCCTTTTCACTTTATGCACAGAAACGTGAAAGGGGGAGGGGGAAAGTCAGGCAAACCTGCTTGTATCTCTGGCTAATAAAAGCCAGCAATAATCTCCCTCCCAGCAGCCACATCCTCTGTCGACACAGGCAATCCCTGGGAAGGAGAGCTAGCGTGGGGGAAAGGGCTTACAGGGGCTGACGTGGTTACAGCTTCACAACACTGCCCACCCCCCCGGAGAGCTGAGCGCGGCGGCTCTGCCTCCCCCCCAGCCCATGACAAACATGCCTGCCAGGGGGGTCTGGAACCCGCAGCACGCCGGGGGCACAGCCATGGAGGGCTGCCCGGCTGGCCTGCGAGCGAGCGCTACTCACCTCCTGCGGCGGCTGCAGCTGCTCCCCGCGTTCCGTCCAGCTGCGCTGCACCTCTGGCTCGGGCCGCGCGTACCCTGCGAGCCCCTCACACTCACAATAATAAGGAAGTTTCCCCCCAGCCCTAGCAAGGAAGCAGCCAGGCCGACATCGGAGACTGACGCGGCGAGACGTCCAATGGGGGCCCCAGAAACTCTCCCGCCTGCACCAATCGCCATGTCCTAGAAGGGATCTGGAAGGGTGGGGCTAAGGCCTGGTTTGGGAGGAGAGGGAGGAGGACCGGGGTGCACACAGCGATTTGTTCAGCCCGGCGGAACTGGAGTGTGCACGGGGCACGTAGTGACATCCGTATCACTGGCTGCGGGACGATGTTCATAGGGCGGCTGCTCCACATGCACGTGGGGAGGAGCGACATAGAAAACGGTCTGAGCTCCAGCATCTCCTCCTAGGCTTTTAAATGGGTGAAATAAAATGCTAGGTGGAAAGCCGGCATTATGGTTTCAAAATGAGAGCGTTTGGGGTTCACGCAGGAGACCGAGAGAGAGACTACATGGATAGAGCTGATATCGCAGGGATAAAGTGAGAAATCATGTGATAAATATTATGATAGATCTTTTCCATTAAATATGTGAAAAGACTAAGGTTACAAAGTCAAGCACTCTACAGTTAGGAAAGGCCAGCATTAAGGTTGCCTGTGCAACCTAGATTCACCCTCCTTCTGCACATGCATTATGATACAATTAGTAATTAAACAATCATGCACTACGCTGGTAATATATTTTATTGGGCCAACTACTGCTGGTGAGAGAGACAAACTTTCAAGCCACCCAGAGCTGTTCTTGGTCCAATAAAAGATATTACCTCACCCGCCTTATCTCTCTATGATCATATGCTGTTTTTTTCCACAGGACCCCTGCCTCAGAGTGCCCACTGAATGAGCCCCTATTCAAGAAAGAGGGCTGGATAACTACAGGTATATCTGATAAAAACCGAGTTCGCTGAATTAGGATGCCCCACGGCACCAGTCAGTTTGGTATTTGTGCAAAGGATCATGTGTAAGGCTCACAGGGGGTGAATCAGACTTGGCAGCCTCATTATTTGCATAATAATCACAAAAGGTTGCTTGTTTTAACCAGAGGTTGCACTGATTTCATACAGCTTGGCTAACAGGGGCACTGTCCACCCCCGTGCACAAGTGCTGAGGATATGGCACAGGCAGGCAATGCCTTGCACAACACACTGCATACAGCTTTTAATTTCTTGAAAGTAACATTTCTGATTGTGACAGGCAGGTTTTCATGAGCTCTCGAAGGAGGCATTTTACAAATGCACTGGGGAAGATCTCTGTCTTTACATGTACCTGCTGCTGCCAGGGCAAAATTGTCCTGGTGTGCACCCCGAGAGAAACCGGAGGGACAAGAAATCTCCACCCGTTTCATCTCAAGGAATTTACTGCAGATTGCTCCCTGGATAGAAGGGCAGTGAGTGAGGATGTACAGGCCACCCAACCCTGGGCATTTGCTTGAAGCAGCAATAATTCTGGCATGGAGCTCTGCTGCTTACATCTCCTCTGCTGAGAAAGGGGTGAAAGACAGAGTGACTCCACCTCTCCTTCTCCCATAAACCTGGCAGATGCCCATGGCACTCAGGTGGTGGGATTTTGTGCAGGATCTCAAGAAGGGGGATGATACGATAGAATTGGAAAAGGTTCAGAAAAGGGCAACAAAAATTATTAGGGGTATGGAACGGCTGGGACTTTTCAGCTTGGAAAAGAGACGACTAATTGGGGATATGATAGAGGTCTATAAAATCATGACTGGTGCGGAGAAAGTAAATAAGGAAGTGTTATTTGTTATTTATTGACTCCTTCTCATAACACAAGAAGTAGCAGTCACCAAATGAAATTAATAGGCAGCAGGTTTAAAACAAAAGGAAGTATTTCTTTACACAACGCACAGTCAACCTGTGGAACTCCTTGCCAGAGGATGTTGTGAAGGCCAAGACTATAACAGGGTTCAAAAAGAACTAGATAAATTCATGGAGGATGGCTCCATCAATGCCTATTAGCCAGGATGGGCAGGGATGGTGTCCCTAGCCTCTGTTTTCCAGAAGCTGGGAATGGGCGACAGGGGATGGATCACTTGATGATTGCCTGTTCTGTTCGTTCCCTCTGGGGCACTTGGCATTGAACACTGTCGGAAGACAGGATACTGGGCTAGATGGACCTTTGGTCTGACCCAATATGGCCGTTGTTATGTTCTAAGCAGCACTCCCTGTCTTTTGTGCCCTCTGGGGATAATCAGTAGTAAAACTCCCATTGACTTCAAAGCTGAGTATGTTTGAAAATGTCACCCTGTTAGCAATCACACCCAGTCCTCCATACAGCTAATGTTTAACTTTCATTGCTTTAAATACAATTACTGATGTGCTTAGATTACTGAGATGTGCAAAGTTAAGCATGTGCATACATTTTTGCAGAATTGGGGCCTTTATCTATAAATAAAAATATTTTATTTAAGTGAGGTTCACCTTTTCTCTGTTTCTGTCCAAATATTGTTTTTAGTTGTATGAGCATGAAACATCACTTCTTTTATAACAACATCATGTCAAAGTGATTATTCCCCTTTTTTATCTTTTAGTTTTTGGAGTCTTTGGAGACATTTGGTATATATTTGCCCTGAGGCTCAGATTTTTTTTTACCAAGTTCCAGCCAAATTGTAAATTCGGGGGTGTTTCAAGTGAGAACACAGTTTAACTAATGATTACTCATTTTCTGATTTTAAATTGTTGTGCAATATTGCTTTGGGCTGTCTAAAAGGTGCTGCGTTCCTCCCAAAGGGTAAGGGGTCTATACTTTATAGGCCAGGTTCCATAGTCTTTTTTCAAGTCTGGCTCTCAATATTAAAATCACTACTGTGCAGAGGACCGACACCGCTTATGTGCCACTTAAGGTATCATAATAAATGTTAGTGTTTGAACAGTGACACACATGTTTGCATGGGCACAAAAGGAGGCCCCTTTTGGAAATGAGGCCCAATATCTACAGTCTTTCTTTCCCTTGCAGTTTCCAGGGTTCTACAGTGATTGGTTCCACCCTTATATGTTGCATTTAACACACTTATTTTGCTTAAAAGAATACCATCAACTTAAAAATTACACTTCTGACTGAAAATGTTTCATGTACTGTTATTACAAGTTGCCTCTAGATTACTATAAATAAGGGATTAGAGGAAAAATATATTTCTCTTTTTATTTATTTATTGCTTTGTTGATTTTGTGATTTGGAAGCACTTTGTGTTTAGTCAATTTCTGTGTTTTTCTCCCCCATATACTGTTAATTTCCTCTGTTTGCATGGGTCTTTGATGGAGCTATAAGAGGAGAAGAAAACCATCAGAAGTATAGGAAAATGTGATTATAAAACCACAACATTTGTGAGAGGAACTCAAGGCAAATGTAACACCTGAAACTATTTTTAAAGTATGTTTTTAATTGGCTAGGTTTCAAGTTGATGGAGATCCTTCAAAGCTACTGCAGTACCAATAACTAAAATAATAAATAAAATAATCTCTCTTCCTCCTGCTCTTCTTTTTACTGTTATGTTCATATATTTCTTGCCTCCTGAGCTCAGGTTTCCATGTGCTGCAGACTTTCTTCATCTGGTTTTTCAGTCTGCATATGACAGGCCGGTGAGTGTTGACACCCACTCACCTTCTGTTTGGCATTCCCATGCAATTACTGGACAATGAGATATCATGGCATGTGTATACATTTTCTACAACACAAAACCCAGGCCTGGTCTACACTCAGATTTGTAGTGCTTTAGTTATTTTCAAAGGGATTTAGGCACCTAAAGATGCAAAAATCAATAGGCATTAGGGACCTAGGCATTTTTAAAATCCCACTAGGCACCTATCTGTATATTAGGTGCCTAAATACCATTAAGAATATGGTCCTTAATAGTTTATTATAGCCTCACTTGAGTGAAGAGCAGTACATGCTGTGAAATGTTTGACTCCTTTTTTATATTTCCACATGTAATTCTGAAAAATCAATCTACATATATTAGATTCCAGCAATGCTGGTCATTACAGAGGAACCAGACCTTGACTCGGGGATTATTGTCTTCAGCAAGCGGTGGATGTTTCCCTACCTATGAAATATAATTAGCAGAGCTCTCTGACTATCTCACTTCTGAAGAGATCATGCAGCTATTATGAACATGAACGATTAAAACAGTACAGTGATGCTTTTAAATGTAAGTGTGAATTGCTTTTTAGACAGCCTGGTTTTCATACAAGCTGAGGTAAGGTGACCAGATGGCCCAATTTTATAGGGACAGTCCCAATATTTGGGGCTTTGTCTTATATAGGCACCTATTACCCCCCACTCCCCCTCCTTGTCCCAATTTTTCTCACTTGCTGTCTGGTCACCCTAAGCTGAGGGGCGGGATACTTGACACAGCCATCAGCTTAAGACAATGCATTCCTCACTGCAGCCAACTAGCTCTGCAGATGGAATGCTGGCCCAGAAAAGTTAGTTACCTTGGCCTGTTTTTAAGAGGTCTGGAGTTGAATCCACAACTGAAGAGGGGGAAGTTGATATTGTCTAACACATCCCAAGGTGGGGTTGCTGTTCCAAATGCAATTTAGGCTCAAGAAAGATGATGAGGTAGCAGCATTCATCTCTTCTGTAAAGCTCCTTCTGATAGGTATCTATCTTCAGTGTGTGTTTCAGAGTCCAACGTTGATTGCACTTCTTCCATCTTTGTGCATGGTATGAATTTTTAACTGTGACTCATCTGGTGATCATACTACTACTTATGCATCTGAATAGCACTACTCTTCTTCAAATAGGTACTAAAATAACCCTCTAAATCCCCCTGTGAAATAGGAGTTATTATAGAGGAAATATGCTCCTTCAGCAGTGGGACAGCCATTAATGATAGGGAGATCTCCAAGAGGCTTCATTTCAACTGGCTACCAGTTTCTCAAGATGCAAACTGACTCTGGGAGGCATATGGTGAGCCTGTGGCAGCTCCAGGTTTAGAATGCTGCTGTTTTTAGCTTCCATTCCTAAGCTCCATTCCTAGACTACAGTTCTATTTAAATACCATTTCAGTTCTCTTTGTTCTTATCCATGTGAGTCAATTAAAGTCTGGATACCTATTTTCCAGCCTGGAGGGGAAAAGAGACAGATTCTATGTGAGAATATGCTTACAGATACTCCAGAGCCTGGGTACTTTTGGCCAGACCCTCTTTCTCCTACCATGCAGAATACTAGCTTGACTAATAGCTGATCCAGGGCTGACCTCACTGTGGTGCAAACAACCACAGTTGTCAGCACAAGTGGACAATCAGATGTGATTTCTGTCCATTAAAGACTGTTATGGGAGAGCTGTTGGAGACTTCTGATTTAGGGAGGCAAGCAGGTACTGTTCATATTTTGAGGGAATTATGTTTTTGAAAGGAACTGGTGGAAAATAATTGTCTGGGGCTGCTCTAAACCACATTAGGGACTTGGCCAGGGCAGATCCTGCCCCAGCATCGGGGAGCCACAAACATCTTGTGTGCTCTTCCCTCTGCTCCTATGGTTTATTTGGCACAGTTAAGAATCTGACCTTCCATAGTTTGTGGAATGTTACAGTTTTCTATTTTTTACCTTTCGGCTCATGTTGTCTCCATGGTGATGTAGAGTATCATATCTCTTGACCCAGGAATTCATAGTTGCAGGCTGTATTTTCATGCAGATATAGCATTGGTCTGTGATTGGTCATTATTACTTAGCAACATAGGAGATGTCATACCGCATCAAGTCATTAAATCTTCTGTCTCTCCTTCAGCAGTAGCTAATGCCTAATTCTTTAGAGGCAGGCCAAAGCAAAGTAAAAATACACACAAACCTAACCAAAATGCTCTTCCTGGTAGCTTGATAGCTATCTGGGTATTCAATGCTGTAGCTGGGGTAAGTTCCTTCCTGACTACTGTGATGATCAGCTTGCACCCAGAAGCATGACATTTGATTAGCAGATCCTCAGCTGGTGTAAATCAGTGTAGCACTATTAACTGATTGTTGATTTACACCAGCTAAGGATCTGGCCTGAATCCTAGCATGCAAAGTTAAGCATGTTATTAGTAGCCAAACAATTATCATGATTCTCATTGCTGTTACTTGCTAGTGCTAGCTACTGTCCATTCAATATGAAAACATAATCCCTGCCTTGAAGAGTTTACAATCTGAGAAGCCAAGTGACCAAAAAAAGTGAGGGAAGGGAAGAGGAACAGCCCTGTTTTAAATCCAGTTTTTAGTGCCAATTGCACAAAGGTGCTGGTTAGCCAGATAATCAGCTTTCTCAATATGCAGCAGTAAGAGAAAAGGTGCCAGCGTTTGTGTAATATCACTTGAAAGTAATATTAAAATCATTCCAAAAGCAATGTATATGTGTACTCCCCAAAATCAAGCAGAAAACCGATCCAAAAGGAGCCTGGGGCATTCTGAGACCTTCTTGCCAGGAACCATCGACACAGCTGTAATCATCAGGGCTGGTGAAACTGTTGAGGTCCACAGTGCAACTGCAGGAGGAAGAGCTTTTCAACAGAGGACTCTGCACTAGGGAACTGACTCCCAGAAGAGATCAGAACAATCCCAAGCTACCTAAAGCCCGAGCTACTGAAGACATGAGACTCCCAGCTTCCTTTTCTAAAGAGCAGGTTTCTCTAGCACTGGGGCTTTCTGCGAAAAGCTTGAGAATGTGACCTGAGCGCACCCTAAAGACTCAAAACCTGAAGGTAAAGAAAAGTTATCCAAACTGTATGTTTTTACTTTAAAATCTCCTAATTTATAAGACAGTTATTATTTTGGTGGGTCAGGGAGCTGACTCATTCTCCTTGAATATTTGGGGTTAGAAATACTGTGTATGTTCTGATCACTGCATAATTCCCATCTCTTTGCATGAGCTTTGCCACAATGGAGGACTGAAGAACGTATGAGCCATTCACAGGCAGAAAAGGAAAACTTCAGACAAATAAAAAAAATCCATCCAACTAGGTAAGAGTAGTTCAGCAAAACAGCAGAGTCTTCTGTAGTTAAATCAATTTGATCCTTTATTTTGTACCAGTGCTAGGCGGTGTGATTGGATGCTTGATAGATTGACAGCTAGGTCATCCATACTGGCGCAGCGTATGTGTCATGTATTTTTACATTTTATTGGTTTGTCTCAGATTAGTCAGTTCACAGATTTCTTGCCTGCTTTCCTCCTTGCTTGTAATTTTCATCCCATCTTCTACTAGCTTTTTACAGAAACATCAGAGCACCAACATTTGTTAACTGGTATGTGTTAGAGGGCAGATTCTCTTGTGCATTCTGACCCTTTTGCTTTTTCTCTGGTGGTACGCAAAAGGCCAGATCTGGCTAGCTGAGAATTCCTGCGGAATGGGGGAGAAAGATTTGTGAGGGGGCATGGATGTACAAGAGTGCATTGAGTTCCAACTGCTGCAGTCAGCTGGCATAAGTTAGAGCAGCCTAGGTGCTGCTCTAACCAACCATGGGTTCAGATCTACCCTGAGATTCAAGGAGTTACCACCCTCTGCTGTGCCACACAGAAACTGAGTGCAGCAGAGAATTTGGGCCCCTACGTTTCCAACAGTCTCTGTCCTCTCTTGTTAAAATTAATATTATTTCTTGTGTCTGGTGGCTTATTGTCTTTTTTTTTTTTTTTTTTTTTTTTTTTTTTTTTTTTTTTTTTTTTTTTTNCCTGGGAATTATTTCCCCTTACAGTATTTTAGTGCACAAGTGCACAGGCCTTTTCTCATCCATATAGTCCCTGCATTGTCTCAGAAGAAATAAAACAAGCCTTATATTAATGTTGGAACAGAAAGGTTTTAGACCTGGAATGAAGGCAGATTAAAAACTTCTATTATAGTTCTGGTAGATGGTCCTTGGCAGACATGCGCTGATGTCTCTAGTCCCTGGAGGAATCTGTCTGTCAGCCAGCAAGTGACTCAAAGTAAGAATGACCCAGAGTTGGGAGGGGGGAAATAGACTGAAGGCAGAACTCTTGGTCTAATGGGTGAAGATGCCGTCTGACATAAGCCAGACATTATTCACCCTTCATCCATAAACATGCATGAGAGCTATCTTGTGTGGGAGTAATAACTCTGAGCTGACCATAAAAGTCTCTCTGTCACTGGAGGGAATGAACCCATTTATGGGTTTTTTTCTGTATTCCTTCCATGGTATAGCTACCTCCTTTTTGGGGGACATTTACCAAGAGTGACGGGCTATCATGCCTCTATCCCGTACGGGATCTCCACAGCAAGGCCGAGGTTATGCTAACCAGTGCGGCAGCTGTAGTTGTGTGTCTGCAAGTGGTCCAGTGGCTCTCTGCCAGCCTTTCCTCCAGAACATCCATTCCCCACCCCTGGCTAAACCTCTTCGCAGAGCACATCTCACACCCTTTGGCTTATCTTGACCTAGAAACTCCAAGGAGATTTTGTTCTAAAAGGATGCCTGACAAAACCAGCTATTCTTCTCTGCAAACGGCATTAGGGCTTCTTTAAGTGTGATATTCAGACAGGAAGAAGAGTCTCAAAAAACACTTTCTAATGTGGGTTTCATACACTTTCTCTGGCCTACACAGACTCTTTTGAATTAAGGTCTTAAAATAGGTTCAGCTCCTCTGGATTTTTTGTTTTGTTTTTTGTAATGTACCCAGGAGCTGTAATGTAGACACAACTTGATGCCCAAAGTACTGTTTGTGAGGGAGTCTATTTTTATAAGATTAGGGCTTATTTGAGGATGAATTAAAAATAACCTTGAAAGTTACTCCAGGCTTTATCTCTCATGCCCGGTTGCATCATACGAGATGGAGGAAATTCCTGCAGGCTGCAAATAAACCTATAATCATTTAATCTGCAATGGGTTACTGTGAAATCCAAACAGAAAACCTCTTTCGTATAGTTGCACAGTACTTACAATCACTCAGAATTTCCAAGCCCTAGTGTAGAATCAGAAAATATAAAAGGAAAGAAACAAGCGGATCAGCGGCAGGCTGGCCTGGGGTGGTGCTTTGAGCCGCCGTGCAGGAAAGCCGAGTGGGAGTCCCAGCTCGGTTAGGATTTGGGAATACTATATTGCAGGACGTTCATCCCAATTAAATCTCCTCACTACAATGAAAGAAAGTGCAGTGTATAAAAGTGGCGCAGGGTCCTGCCAGTTTCATCACACACTTCCACTTCGCCTCCTGCAACACCATGGCAACCTATCTCCTCTAGGAGTGACAGAGCCAGGGACTTCAGCTGCTGCTCCTCTCTGAAACTCCTATAGGGGGTATGTGTGGGAGGAGGCATCACAACATATGGCACTTGCTTTGGCCTACAGTTTTAGGAGGAAGGAGCAGGATGCCAAAGAGAATAGCCAGGCCTGCCCGTCCCACAGAGAAGTTTCTGTGGGAATCTGGAGGCATGTGTAGAGCTGGTGCTCCCCCTGTGACCCTACTCAGATCCAAGAGTTTAGTTTCCTCTGCATTGACAGAAGCAAAGGGAGTGTGGGGCCAGACCTATACAGGAATCACTTGACTTATCACTGAAATGCAAACATTGGGTTTGTGCAGCACACAGCAGCAACACAGAACAGTTTAGGACAGGAAGTGAAGAATACTGTATCTAATGTTTGTCCTAGATTTACATATGAGTATAAAGCATATCTCTCACCACACAGCAACGGACTTGACCTGGCTTACTAATGTAATAGGAAATTGGATCAGAAACATAATTATGCTGCACATGATGGACTTAACAAACACTCTTAGCTCAGCCTTCACTTCCTATTGTGACCGCTGCTCAAAATGCACTTTACGAAGAGAGAAAAGCAAGGAAACACAACAGGACACCGGCAGTTGTACAACAAAGGAAAACACTGTCAGCTGTAAATATGAAAGCCTATCATCATTTATTTCAACACAACATTTGGCAAAAGGGCCAGTAAAACACCCTAAGAGTTTAACTTATGGTAGCAGTGACATTTATTTAAAAAAACATCGTGCTTTTGAAAATGAAATCTATTTGCTTAGGACACCACACACCTTCTTTAAAAAACTACTTACAGTAAAATAATAAGTTTACAGCTTGTTGGGAATGCAAGGCCCTTGCATTAATGCTTTAAAAATACAGCTTTTAGCGAAGCCTGGAAATGACTGACTGAATATAAAATATTTGCCATGTTAGGTCCTGATCCTGAAAACTCTTACTTGGGGGCATCAAAGGCAGTGCTTGTGAGAGTATGGACTGCTCAGTCAAGTATGAATTTGAAGGTTCAGGCCCCCTTAGGTAGTGGGTAAGGCTAGATCATCACTAATAGTTCTGATCAGTGGAAATTTAATCCTCCTCTCCCCTTGGCATGACTACTATTAAGAATGTATTGACAGTGTGTTGGTTCTATACAAGATACAAAGTATGGAGAATCTCTGCCCCAAAGAGCTTACAGACCAAACAAAAAAAAACCACAGTGAAGACAGGACGCATTGGGAAACCTATAGGAGAAGTGTTAATTCTTATTTGTTAATATTATAGTTGTTGACTTGCTTCTTGAGGTCACTATGTGAACACAACTCAGGCTTCTGCAACTGGCAAAGATAGTGATGTATTTTGCCGAGTAATCAGGCCCATGTCAAATAAGAGCACTGTAGAGTGACAGAGTCATCACTGTCTTTACCAACCCCTCCTCCCAGCATCCAATTAACCTCTTGTTCGCTGAATGTGGAGACAGCTCCGTATGCTGGAGACTTTCCAAGTGGCCACAGGGAGTTAGTTGCCCATTTCCCATTAGAATTAATTGGGAGTTGGATGTCTAGCTCCCTTATGGTCCTTTGAAAACCCCAGCCAGAAACATCTGTGAAGCAGCAAGATTCTTTTAAATGCTGGGAATGTAGGAAGCATGAGAGTTAAAACTGGGAGGGTGATTTTGCCTAACACAGCAGTTCATTAGGTAGCACTCAAGTTAAAAGTACCTATTATATACATTGTCAACCTATGATATATACCATTATATAATTAATTACAACGCTTTCTTTAGATACATATTAAGGCTGGGATTTGCAATGGAACCTAAGAGACTCATTCACCCAAATCCAAATGAAATTCAAGGAGAATTGGGCATTTAAATCCATTAGGTACCTTTGAAATTCCTATGTAGTATATATACATCTGTCATATCACAAAATCAATCTCTCCCTATATATATACATACACACACACACTTCATATCCATTGTAAGAGATTATGCAGGGAAAAGGTCATTTAACCAATAATGCATTTTTGTTTAGTCAATGTTGGATTTGGTTAGTTAGTTCAGTGTCTTTTTACAAACCTGTTCTACAATGTTAGATACTTTGACTGCAGGCCTGAGAATCACCTCCTTTTTATATATGGAGATATACCTATCTCATAGAACTGGAAGGGACCCTGAAAGGTCATCAAGNCTGCCACCGAAGACCCGGACGTGCCGCCCCTATAGCAACCCAAGTGCCGCCCCTTGGTATTGGCCGCCCCAAGCACCTGCTTCTTTAGCTGGTGCCTGGAGCCGGCCCTGGATGCAGTACAAATAAAAGACAGGATTTGGTGGCTTCTCCTCCCACAAGAGCTAACAATAGAAGACTATTGCAAGTAAGACATGAAAAATATTTTTTAAATTGCTCTTGGCCACAATTTATGATAGGCTAAATTTTTCATAAAACTCTAAGGCATTCAGGAACTTTTCCCGAAGGATCTCTTCATTGCTGTATCTTGGGAGCACCAAGACGTGATAGCAGGTATTGGCAATAGGATGGAAAAGGTCTGGGTTTTCTTTTTTAAACTCTGCAATAGTGAATTGAAAATGTCTCATCCCTTCGGCAGGGATTCGATCCGTTCCTGTCAGAAAAGCTGAGGGGAGAAAAAAAAAGTCAACAAGATACAGACAGAAAACATACTAAGATAATATTATTGGAGAGTGGGGTGGGGGGCAGAGAATCACAAAGTAAATATACAGGTAATTGTATAAGCTATTTGTTTTGTGTTTTTTGTTTTGCACTTAGTGTACTTGAGTATTTTGAATCCTTTTACGTGCTGACTTATAATGAGCATGATCCCTTCTTTTCTTTTTTAATCAAAAAGATTTTTTAAGTTAGAAAGGCTAGGCTAGGCTTTCTGTGTTTAAAAACTACGAACCTGATCCAGCAACCTTCTTGGATAAAGCAGGGACTACTTGTGTCAGTAAGGACGACTCCCATAATTAAGGACTCCTCTTAGGCCCCGACCAAGCCATCTCTTTTGTGCCCCCTACTTCTGAGCTGTGCCACAATTTCACCTCAAAATTTATAAAATTAAATACAAAAAGACACACGGGAATTGCTATCTATGGTTATCCTGCACTAAGGTACTATGGCGATAGATGTCTTCAAATACCTTGGAGAGAGAGATTAATTAGTAGATCTAGCAGAATTTCTGTCCTGTGGGGAATTTCTGATATTTTGACATTTGTTGTCATCCCAAATCAGGAAAAAAAGTCCAAATTTCAATTTTTTTCATGGACTGGAAAGTTCATAAACATTTCAATTAGGAAATGTCTAAACATTTTGTTCAACATTTTCAATCAAAATTAAATGTGCTGGTGTGTAATGCCCCCATTCTCCTCTATGGATGGGGCTCCCTGGCTGGACTGCATCTCCCATGATGCATCACAGTCTCCCTGCTGGTTGAACCATTATGGTGAATCATGGGAAATGCAGTCCAGCCAGGGAGCACTTGCCCAAAAAAGAAAATGGCGGCACGGGGCAACTGAACTACATATTCCATAATGCTCTAGGGCTGCTCAGGTGAGCAGAGATTAATGCTAAACTAACCTGAAACTAAACCTTTTGATTAATTTAAAAACATCAAAATGTTCAATTGGGGTCTACCTGACCCAAAACATTTTGTTTAGATTTTCCTGGAAAATCAAAGAGTGTCAGCAAAATGTAAGTTTTGCCTGTAGAAATGGCATTTTCTGTTGGGGAGAAAATATTTGAACAGAAATCTGCATCCCAGCTCTACTATGAAGTCAGTTAATCCAATCAAAGAAGGAGCTGGGGGAAAAAGGCAGAAGTCTTGACTCCTAGTCTTCTGCTCTAACCACTAACACATACTTCTAAAGTATTTCCAGCAGAACTACTTGATTTCTTGCTGTGGCTGTAGCTCATTATTATACTAGTATCCAGTGTCACATTCTTTCATTTATATCCTATTGAAGTCAATGGGGTTACACTGATGAAGAATTAAGTAGATATTCTTCCATTTACACTCAGTCAAATACTCTCATGAGGTAATTGCTGTGAAGCTAATCAAATACCTCCTGCCTCAGCTGCATTCTAATTCATGACCCATCACCTCCACTGGCTCTATATTTGCCTTAGGTGGAATAATATTTAGTGCATTATTTAAAGTGCCTGTTTTATTACCAAGAAAATTCTTCTTCTTTTCTTCTGGGAGTTCATGAAACACAGCCCAAAAATTCTTGATGGTTTGATCAGACTTTTCATAATCTTTGTACTTTGTATTCTGTCAAAGAGAATAAAAATAGACCTGCCCAGTTAATCTACAAATGTAAGACTGAAAGACACCGTGTTAAGTATTATCTAGACCATCCCTGACAGGTATTTGTCTAACCTGTTGTTAAAATCCTTCAATAATGGACATTACACAACCTGCCTAGGTAATTTGTTACAGTGCTTAACTATCCTGACAGGAAGTTTTCCCTAACGTCTAACTTAATTTTCCCCTGCTGCAGTTTAAGCCCATTACTTCTTGTCCTGTCCTCAGTGGTTAAGAAAAACAATTTAGTACCCTCCTCTTTGTAACAACCTTTTACATACTTGAAGACTTATGTCCCCTATCAGTCTTCTCATCTTCAGACTAAACAAACTCAATTTTTTCAGTCTTTCCTCAGAGGTCGTTTTGTTGCTCTCCTCTGGACTTTCTCCAGTTTGTCCACATCTTTCCTGGAAGTGTGGTGCCCACTGCCCAGAACTGGATAAAATACTCCAGTTGAGGCCTTCTCAGTGCTGAGTAGAGTGGAAGAACCACTTCTCAGGCGTGCTTACAACACTCCTACTAATACATCCCAGAATGATGATCACTTTTTTGCAACAGTGGTACACTGTTGACTCATTGAGTTTCATCCTATTTATTTCAGACCATTTCTCCAAAAGATCATGTTGCATTCTAATCCTGTCTTCCAAAGCGCTTGCAACTCCTCCCTGGTGGGCATCATGCACAAACTTTATAAGTGTTCTCTCTATGCCCCGACAACATGCTACAAAAACTCCAGGGCCCGGGGGGGAAGGGAGGACTTGGGGCTGTGGGGCTCAGGAATAGGTGTAGTTTTACAACTATTTTGGGTGGGTGGGGGCCAGTGGGGGTCGAGACAGCTCCGCATGGTGTGGTCCAGGGAGGGAGCGCCACCTCCACCCCCGACTCACCTCAGCAGTGCCACCCACCTGTCTGGGTTGTGTGTGGGGGTGGTGCAACCAAAAATTATAACTCAAAAGTGGGGGGCTCAGGTCAAAAAGTTTGAAAATAGCTCAGAGTGCAGGGAGGGCGTAGCTAGGGGCTATGTGTGGGCAGGGGGTAGCACAGTGTGCAGGGAGAGGAGTAGCTAGGGGTTGTGTGTGGGCGGGGGTAGCTCAGGATACAGGCAGGGGGTGGCTAGGGGCTGTGTGCAGACGGGTAGCTCAGGGTACAGGCAGGGGGTAGCTAGGGGCTGCGTGCGGATGGGGGTAGCTCAAGGTGCAGAGAGATAGCTAGGGGCTGGGGGGTAGCTCAGGGTACAGGGAGAGGGGTAGCTAGGGGCTGTGTGCAGGGAAGGGGGTAGCTCAGGGTACAGGCAGGAGTGTAGCTAGGTGCTGTGTGCCAGGAGGGCTCCCCCTGCGGTAGCTGCTCCCCGAGAGCTCTGCCAGCCACGGAGCCAGGTCCCCCCGCCCAGATGGCTCTTACCGGCTGCATGAGCAAAGGGGGCTGGGAGCTGAGGAGACGTTTCAACCCCCTGCAGCAGCAGGAGACAAGGGAATGCCTTGGCTACCTGCTCAATGGCACCAGCCAGAGCAGCAGCTGCCGCCTCCAACCTGTGTCCCCCCAACTCTGCCCATGGGCTCAGGGCTTCTGCCCCATGGGGAGTACCAGGGCTTGGGGCTCCAGCATTCAGCCCTGCTGCTCCCGGCTTCAGCCCCACGGGGGGCGCCAGGGATCGGAGCTTCAACTCAGTGGCAGGTGCTGGCGCTCGGGCTCTGGGTTTTAACCGTGGAGTCCGCAGCCCTTCTGTTGAGAACCGCTGCTCTATGCCATTATCCAAATCATTTATGAAGATATTGATTAGAACCAGAGCCAGGAGAGATCCTGCTGGACCCCACTCAATATACCTTTGCAGCTTAATTGTGAACCATTGATAACTATTCTCCAAGTACTCTTTTCCAACCAGTTATGCACCCACCTTATAAGAAGTTTGTCTAGGCTATATTTCTCTAGTTTGTTTATAAGGTCATGTGAGAGAATATCAAAGGACTTATTAAAGTTGAGATATGTTGCATCTGCTCCTTCCCCCCTAGCCACAAGGCTTGTTACCTTTTCAAAGAAGGATATTAGGTTGGTTTGACATTCATACTTGATAAATCCATGTTGACTGTTACTTATCACCTTTATTTTGTTCTAGGTCCTTACAAATTGATTATTTCCTCCGTTATCTTTCCTGGTACCAAAGTTAAGATGACTGGTTTATAATTCCCTGGCTTGTCCTTATTTGCCTTTTCCCAATCCTCTGGGATCTCTCTCATCCTCCACAAGCTCTCCAAGATAGTCGCTAATGTCTCGGATCTCTTCAGCCGGTTTCTTAAGTAACATAGGATGTATTTCATCAGGCCCTGCCAACCTGAAGCCATCTAACTTGTCTAAGTAATTCTTAATTTGTTCTTTTTCTATTTTAGCCTTAGATCCTACCCCATTTACACTGATGTTCACTATGCTAGTCATCCAATCACGGCTAACTTTTTTGGTGAAAATTGAAACTAAGCATTTAACACTTCGGTCTTTCCCTTCTTGTTGAATAATGGGCCTGTTCTCGGTCTTCCTCTTGCTTCTCATATACTTGTAAAATGCTTTCTTGTTGTTCTCTCTCTGTCCCGAGCTAGTTTAATCTCATTTTTTGCCTTGTTCTTTCTAATTTTGTCCTTATATTTGTGTGTTGTTGGGGTTTTTTTATATTCATCCTTTGTAATTTGACCTAGTTTCCACTTTTTGTATGACTCATTTGAGTTTTAGGTCATTGAAGATCTCCTGGTTAAACCAGGATGGTGGTCTCTGATCATACTTCCTATCTTTCTTATACATTGGGATAGTTTGCTCTTGTGTCCTTAATAATGTCTCTCTAAAAAAATTGCCAGCTCTCCTACACTCTCTTCTTCCTTAGCCGTGCTTCCCATGGGATCTTATCTACCAATTCTCTGAGTTTGCTAACGTCTGCCTTCTTGAAGTCCACTGTCTATATTCTGCTGTTTCCCCTCCCACCACTACTTATAATTATGAACTCAATCCTTTCATGATCACTTTCACCCAAGCTGCCTTCCACCTTCAAATTCTCAACCAGTTCCTCCCTGTTTGCCAGGCTCAAATCTAGAACAGTCTCTCCCCTAGTCACTTTCTCCACCTTCTGTAATAAAAAGTTACCTAATACATTCCAAGAATGTTAGATAATCAGTGCCCTTTTCTTTGAAAGCTCTTTATTTATCTAAAGCAATACATTTACTTACCAAATATGTAAAATAGTCCTGTTGCTATATTAGAGCCTTCTAGTTTCCTATAGGTGGAATCTGCTTGTTTGGTTTTTAAGGAATGTACGACAAAACCTGAAGTTCTTACTTAATTTCCACTCTTCTTTACTCAGGCAACCTTCCATTGACTTGTGTCTGAGTGAGATTCTGATCTCGGTTGCTCAGCTGTAAATCTAGAATAACTCCAGTGGATCTAGTTCCTGATTGCCCCCAGGTTGTACTACATGGGGTGCCAGGCAAAGTGCCACCAAATCACAATGAAAGTGTTTACACCTACTTAGCATGGGTATAAATGACTGCATAAGGTGCAGGGCAACAGAGAACTAGATGAATTTAGGCCATTGCTCTTACTTACACTGGTAGAACTGAGGCCGTGGCTACACTCGAAACTCCAAAGCGCTGCCGCGGGAGCACTCCCACAGCAGCGCTTTGAAGTGCGAGTGTGGTGGAGGGGATTAGTTTACAGCGCTGGGGCACTGTTTACACTGGCGCTTTACAACGCTGTAACTTGCTGCGCTCAGGGGTGTGTTTTTTCACACCCCTGAGCGAGAAAGTTGCAGCGCTGTAAAGCGCCAGTGTAGCCATAGCCTGAGGGAAAACTTGGTCCTGAATGACTCAGACTTTGGCTCATAAGAAAGAAAAGGCTCTAATCCTTTATTCCGGGGACACAAGGCTTCTCCAAGATTAGATCCCTGTAATCCCGGCTGTTTAAATACTTATTTTAAGATAGAATGGAAAAAACTGTACCAAATGTTTGTCTTACATTTTAATATTGCCATGATGGACTTATTTGCTATGATGGATTCCATTTTGGGGCATCTCTTTGCACAGCACTTCCACTCATCCACATACAGGCCCCAGCTGCCAAATTCAGATTTTTAACACCCCTGCACGAACACAGAAGTTCAGGGCATTCTAATCGAGGGTCTGCCTCAACCAGCTATAGAAAGGGGAGTGTAGTACATTTCAGACCCAGATCTGGGTATGGATTTCTAACATGCCCACTTCACAGCTTGAAGGTGGTGGGAGGGAAGGACTCAGGTCAGATCTGAGGTATTGTTTTAGGCCCATCTCTAATTCTTCTCTTGTTTTTTTGTTTTAATCTTAAGAAGTGGTACCAGGAAAACCGAAGGGGCCTCTTTCATATGGGGCAAATTTCCAACAAGAGTGTAGCGGGTGCAGCTCTGAAAATTGTTATTAGTATTTGTATGACAGTAATGCCTAGAGACCCCTGCCATGACTGGGGCCCCACTGTGCTTGATGCTGTACATACGCATAGTCAGCAGAGGCACCACTCTTCTACTATCTTACTTTGAGTGCCCAAAGCATGCTCGGTGCTGTACGCTGCAGCATGGACCTCCAGATCATGTTTCTTTGGCTACAGAGCACTAAAAATGAGACAATAGCACAACCCAAAAGAATTTAAAGGAATATCATCAACCTGTTTAGCCCCAAAATGACTAGTAGCCACTAGGAACAATACATTGGGGCACTGGTGTGAACCTAAGTGAAAAGCCCCTCATCTCTTACCAGGCCCCTGAACCATCTATTCTCTCATTCATGAGGTTTGTACTCAACAAAAAAACAAAGACAGGGAACCTATATTCAGCAAGTAAAGCAGGCGCATGCTCTGCTGGGTTGCATTACCTCTTCCAGCAGCTTCCAGTCATATTTTGTATGTCCACGGAAAACAGTCAGGAACTCGATAGGAAGAAAGAGCTTCCACTTTTTAGCTGGACAGCCTCTTAAAAACCCATTCCTGAAATCCTCAAATGGCTTCTTTACCGATTCATTGAACACATAATTCACGTATGCATTGACGTATTCTTTCCTGCAAAAATAATCAACCGAATGCTACTGATTTCTTGCTTTTAGTGAAACAGAGTCAGAGGCAACTTTAAAGGGGAAACCTGCAATAGTTCATTCCTGAACGTGGCCTTAATCCAACACATGCAAGACACTTTGTGCACATGTGTAGCCATCCCACTGAGTTCAGTAAGATTACTTGTGTACATAAACAAACAGGAATGGCCACTACAAATGACTGTCAATTCAGTCACCCCCATGAATGCATTTTCTGTGCTATTTTTATACATTTTAAGGTCATTCTTATTAATTATTTATATTATAGTAGTAGCCAAGGGCCCCAGAGTGAGACATGGTAGGTATTCTTTATTTTGTGCTGTATGCACATTTATGAACACAGATCCGTGGTCCATATTCTGCTGTTTTACAATGGTATAAGTCCAGAGTAACTCCCACGGAAGTCAACAGAATTATTCTGGATGTACACAGGTTTAACTCAGTTTGAGTCTTCTTTTTATTTGTGATAGGAATAATTCACTGGAATGGTAGTTCTCTACCACCTACCCATTTTAAATATTATATATAGGGCTTAAATAGGGCTTTCAGATTCAGAGATTTTAAGCCCAGTCGGAACCATTTCTGATCTTCTGCAAACACAGACCAAAGACTATCATCTCCCAGTTACCCCTGTGTTGAGGTTATCCCTGATACACTGTAAGGTTAATGGACTTTTACTTCCAACTATCTTTCTGTCCTATGTAACAAACACTTTGCTCATGAGAAAAATCTTAGTTTAAAACCAGTATATACATATAAATCTATACCTCTTCCAAAACAGAAACTAAAACACAAGATGCTTAAAGAAAAGTGTGTGTGTATGAGAGAGAGAGAGAGAGAGAGAGAGAGAGAGAACTACCTGTTGTGCTTTGTGATTGGAATATCTGCACCATTTTCTTTAAGTTCGATGGAAACTATAGATCCTCCTTGTTCCTTCATTATCTACAACAGTCAAAGGCAAAGTAACAAACTGAATGCTGGTTTACAAATACCATTCTTATTCTTTACACAGAGCCTGATACTGCAAACACTTATGAAGGTGAGGAATTAACTTATATGATCAGTTGTGTTGATTTCAGTAGGACCACTCATGAATCAAGTTACTCTGTGTATAAGTGTTTGCAGAGCTGGGCCAGTAAGTAGGATGATAATGGCTTACTGTGAAATCTATCATCATGTTCTCAAGGATGTCGTCATAGTCTTCATCCAGGATTTCTTGAAGATTCCTGTCAGACAAGAAGCAATATGGAAATAGACTCTAAATAATTTTGTTAGTGCAAGTTAGCAAAATATTTTCTAATTCCGTACATATACACATATTTTATGACTTACACCTTATCTAGCACCGTTCATTCTGAATGACCCACAAATTGGTCTACAACTGGTCTATAAACTTCAGGCCTGATCCAGCAATGAGCTTCATGTGGCCTGAGCAGAGCCCCCCCTGACTTTTAAGGAATTCCATGCAGATGTATGCGTCAGCTTGCACCCAGGTCATTGTAAGGCTGGGGCCTTGGACCCCCATCCTACAGTTACATATGTGAATAACCTTACACACGTGAATAGTCCCACTGACAGTTACTCACATGTGTAAGTGGGTGCAGAATCAAGGCCTGAGGCTGCTATGTTTACTGAGTAAAGAGAATTCCATCATAGACCAGCGGGATGGTAGAGAAGAACTATGTTGTAGTGCACAGCAGCACCACACAGCAGTTTAAGACAGGAAGTGAAGATTTTTTTAGTAATTTGGTTCACTGATATAATTCATGCTTTGTTTTTTGTTTTTTTTTAATTTTTGTGTCAAGCACCTAGTTGCCATGGTGATAAGTGCTGTGCAAGTTAGTGAAATAAGAAGTGAAACAGCAGGGGGAGGAGGTTGGGTAGGCAGAATGCAAGTAACCAAGCTGGAACTTGTCCAAGACACTGGAGTTAATAGACATGCTATTAAAAAACAAACAAAATAAATTGCATGGCAATCTTTGTGATCCTGGTCTCTTGCTTCTCAGCCAGAACGAGCACCACAGTATCCCCATCTATGATGATAGGGCATTGGTTCAAAATTGAATCGAGGAGAAGAACGCTATCTACTGAATCACCACCACCATTTCCTGCTGTACATAGCTGAAATCTCTTATTCAAAACCTAACGCAACCAAAGCTTAGTTTCTCAGATCTGACATGATCACAGCATAGAGAAATACTTCTGTTATACTAAACATTTAAGTTGGTTAAAATGGAATCACAACAGAAATGTATAACCCACCAATCAGGGGCCTATTAGAGGAGATGCATCTTTGTTTCAGCCAGGTCTAAATTATAGCCAACAACATTCTTAGGGCTTGTCTACACTGGCAAGTTTTGTCACCAAAGACTGCCTTTTGGCAACAAAACAGCAAGAGTGTACACACTACAATGGGACTTTTGTTGTAAAAAACTTTGGGGACAAAAAACTTCCACCCCTATGAGAGACTTTTGTCTTTTCCCCTCCTGTGTTGTCGACAAAGAGCCAGTGTAGACGCTGCTGCTTGTTTTGTCAACAGAACTGGCTTTGACCAGTATCCCACAATGCCTGCCCTGATTGCTCTGCTCAGTGTTTTGATCTCTGCTACCCTGCAGGCATGCGCCCCTCCCCTTTCAAAGCTCCAGGAAGTATCTGTATGCTGCTCCGTTTGGGGAACAAAGAGCAAATCATTGGACTGCTCCTGTTCTGCCCTGCACTAGGAACACAGCGACAGGCAGACTGCTGCTGCAGGGGGTGGGGGACAGACAGACTGCTGAGCTGCTCTGCCATTCCTCAGCAGGGAGAGCTCACAGAGCTGCTCATGATGCTGCTCTCGGCAGCTGAGGGGGCTGTGGAAGAACTCGGAGAGAATCCCAAAATGCCCGTCGATCAGCTCATCCTTCCCACAACACTGCACTGTGGGATACATACCCACGGTGCATTGCTCACCCTGTCGATGATGGTGCCCCCAAAGTGGACATGATCTGTCGACAGAGGGAGCAATCCACTTGCAGGGCAGACGTACCCTGAGTGTCTCATCTCTGGAGCATGTCCATGTCCTAGAATTATCATATCAAAAGCAGTATGGTATTATAGGTTCATCGAAGGCATGTACTTGAATAACTGCATTTAGCTCTGTTTTTAGTGGTTTCTATGCACACCACAAAGTAGGAGACTTCTCCTCCCCCCCTCCCCCCCAACTTTTATTTCATGGCACAAAGCTTGGGAAATTGTTTTATCATACCTCCCTTCTGTAGGAGACAGCTCTTTTAAGTCTTCTAGAGTGGGTGGAATATCCAGCAACTTTTTGTACAGAGCTAGAGGGAAATGAAAGGGAGCGATCTTCATGTTATACAGTGCCATTCCAAACAGAGTGCCAATCAGGAAAAAGGTGTCTTCGCTTCCTGGTACCTAGTTTGTGTGTTTAAAAAACAAAACAAACCCCTTATTACTGACTTTTTATTATAGTAGGGAGGGAGTGTGTCTAGTGGCTAGAGGCAGGGGACTGGGCATCTGGATCCGTGAATTCTATTCAACATTCTGCTGCTGAGTTCCTGGGCAAGCCACTTACACTCTCTCATAGCTATGTCTAACCTGCAGTTGGGAGATGTGATTACAGCAGATGTACATACACCTGAGCTAACTTTGATCTCGCTAGACCAAAGCTAGCTTGAGTATCAATAGCAGAGAAGCTGCAGCAGCACAGATGACACTCACTCAAGTATATGCCCAGGGTCCTGGGCAGACAGGGCTAGTCCGTGCCACTGTGGCTTCACTGCGATTGTTACTCGAGCTAGCTTCAAAAGTAGCTCACGTTTGTCTACATGTCCTACAATCACACCTCCTGATTACCATGAACATACCCTAAGCGTAAACAAAGAAGTAACTGCATACATACAGAACCCTATGCCTGTTATTTAAAGGAGCAAGCATTTCGGAGGCCCAAAATATGAACGGGAAACTCCTTTAACTGAGAATCTGGTTGTTGGTGGGACTCCAGGATATCCCCTAATGGAGGCTGAGCTTGCCCAGTGGAACCCAAGCACTGCCCACAGGGAGACCTGCAGCATTTTTAAGTCTGTTTCTCACAGAAGACATGACCCAGAGGGTGAGCCAGTTCATAAAAATGTGAAGGGGGGCGGCGGGTGTTGTGACAATCATATGGGGAAATACCAGCTAGGAGACTTTTTTTGTTTTAAAGTGAGGTTAAAAAATAGTATCTTAATAACTCACCTGGGAGGGGAACCAAATCAGCTTAGAGTCCTCAAAACTTCTGAATATCTGTGCTTCTGGACAACACAGTTCCCTTGTAATGATAGTGAAGAACTCCTGGGACAACCCTCCATCATCAATACCTTGTTCTCCAACGAACTGCACCTGAATAGCCCCAAAAGACCCCAACAAAATCACTGCTCTTGTGTCCATACTGAAATGATCATTTGCACAACTCCTCCCAGCATTAGGCAGGTACTTGGGCCCTGAAATCTGCAGTGAGCTCAATGCAGGTGCAAGGGACTGTCAATGCATATGAAATTGCAGGATTGGGGCCCTCATTTGCAGAAGTGGCAATAACAAATTGAATACCCATAACTGCAGTGGCTGTTCAGCATGAAACGCTCAGTGTGTTTACCCTTGAATGATCATCATCTGTTATAATGGACAGGAGATGGAGATAGAAGAAGGAAAAGGTATAAGTGATACCACAGTGTTGTCAACTGTCATAAATTTATTGTGAGACTCAATAATTTTGGGGGCCTGACTCGTGATTTTTTTGAATGCTTGAAGTTGGCAGTACTGGTACCATAATCTGACAAATTAGATCCTTATCCTTAAATCCAAGGCTCTAATTCTTCCCCTGCCCAGTTTTCACAGGTTACTTTGCTTCACCAATATTTGCTCTTAGTGCTATTGAAAGATGCCAGACAGACAGCTCTTGACACCCACTTTAATGATGATAAGCCACACCTGAATGTTAGTATGCATGAGGGGTGAAATCCTGACCCCAGAAAAATAGTGACAACACTCCCATTGACTTCAATGGGGACAGGATTTCACCTGTAGGATCTATATCACTGTTGGTCTGCAACCTGTGCAGTTATTTACATCAGGGCCAAGTGGGTGGAAAAGGCTATCATTCTGACTTGGTAATGTTCTACACTCACTTAGCCTTGGAAAGAGTTGTCTCCTGCTTATTCATGCAGCAGGCACTGTGCATAAAGCCACAGTGCAAATTTGCCCCTTTCAAGAACAATACATTCACTTACAGAAAACACTACTGGTAGTTTTATAACATTGGAAAGCATAGAAGCTTGAGCTTAAACCTTATTTTATAAACAGCATAGCACCATCTAGTGGAAATCAGTTGGTACTACCTAATTGTAATGCCATGAATTAAATATTAGCCATATCTGCATTAAAAAACCCTGATATTTGTTATATATAACACACACATGCACACACAATGCAATTAAAATAAAATTATGTGTATTTACTGTTCTGCATCATTTTTATATCGGTTCTCAGAAAACTTTATACTCCCCAAATGTGGATTGCTGTATAAAGCTGTAATTCCTTCTTGCCATTTTAGTGACAATAATAAATCACATGATCTTTTGGGTCATGGTTTCTGATAATCTCAGAACCCCTGGATAGAAATAATTACCCATCTAGGCATTGCCTGAACAGCTAAGCCTGACTGTTGTGTAAATAACTGTAATACTTTGTTAATTTAAAATGAGCGTTAGACATTCTTATGAAAAAAATTATAGCATGTATAGCAGTCACATAGGCCCCAACTTGTAAAGTGTAAAATAATCCAAGGAAATGTCCCCATGAACATCTGTAATAAATTCAGGCTCCCACTCCCATTATTGTGTGCTCTGTCATGCCTGATACAGTCTCTGTCTCTCTCTCTCTCTCTCGTCTTCTCTTGTGGTGTGCTTTCTTTGAAGTGTTCTTTCATTCTATTCCCCAATGCATTTTTCTACTTCTCCAATCTCTCCCATGAGTTCTCTTCCCCTCTTTGCTCCTCTACGTCACCTCCCAGTTGTGTTTCGCTGCTCCATCCCTGTTGTATCATAGCAGCAGTAAATAGCATTTACAAAATCCAGTGGCCGTGTCCACATTTGAAAGCACATGTGGCTTCCGTGTGCTTCAGTTACCTTTTATACTATTACTGAAATATTGTGTAGAGTGCCCTCTTCTGGCAGGGCAGCTCTGCAACATCAAACATCAAAGCAAGTGCTGCACTGTCTGGAGCATTTGCTGACACGGTTTGGGGAGTTTAGATTTTCTCTGTATGTCAGCAGGTATTCGGTTCAAAATGTGGGTTATGAGGAAGTTCACTTACCAAAATGTAATATTTTTGGTCTTATTATTTTTATGACATTGAATGAATTAGGCACTAAGTATTTGGTTTTTTGGTTTTTTGAATTGAGTTTAAAACACCCTAGATTCTCCTTTTCCAGTTTCCACTGGAACCATTTTTTCCTGAGCAAGTTATAAACCTCTGAAAACAAAGGTTTAGAGCAGTCAAGCTGGAATATGTTGAACAAGTGAGATTTCAAAAGAAATTCCAATGTCCCACTGCAATCAACTCATCAAATTCTTTCCTCATCACAGTGATCTTAAAAATAAAAATAGACTAAAAATAAATTAACTCCCAACAAGGGAGTATCCCTAACCCCTCCACACGAGTACCATTTGTCAACTCTGGGGAGCGTATATTTGGGAATGGGTCCAACAACTTTTCCTATAGGTGCACAAATAGCTGTAGCCTCAGCTTGTAGACATGGTTGAACTGCCAAGGGAAATGCTTAGAATGAGATTAAGTATCAGGGGGTAGCCGTCTTAGTCTGTATCCACAAAAACAACGAGGAGTCCGGTGGCACCTTAAAGACTAACAGATTTATAATCCTCGTTGTTTTGAATGAGATTAAATGACTACATCTATTGATCCATTAATCTATGATGGTACTGATGTAGTACCTCCACCATAGTATCTGAGAGTCTCCAAGTATTTCGAAAATAGAAACCACAGTTTCTGCCTTCCGAGCCACAGGAGAAATAGCTTAATTAGCTGATAGTGCGGCAAGCCAAGTGAAAGTGATAACTGAATACATCCAGCGTGGGCGGAAAGGACAGATGAGTTGCTACCAAGGAAAGAGCAGTTGCTATGAATAACACAGTTCAAGGAAAGCAAGGGGGAGTGGGTTCTGGCTGGTACAGCTGAGAGCAGTGCAGCATTGGCTGATTACTAGGAACTAAAGTGCAAGCACCCAGGCTGCACAGGGACGCTCTGGGGCCAGCACAGGCAGGAACTAGTTGCAGAGAGGAGGAGGAGGAGGCTGGCCCTGTGAGTCAGCACACAGCAGCAGCAGGCCCGGACCATGCGAGGACGGTATGTGAGCAGGACCCTCGCCTCAGTGCTGCTGTGCAGGCAGCCCCAGCCTTTGGGAGCAGGCGCTGCTGCTAACAGACCGTTCCCGGGTGCAGCCCCGAGACACTCCTCGGACAGGCAGCAGGGCCAGGAGCAGCCCAAGGCGTTCGACCCGGCCCTGCTCGCGTTCCTGGTCTGCCCGCTATCCAAGAAACCACTGAGGTGAGGCCAGCCTCCTTCCCCTTCTCTCGGGGACCCCTGTGACCATCTAGTCTGAGCCGCTGCGTGATGCAAGCCAGGGACCCTTGCCCAGTAATTCCTGCCTGTCGGGAATAGTCTCTCCTCCCCTTCCCCACAAACCCACCGCCCTCTGAACGTCCAGGGTTCAGCTAAGTGCCCCCCCCTTCTCCCCTCCCCCAAATCCCTTCTTTAGAGAGAAGATTTTAACCAACGGTGACAATTTTGTCTGGGGCTGATTTCAAAGCAGGAGTGAAATTTCACTGTCCTGTTGAAAAACACAGCAATAGCCTTTAATCCCCAAAGGAGCTGGTTTTTAAATCCGCCATAAAGTTAATCTGAATGAGAGCCTGCACCATCCGATGAGTAACTCTTGGCAGGTCACTCACTTCCAATGTTCTGCAGCTATTCATTAACTGAACTGTATATCTGCCAGGGGGAGGGAAGCGAGTTACAATGGAAGGTTTTGTGTGTGTCACACCCATTCACGCTCTCCCTATTTCCCTCCATGGACATGCTATTTATATCTACTAGAATTAATTGAAATACAGCAAAAGGTGGGAACTGAATGTAACCTCTAGGGTTCATGACTGGCACATGTGCTCTGTGGAAGCTACAGTTTGCCATAATTTATATTTACACCTTCTCCTTTGCAGACACAATATCAATCATAAAGTACCCCATGAATAGCCTTGAGGACATCATTGTGAAGTACAGCTGAGTTGAATGGCATTTTCTGCACAATCTTAGTTCCCAGCTGCACTGCTGTAGGGTGCCCGACCACTTAAGGAGAGTTTTCATTTTCATAATTTAAATGTTATAAATTTTGTCATGAAGAGTCACACCCTGCCTCCATTCTAAATAGTATCTTTATTTGAAGGCATGATTTCTTGCTTTGAGAATGTGTCCTGGTTACTTTTCTGTTAGAATAATTCTACTAGTTCCATAGTTTCCAGCTACATACTTCTGTTGAGATGTTTGTTTCAGTTGTCCTTCACCCCCCTCTAAAAAAACCCCACAAAACCCAGAAAAACAACCCAACCCAAAATCTTTAAAAATAAAAAAAACCCAGGTCTTTGTATCTACTGTTCAATTATTTATTTTTTTTGATCAGGTATGAAGCATCCACCAATGAACTAATTAACAAAGAGCTGGGCATCGCATATCCAATCATTGATGGCATTCCTAATATGATCCCTCAGGCCGCAAGGATGATTGACAGAAAGGCCCAGGATGAGGAACCGAAGCAAACCTAGATAGCTGTTATCATTAAAAACAAAACCTGAAGACTAACCTACGCCTACAGTAACTGGGGAAGAAAAATGTTCCTGTCACTGCCTACGCTAACTGTACTTGTTCCACTGTTGTCCTTAGCTGGTCTGTTTTATTCAGCCAGTGTGGATGAAAAGTTCCCAGAGGGCTGCACCAGCACAACCAGCTTGTGTTTTTACAGTCTGCTTCTTCCCCTTACCATACCCGTTTACGTGTTCTTTCACCTTTGGACCTGGATGGGTATTAAACTTTTTAGACACAACTAAATAAGGCAAAAGCACAAAAGTAGACTTGCCAACCTTGTGGCCTACCCACACCCTAATATTATATTCTGTGCAGTTGCAATGGTCTCCTAGCATTAGTGGTGGTCTTTATTAATCTCCCAATGACACCTGAAAACGTAACTTTCTGCACAAGCCTTGATGCACAATGGCCTCATTAGTGCTGAGAGATAATTAAATAACATTTTCTCTTGTTCCTCCTCCATGTTAGTGTGTCCCATCAAAACCGATGGGTGTGTTGTAAGGCTATGCTACTAGCCTGTCAAAGGTGTTGTGTCTCTTTGCTAAGAATAAATGTTGTGCACTGATTGAGATGAATTATTTTAAATAGGTTAGGGTGAGTTTCACTATGCCTCTTTCAATGAGCAGCACTGTCATTCGGTAGTTGCCTTGCTGGTTTGAACTGATGTCTGCAGTGGAATGCATTTGTCTTACTGGGCTATGGAAATAAAGAGTATAATACATCAAACTTAGAGAGTCTGTAAAGCACATGTGGATACATTAGGAGCTCTTTGGTCACTACTGAAATGCAGCCACATTGGAGGGGGCATCCATTTATGCGCCTGTAACGCTATAGGTCTAATTTTAGATGGGGAAGTGAAAAGTAATGCCTCTAATTAAATTATAGGGGAATGAAGACGGCATTTGTCATTACTGAAATAGGCATTATTATGATTGCCAGGATAGCAGAGCTGGCACACCTATTCATGGGATAGTAGCCTGGGGGCTCCTGGAACCTGTGCCAACTGGCAAAGGTCCCTACCAGCTGGAGCTAGCAGCAGTGTGGCATGCAGCAACCACACCCTCTCCCCAGCCCCTTGCCAGATCTATGCTGTCTGGGGAAATGCAGTACAAAGGGAGCAGAGCAGGGCTCAGAATCTGGCCTATTAAAATATCCATTGTTTGTTGTTAGATCTCACTACAGGATTATAGGGTCATATAGGTTTCTATTTTCCAAACTCCTATTCGCACTACCCAATGGAGTACTCTTTCACTGCTCGGTCACCTCCTTATGGCTGTTGGGTAGTCTGCTGTCTGTGACAGTGGTGGCCAGGCAAACTGATGTCTGTACAACACAAGTCCTCTCCATGACCAGCACTGGGGGCCAAGAATTGACTTGGCCACAGAGACTAACTGCTGCTGTCCCTATTGGAGATGGCCTCCCGCACACCATGGATGAGATGCCCCAGCGGCACAGCATGGGAGATGACTGTATAGCCGCTGCCTCTGCTGTACCATCATGTAGTTACAAAGGAGGCTTCAGTTTCCATTTCTGTTGGTCTGACACCAACTATAATGAAAACACAATTGGATGAGTAAATAAGGTCCTGACCTTGCAGGAAATGTGGGTAGTGGACTTTAATGGAGCTCTGCATGGGCCCAGGGTCAGGATCTGCACAGATCTCACTACAGGATCATAGTCATATAGGCTTCTATGGTCCAAATTCATATTATCAGCACTACACACTGGAGTGCTCTGGTTATCATATCCAGGCCACGAGAGACAGCAAATGCAACAACTCTTGTTACCCAATTTTTTTTTCTTTTGGTGGTGGTCCTTCTTCCCTGCCAGCGGTTCCCACTCTGCGTCTACCGCAGCAGTGTGAACATGCAGGTTCACTCTGCCGTTTATGCCACGCCTTACAGCATCGAATGCCCTTCTTACAGCTTTGCTTTGTTAAGCAACACATCAAAAATACTGTCTGCCCTCCCAGATTATAACTAGTTGCTTTTTCCTAGAGCATCTTATTACTCTCTTCTGATTTCCCAGTAACTAAATCTTTAAGAATATTTACCTGTAGTTTGGTTTGTTTATATATAAATTCATGTATGTAAACTACCATCCAATTAAATACAGACTCTGTGAAAATGGGATAAATATGCTACCTGATTCCTCTCTTCCTCTTTACCTCATAGTGTTGGGCAGTGTCATGGCTTGCTGTTACCATGCCCTATATCCAAAGGGGCCAGCTCTTGTTTCCCAGAGTTAGACTGGAGGGGCAGGGAGGTAGCAAAGAATGAATCTGGTAGACTTGTATTCTTTGATTTATTGCTGTATTTGTTCTGTCAACTTGTACTAGTGACTCCATCTTACTTAGGGTCATAGTAGTTAGTTATAGACAAGACCCACAGATCACGGAGTCCATCCCAATGCAAGGAATAGCTTCCCCCCACCCCATTAGAAGACATAACTAATGTTAACCAGTCCCCACAGGGCTGTCCCTAGGGGGCTGCGGGGCCCGGGACATAGGTGCTGAGTTTCCAATCTGCCGGGGGGGCTCCGCCCAGGCCCTGCCCCCACTCCGCCCCTGCCCCTTCTGCCCTGCCTCTTCCCACCCTGCCCCAACTCTTCCTCACCCAGTTCTGCCCCCTCCCACAAATACGCTGCACCCTCACTCCTCTCCCCTCCCCCCCAGCACCTCCTGACACCGTGAAACATCTAATCCATGGTAGGTGCTGAGAGGAAGCAGGGCCTGCCCGTGGGCAGGAGGTGCTGGGGGGAGAGGGAGGTTCTCGTAGGGGGGCTCCTCACCCCTGCCCGGCTGCCGCTCACCTCCCCGCTGCCTTCTGCGGGGACCCCAGCAGTCGCCCCGATTCACCGTACCCAAGGGATGGCTCTGAGTCCCCATATATGTGACCAGCCAGAATCACAGGCTCAGAGATGCACTTTGCAGGAACGTATATAAATCTCACTACCCAGATAGGTATCCAACACACAGATGTTACTCTTCAATTTTAACATGGAGATAGATATTTGTTACTGAGCTGTAAATGGAAGCACATTTCCAACCCAAGCTAAAAAGTTACGTAGGGAGAGTTTTCTGCTCCTTCATCCTTACCCTCTTGCATTTTACATCAAGGTGGCAATGGTATGCATAAGGACAATTTGTACATGTATAGTCGACTCTAGCTCATGCAGAGGAGTCACTTTTGCCACCACCATTCTGTCTCAACATCAGAACTGTCTCTCTCTGTCCAGTGGGGAGCTCCTGTTTAAGTTAAGATGACGCGTTGGTTGGCTAAGGGCTGTCTCCAGGGTGGGGTAATGCATTATACGTGGCTGTGCTTTCTAAAGCGCACAAATGTGTTGTGTGTTAATTGGTCCCTGTAGACCCTGCTTTTGCGCACTAACGGTTCTCTTGTAGTGCACTTTAACACTGTAGTTTCAAACATAACTATGTTGAAGTGCACCACCGGGGTGTACCCAGACCAATTAGTACGCAACACATTCCTGTGCTTTATAAAATACTCCACCCCCGTAGCGCGCATTACCCCACTATGTAGATAAGTCCTAAGACTTGGTTCTCACCCATTCACTGGGTATTTGTATTAGCCACTTGCTTTAATCAAACAAAGCTTAATTGCCAGGTATGCCAAGAACGAGAAGTTAATTCTAGCCCACATGGAACTTGCTTTTAAGTAATTTCCATGATACTTTTCCCTCCTTCATTTTTAACTGGATTTTAAAATGCCTGCTGAATGCTGGAAAGATCTCTTTGTTGGTTATTAGCTATATTAAAGGCAAAGTACTCTAGAGCAATATACTCAGAGCTAACAAAATAATCAAGCTTGATTTCTTACTTGCAAGAATTTCTCAAATGTTTTAGGTGCTGTGCTCCTTAAATTCTGCCACACGTCATCCACAAGGTGTGCTCTTCTGACCTCTAAACACCACGGACCTTGTGGCACCAGGAAAGAGTTTGCCTACAAAACAAAATAGACAATGTGTTACAAGCTTTACATTCTTTTGGTTTTTAAATTGTTAAAAAAACCTCATTGACTTTGGCAATACTTACGTTATATATCCCGAACAGAATTCGCCGGTCAATTTCATAAACCACAATCTTATCTTGCATGTCAAAGATGCAAGGGTATGCCGTCAGTTTCAACAAAGCCCTCTGAAATGACAAGAAAGTTTCATTTTCAATGAGGAAAATGTATTTAAAATATCATTGCGATAAAGACAAGCTGGATTGTCAGTTGTTCCTCTGTCATGTTATGTACATAAGGCCGTATTTTTAAAAGGAATGTCCAAAAGTGAAATCTCCCATTTGTCTGTTAAAATAGCCACTTACAGGTTCTGTTCCCTACTGTGAGTACCTCAGCTCTAAAGCCTGATATTCTACACCCTTGTTCACAATGCACCATACCTCATTACAGAAGTAGTCCCATTGAAATCAGAATCAGGCCTTCACATTTTGCATGCACAAATGCATGGTTTTCACTTACAAACTCGGTATACTTCTGAAAGCTGCTTTTGAAATTTGGCCCTAGGCATTATCATTACAGCAATGAGCATGGGCAGTAGAAATTCCCAGATAGATTTTCTTCAAAATCTATTGAATTTTTGCAGAGGTTTTCAGCTCCCCGCAATTCTGTTTGTCGCTACTCCTAAATTTCAATGCTAGCTATCATTAAAGGCATAATGATGAACATTCTGAAGCAATATATTAACCAACGAAAGGGGACAGTGGGCGTAGGTTATAAACACAACAAGGGTTGACAGATATTTGTGGATTTCACCTAAATTGCAAAATCTGAAAATAACACCCCCGTCTTTGAGACTGGACCATTTTATGAATAAGTTTGCAGCAAATGTGTGAGCAATGCTGCTGGTATGGAGACATCTGAATGGTTTGAGAACTGTGCCACTCACTATAGCAACTATGCCTACTCAAATATTTATTTGATAAGTTACTGCAGGAGGTTTCAATCTGGTATACTTCCAAAACTATTTTGGACAGGTTGAGCCTGCTCCTGTCATTTGCTACGTGTGGGCCAACTCTTTTATAATCATGGAAACCTCTTGAAGTCAACAAGGCTCAGCCCTGGTGCAACAAATGAGAAGATCGGGGCTTTAGGAGCTAGAAAATATAACCGTCCAAGAGAATGCACGGATGAAAAAAAATCACATCCCTCTCTTGGTTATATCGCCCCAGCTGCAGAGCAAGAAAGATAACAGCGTATAAATTTACACTAGGATGGTCTAGAAAGAAAAATGTAGTACTTGTATATATTTCTAATGAACTATTATACTCTGCAGAACATCACAATGTTTTTCTACCACTGTGGATGAGCTCTTATTAAACTGCTGTAACACAGATATAAAAAACGGAAATATTAAGCGAGTGTTGAATACTCACCACATGAACCCATTTTACACCTTTTTTTGTTTTAAACAGAGGTTTACAATTAAGTTTTATTTGTAAAAGCTGGTGCAAGAACAACACCCAATATTTTCCTTCTCCTGATGCCCTAGAGGATGGACTATTTCCAACCCAGCATCTCCTCTTGTAGGAATTGAAAAGGACGGTAATTCTTCCCTGTCAATCCCTGAAACTGTACGCTATAGAGATGCTGGGGGGAGTCAGACCCCAAACCCATCTCAAAGAAAACTGAGGTCAGGAAAGGGTGTGTAGGGCTCAGGCCAGATAAATCTTTACAGACTTAGGCAGACATTTGTTGAAAAGACTAAAATCCAAACCCAGCTTGAATTCTGGTGGGTTCTGTGTTCCAACCAAACATTTTGCACCACTCTGTTTCTTATAACTAATTTTCACTCAGAACCATCTCTACTAACTGTCTGGGATTTTTTGGATGACTGAGTGTTCCTGTAAAGTTCATGGAGACAACAAGAAGTAAATTTTAATGCTAATGTCCAAAGGCCAGTTTCTAATTGGATATGAAATATAGCTTACCGTTTCCAAACGCTTTGAAATCAGGTTTCTGTTCAACTGCTCGAAAGTCTAAAAAAGAGAATAGGATTTTTAATAGCACCTTTCATACTTCAGATACTGCAAAGCACTCTACAAAAGAATGAGTTACATACCAGTAATGTGAACTTCTGGACCAATGAGTAATCATTGCACAAATTTAGCAAAATGATTCATTATTATTGGTACCTTTTAGAAAATATTCAAAAATAGATATTATTATAAAAAATAGCCTAATTCAAGATGCCACATCAAAAAGAAAAACTGGTTACTAGCTTCTATACTGAATAGGGAAAAACCTCAGCCGGTGTGTTATTTAGTGTTCGCTTCGGTATTATTTCGACTCTCTCCTCCCCTGCTCCCTTCTCTTACCTTGTTAATTTCATTATGCTTCATAATATAGTGTTTGTAATTTAACTGCAGTTGCAGTGTAATCACACTGCTGTTTTTTTAATGACTACTTCATAGAACCAGTAGTTGAACTATATGACTGAACGGCTTATCTAAAAGCATCACTGCAATGTGATTACAGTCACTGGATTAGAAAGTGTAACCATTGGATTTTATTTAAGGAGAAAAACTATAGTAAAGTGCATTGTCTACATGATGAACAATATTAGGCAATAACTGAAATACATTATTTAGAATATATTTGGAGTTCAAGAAGAGGAGGCAAATATTCTAGTGTCCCTCCCCTCTTTCTCCCCTTACTTTAGATATCAGCAAGTCTGGTTTTCACCAGTATTTAAATGATACGGCATTTTGACTTCTATGACTCATTGCTGGATGCTAAGACAGTTTTTTGTTCATTGCTAAAAATGTAAGAACATAAGAACGGCCATACAGGATCAAACCAAAGGTCCATCTAGCCCAGTATCCTGTCTTCCGACAGTGGCCAATGCCAGGTGCTTCAGAGGGAATGAACAAAACAGGACAATTATGAAGTGATCCATCGCCCGCTGTCCATTCCCAGCTTCTGGCAGTAAGAGGCTTACGACACCCAGAGCATGAGGTTGCATCCCTGACCATCTTGGCTAATAGCCACTGATGGCCCTATTGTCCATGAACGTATCTTAGAGTATGTCTACACTGCCCACATTACAGCGTGGCCGGGGCAGCGCAGTGACGTGGGCAGTGTAGACATGCTTTATCGCTGGGGGAAAACTCTCCCGGCGATAAAAAAAATCCACTCCGAATGAGCGGTGGTAGCTTTATCACCGGGATAAAGTGCTGTCTATACTGGTGCTTTTCAGTGCTAAAACTTTTGTCGCTCAGGGGGATGTTTTTTCACACCCCCTGAACGACTAAAATTTTAGTGCTGAAAGTGGCAGTGTAGACACAGCCTAATTTTTTTTTTGAACCCTGTTATAGTTTTGGCCTTCACAACATCCTGTGGCAAAGAGTTCCACAGGTTGACTGTTTGTTGTGTGAAGTTGTCCTTCCTTTTGTTTTTTTTTTAAACCTGCTGCCTATTAATTGGGTGACCACTGGTTTGTTGTGTTATGTGGAGGGGTAAATAATACTTCCTTATTCACTTATCCACACCAGTCTTGATTTTATAGACCTCTATTATATCCCCCCTTTGTCGTCTGTTCTCCAAGCTGAAAAGTCCCAGTCTTTTTAATCTCTCCTCATATGAAAGCTGTTCCATCCTCCTAATCATTTCTGTTGCCCTTCTCTGTACCATCTCCGATTCTAATATATCTTTTTTGAAATGGGGTGACCAGAACTCCACACAGTATTCAAGGTGCAGGCGTACCATGGATTCATATAGTGGCAATATGATATTTTCCGTCTTATCATCTATCCCTTTCCTAATGGTTCCCAACATTCTGTTAGCTTTTTTGACTGCAGCTACACACTGAGCAGATGCTTTCAGAGAACCATCCACTTTGACTCCAAGATCTCTTTCTTGAGTGGTAACAGCTAATTTAGACCCCATAATTTTGTATGTATAGTTGGGATTATGTTTTCCAATGTCATTACTTGGCATTTATCAACACTGAATTTCATCTTCCATTTGGTTGCCCAGTCACTCAGTTTTGTGAGATCCCTTTGGAACGCTCCACAGTCAGCTTTGGACTTAACTATCTTGAGTAATTTTGTATCATCTGCAAATTTTGCCACCTCATTGTTTACCTCTTTGTCCGGATCATTTATGAATAAGTTACACAGTACTGGTCCCAGTGCACATCCCTGGGGCACATCGCTATTTACCTCTCTCCATTCCGAAAACTGACCATTTATTCCAACCCTTTATTTCCTATTTTTTAACCAGCTACTGATCCATGAGAGGACCTTCCCTCTTATCCCATGATTGCTTACTTTGTTTAAGAGCCTTTACTGGGTACCTTATCAAAGGCTTTCTGAAAGTCTGCATACATTATATCTACTGGATCACCCTTGTCCACATGCTTGTTGACCCCCTAAAAGAATTCTAATAGATTGGTGAGCATGATTTTCCTTTACAAATGCTATGTTGACTCTTCCCCCAACAAATCGTGTTCATTTATGTGTGTCTGATAATTCTGTTCTTTACTATAATTTCAACCAATTTGCCTGGCACTGAAGTTAGGCTTACTGGCCTGAATTCACCAAGGTCGCCTCCGGAACCTTTTAAAAAAATTGGTGTCACATTAGCTATCCACCAGTCATCTGGTACAAAAGCTGATTTAAGTGGTAGGTTACACCACACTTAATAGTTCTGCAATTTCATATTTGAATTCCTTCAGAACTCTCGGGTGAACACCATCTGGTCCTGGTGACTTATTACTATTTAATTTATCTATTGTTCCAAAACCTCCTCTATTGACACCTCAATCTGGGACAGTTCCTCAGATTTGTCACCTAAAAAGCATGGCTCAGGTGTGGGAATCTTCCTTCCTCACATCCTTCGCAGTGAAGACGGGTGCAAAGAATTCATTTGGCTTCTCCGCAATGGTCTTGTCTTCCTTTAGTGCTCTTTTAGCACGTCCATTGTCCAGTGGCCCTACTGATTGTTTGGCAGCTGTTTCTGATGTACTCAAAAAACAATTTGCTGTTAGTCTTGAGTCTTTGGCTAGTTGTTCTTTAAATTCTTTATTGGTCTGTCTAATTCTATTTTTACACTTGACTTGCCAGAGTTTATGCTCCTTTCTAGTTTCCTCAGTGGGATTTGACTTCCAATTTTTAAAGGACACCTTTTTGCCTCTAACTGCTTCGTTTACTAAGTTGTTTAGCCATGGTGGTACTTTTTTGGTCCTCTTACTTTGTTTTTTAATTTGGGGTATACATTTAATTTGAGCCTCTATTATGGTGTTTTTAAAAAGTTTCCATGGAACTTGAAGGCATTTCACTATTGTGACTGTACCTTTTAATTTTTCTTTAACTAGCTTCCTCATTTTTGTGTAGTTCCCCTTTCTGAAGTTAAATGTTACTGTGCTGGGCTTCTTTGGTATTTTCCCTCCCACAAGGATGTTAAATTTAATTACTTTATGGTCACTATTACCAAGCGGTTCAGCTATATTCCCCTCTTGGACCAGATCCTGTGCTCCACTTAGGACTAAATCCAGAATTGCCTCTCCTCTTGTGGGGTCCAGGAGAAGCTGCTCCAAGAAGCAGTCATTAATGGTGTCTAGAAATTTTATCTCAATATCCCATCCCGAGGTGACATGTACCCAGTCAATATGGGGATAGCTGAAATCCCCCAATATTATTGAGTTTTCTACTTTTATAGCCTCTCTATTCTCCTAGAGCATTTCACGATCACCATCCTGGTCAGGTGGTTGGTAGTATATTCCTACTGCTATACTCTTGTTATTAAAGCTTGGAATTTCTATCCATAGAGATTCTATGATCCAGTTTGATTCATTTAATTTTTTTTTTTTTTTTACTATATTTGACTCCCTGCTTTATTTCACATCGAGTGCCACTCCCCCATCAACACGATCTACTCTTGTCATTTGTATATATTTTGTACCCTGGTATTACCATATCCCATTGATTATCATCGTTCTACCAAGTTTCTCTGATGCATCAAAATCCTCATTTATCAATATCCTCAGTTAATACCAGGCACTCAATTCACCCATCTTAGTATTTAGACTTCTAGCATTTGTATACAGTATTTATAAAATTTGTCACTTTTTAGTTGTCTGCCTTCACGTGATGTAATTGAATGGGACACTTTTTCATTTGACTGTTTCTCTTCAGTTCCTACCTGTACTCTATCAACTTCTATCCTCTCATCTTTACTAGGATATAGAGAATCCCTGTTAATAGAGTCTCCTCTATGGAATGTATCAGTCCTCTATACCTGTCGGCTTCCCCCCAGCCCCTTTACAATCTTCTCAATTTTACATGCCAGCAATCTGATTCCATTGTGATTTGGGAAGAGCCCATCCTTCCTGTATAGGTTCCCTCCTTTCCCAAAAGGTTCCCCAGTTCCCAATAAACCTAAAACCTCCTCCCTACACCATTGTCTCACCTGCAACTCTCCCTGACTACCTGGCCCTGCGCGTGGAACTGGAAGCATTTCAGAGAATGCTACCATGGAGGTCCTGGAGTTCAATCTCTTACCTAACAGCCTACATTTGGCATCCAGGATCTCTCTCCTATCCTTCCTTATGTCATTGGTACCTACATGTACCACGAAGTTTCCCCAGTCATCACAAACCCAGCTATCTATATTTCTAATGATCGAATCTCCCATCACTATTAGCCATCTCTTTCTAATAACTGAGATTTCTTCCCCCAGAGAGGTATCCTCAGTGCAAGAGGATACCATGACATCATCTGGAAGGAGGTTCCCAACTATGGAATCATTTCCCTCTGCTCCAGTTTGATGTTCTCCTTCCCCAAGACTTTCATCCTCCTCAACAGCACAGAGGCTGTCAGACTGGGGCGGTGGTGGGGGCGGTGGGGGGGCCACTATTCTACGCTGTCCTGGAAAGTCTCATCTATGTCCCTTTCTGTCTCACTTAGCTCCTCCAGTTCAGCCACTTTGGTCTCCAGAGCCCATACTCAGTCTGTGAGGACCATGAGCTCCTTGCACCGAATGCACACATATGCCACCTGCCCATAGGCAGGTAATCATACATTCAATGCAATAAACTGGATAGACCCCACTCTATTGCTGGACTTCTGCCTGCATTCTTTTATATTCCTGCAGCTTTTTTGGGTGGGGGAGTGTTTGTTGGCCTAAACTGAGAGAATGTTAAACTGAGAGGGAGAGTAGCCCTGCCCCCTAGTTAACAGTTAACAGATCCTAAAGGGCTTAGGGATCAAAGCCTCCTTAAGAAGCTCTCAGCCTTGCCTAGCAGGCCACTAGGCTCAGCACACCAACCCCCAACAAACCACACAGCATACTTCGGTCAAGCAGCAAGCACACAACAAACAGACATCAAACTCTGCAAACTAAGAACAAATGAGACTCAAAACCAAAGTCCCTATTAGATAAAGATAGGCGAAACCTCAAGGATGAAGTTTAGGCCTGGTCTATGCTGAGGATTTCAGCCATCAGTGCCAAACCATGGATGTAGCTGAACTAGTGCAAACCCCTAGTATTGACAGCCACAAGCAGCTGTGATCTGCACGGGTGCACCTTCCCCTTGCATAGTGCAAATCATGGCATATAACCTACTCTCTATGCTAGGGGCTGCCCTGATGCAGCTGTATCAGTGGCTAGTCACTGATATATGGAATCAGGGCATATTCCCTAAGGAAGACAAGACCTGATTAAATCTATGGCTAAGAAAAGGTGAAAATCTATAAAACAGCCTCATGTAACAAACACTTAGCACTGTGTGAAGAATTATAGCTGCTAGTTAGAAATAATGAATACACATCCAATCAGCATGAGACCTGAAGTCATACCCCATTCTCCCAGATGCAATTACTGCATATTCCTATATAAGACTAATTTAAATTAAAGCAGTGCAAAGCCCTGTGTGGACATGCTTGAATCAGTTTAAAAATGGCTTATGTCAATTTTAATATCATTCAAAAATGGGCTTTGCACCAGTTTAACTACAATAATCAGAAACGATGCCTTTGGTTAAACCGGTGCAAATTAGTTTGTAGAGCGGGTCTTAGCTCCTTTCCATGACTCAAAGGAAATTAAAATGTTCTGTTGGCTTCCTGGTGAAAAGTTTCAAAGGACTGTATAAGGGTCCATTAATTCTGAATGGATAAACACAAAAATAAGAGGAAATATAATGGGCCAGATCCTGGCTCCCATTGCAGCTGCTTTGCAGTGACTGGCCAATGGATTGGCTACGTCAGGCATGGGGGAATCTCCAGATCACGTAGCACCAATGTTTCCTCCTTTGCTAACTCTGCTTCCAAGCCCCCAGTGAAGCGGGGATGTGGCCATGGAAAAGGAGGTGTAGCTGGGGCGTGACTGTGCCCAGTCGATCTCTGACTGCCAAAACAACCCTTGGAAGTCATTGGCAGCTGACACAACTTAGAAGAACCTTGCTGTTCTGAATGGTGTATCGGGGCCAGCCTAATGCCCAGTAGCCACAGGACTGGAGAGGATGTAAAGCTTTCTAAGCTGTACTGGGGATTTGTATTTGGCCCCAATATCTCTAACTTCCCAAATAACAACAAGAAAATATATTGCAGTTTTGGAAAGATGTTATACTTACTGTTCCTTCATTCAAATGCCAACCCTGTCCCCAAATCATTTTCACTTCAGGTACATAGAAGTTGTTTTCTTGTATTTTGAAACCAGCACTGGAATTCACCTGCACCGATACGTACAGTGTTAAAAGGAAACGGCAGCAGATCCTATGAGCTAGGAGCACTTAATCTATAAAACAGAACTATATTGCAAATGTACCATAGCACTTTTCACAAAGGCGCAAAGCAGTGTACAAGGGCAGAAGTGCAAAAACAATACAATAAATATAGAACCCTACCGCTAAGAATCGTAGTCTACTCTGTGCATTAATTGAGAATTCCATGGGCCTGATTTTCTTTTACACCGAAGCTCCTTTACACAGCTCTGACAGTGAGCACATATTGCATTTATACTCACTTAAGGCCCTTCTTTACTATGAGAATGGGGAGAAGGGGCCTTAGTGTAAATGAGAATCAGGCCCTTTGTATTATGCCATATCTTAGAATGACATAATGAACTTGCAGTGTAGATTTCCCAGGGGAGAAAATTCTACCAAACAGGGATGAGAGGGACAAAGAAAGGCCTTTTACTTAGAAGTGGCAAATACAGAGAGACGGGGGAGGAATCAGAAGAAAAACAGATTCTAGTCAGGTCAGTAAATAAAAATCAAGCTGAGCTAATTCAAACAAACCCAGAGCTTCCAGCAAAGGTATTAGCTTAGGGTCCCCATGATTTAGGGCCCAAGATTCAGTGTGTAAGTTTACCCGAGTTCCCTCCAACTTCCCATCTGCCCCCAAATCCTATGCCAACGGTGGGGCAAATCCAGTGGGGATGCTCAGAAAGTCATGTGTCCGGAACTGGTGCGCAGGCCCGTTGAGAGAGAGTTAAGAAAGTGGTGGATGAAGTGGTGAATGAAACAGGAAGAGGAGGTGGAATCTGTGATGCTGCACATCCAGGACAGTAATAAAAGGGGACAGAACCCCTAGCTCTCCAGAGGATTCAAGTTATTATGACCTCAGAGCAGCTCATCAGTGTGAAAAAACTTCTGCAGCATTAGAGTGCAACCAGCAAACATCACACTCACATTTCAACCTGCCCCTGGGGTGGGGCCCACAAGACATGGGGCATTCCCCTAATGGAAGAATAAGAGGGAAATAGAGTTCAGACTCACTGATTGCAGACCCCTATGCAGGTTATTCTTGTGTAGTGGATCAATGGGGCCTGGTAATGGGGCAAAGCAACATTTACAGTTCCAGTCTCTTAGCACGGATGGGACAAAGTGTATACTGCTCTGTAATTAGCAATTGTACCGCAGGTATGAATAGGGTGACCAGATGTCCCGATTTTATAGGGACAGTCCCGATATTCGGGGCTTTGTCTTATATAAGTGCCTATTACCCACAACTCCCTATTCCGATTTTGCACACTTGCTATCTGGTCACCCTAGGTATGAAAGCCATGTATTCATAAATTCAAGAAATAAATACATGAAAAAATATTCTAATCGTATGTGTATTTTCTAACCCACCAGAGCCAATGCTTTTCTACCTGGTAAAGAATCTGCAGCATTTTCAGAGTCCTATTCAAGTGTGGTTCACAGGTAACTTCTTCAGAGTTTCTGGCTTGCATGATGAAAAGAGATAGATAGATTCTGGAAACGCTTTGATACATGCTCACTAGGTCCTTGAAAAAGGATATTTCTAGATTTGACCACAAGGATTCTGTAAAGAAAACAACTGTTGACATCTCTACCTTAGACAACATACAAATAGTCCTTAGTAAGATCTGTCCTTTGGACAAACAGCAGTTCGTTTTGTTTTTAAATGAACCGAATAAAGCACTTGGTTTTAAACTAAACTAGTAAATCTCAAACTCATATAATGCTTTTATCTGTAGACTGCTCCAGACAAGTTATCCCATCGCATGTATTTCTACATAAGCAGCTTGTCAAAACCCTTTTCCTTTGTAGAAAATATCTGGGGTGAAATCCTGGCCCAACTGAAGTCAATGGGAGTATTTCCCCCGCCCCGCCCCAGAAAGTGCTGAAGAACTCAGGTGATCCAGCTGTACCTGCTATCAGGCCTTACCAAGAACTTTCAGGTCTTTTCGTTGGAGACTCAGGATGGCTTCTGCTAGCCGATCAAGAAGACAGTCAAACATGTTATCCTGTCCCCGTAAAAGGACAGGAATGATCAGGTAGATCCTGAGAGCTTCAGGTGAGCTGGGAGAGGAAGACAGCGATGACAGCAATTTCTCAACTGCAGAGATCATCTGGGGGATTGAGGGAGCAAGGGGACAAGAGAAATTAAAAAATGCCGTGGAGTTTTGCCATAATTTATTACTTATAGCAGCAAGAGCAATACAGAATTCCCAATTTCACGTACCATCTTTTTTCATACGCTGAACTGGGACTCAGGAGATCTGGGTTCAATTCATGACTCTGCCACAGATTTCCTGTGTGACTTTAGGCAAATCCCTTAATCTGTCAGTGCCTCAGATTCCCCATCTCTAAAATTAGGATAATAATCATTCTTCCACCCTTGTCCATATCCCTGCCAATTTAGAGACAGTAAGCTCTTTGAGAGAAGCACCATCTCGCACTCTGTGTTTGTACAATGCCAAGCACAATGCACACCTTCTGCACCACCATTTTGCAGACTGATCAATTTCACTTCTAGTCAGTTTCCCTTTCTGTTTCTGTTGCTCTAGCAGGGAGAGTTTGACTTAGGAAAACAAGCTTAAAACAAAAAAACACCATGAAAACATTATGTCAACCTCAGTCATTATATGGCATTCATCGCCATAATATCTTGGCAACGCCTAATTTAATACAAAGAAATAACCGCAAACAAAACTCTCTTTGCTCCACTGGAAGCAGCTCTGAGAGGTAGTTGATTTGTTTTTTTCCTGTTTATGGTAGGGTCTATAAAGCACTTGAAAAACCCAGACCTACATTTTGTCAGCATCCCTTTGTGAAAAAAAAAAAGCGATGATCCAAAGCTACTGGGTATCAGTGTAACAAGTATCATTTCTACGCCACTTCTTACCTCCTGGAAGACTTTTGGTTTCTTGTTCATCTTCTCATAAAAAAGAAGCACTGCTGACATATCTACGCCTGAGATTTCTTTGGAGGTTCTGAAATGTTTGTCTCTACTGGAAGGGAAGAAAAGTCAGGGATGTGAAAGATCTGCTCCTCTGCTGTGTATTACTGGCTAAACTTTGAAGCATTTTAACACTCCCTGGGTGTGAAGGGAATGTACATTCTGAGAAATGCTAAACCTTAATTCCAATTAGTATAATTATATTCTGCCTACCAAGAAATTCTCACTGCAGCATCAGTTGAATGATATTCCGTACTCCCTGTTCTAAACTCTCACATAGTGTGTTGTTAATCAGCTGCTTCCATATTCCACCCTAGAAGTGGTTGCATTTCAGTGCTGGGTAAAGTAACATTTGTGAAATGATTTGGAATCCTTCTGGGTATAAAGATGCTATATAAATGTAAGTTCATTAACAGTAAATGTTAATATGTGACAAACCTGGCAGATCTTCATTTTGGGTAAAGTGCTTTTCTCATATCCATGTGATAAACTTCCGCTCAGATCCTCTGCCCTCTCCACATATGTAAAATACTCATTTACATTAGTGGGAGATGGGAGCATGCAAGGAGAGCAGAGTTCTGGAGACAAGGAGACAATTTTTCAAACTTGGATGCCTAAATCTTGGCCCCCACGTCCATATTCAGGCAACAAAGTGATTAGATTTTGCAAGAGTGCTGAGCACCCCTAGTTCCCACTGACCTCAATGGGACCTGGGTTTGCTCAGCACCTTTGAAAATCAGGCCACTTATTTAAGTGCCTAAATGTGAATTTAGAAGCTTAATTTTAGGCACTCATTTTTAAAAATCTTGGTCAAGATCTATTATGTGGATCAGAGGAGAATTTTAGCCTTTCCTTGAAAAATATTCTATAGACTTGTATTTTACAAATCCAGATAATCCTATCAATCTCTACATTCATTGGAATGTAGCTAATTTCTGACCAATTTATACATAGCTGATGTACTATTTTGTTTTCGAATTAGTGCACTCTACCTTTTGTCCAAGAAACTTCCATTGACACAAGCCTCAGATGAAAAGATCAGCCAAATAGTCCTGTTAATTTAAAAGAACAAGAAAAACAACCCAGAATTAATCATTCCAACAAAAACAGCAGCAACAGCTATTCAGTCTGAATAAACAGCAAAGATGTGTACAAATTGGTTTGTGATTTAAAGATGCCAGCTGTTCTAAATGCCACTTTCCTTACCACTTACCTTAGATTAAAAATACTTGGAAAATCACTAAAATCCAAATTAGCCATGTGGGGATAGATTTTCAAAAGAGCCAGTTTTTGAAGTACTCAGCATGCATAATTGGGGCCAGATTTCCCGAAAGAAAGTCAGCTCCCTTTCAGGCACCTCAAAAAGGTGAGATTTTCAGAAGTGTTCAGCATCCCAATGTACCAAGTTATTATGAAAATCTGCCCACTTATTTCTGTGCCTAAAAGAGAGCTGAGCATTTCTGAAAATTGGGCACCAATTGTGCATGCTGAGTCCTTCTGAAAATTCCAGCCAACCTGCTCAATGGACTTTGCATCAGGCTCTTTTGTTTTAAGGCCACCACTCTTTGGGGTTGAGTCTCCCCCCTGGATGTGCGCTCTTAACTCCCAGTTACACTAGTGGCAAGTATATATTTGCAATAAGAGGAGGATACACTCCTGAAGCTGGCCGGTGTGTCTCAACCTCTGTACTTGTGAAATGTCCACTTCCATCTCTTTGCAAGAAAATGGTGACCAAGGGCCAAACACTAGAGCTCTTACTTCATTAATGTGAGTTTTGCCTGAGCAAAGACGAAGTAAAGCACGCTGGACTGAGTCTCAAAACAGCAAACAAGCAAATATCCAATTCTGCGTCTCTGCCATAGTCCTTGTAATTACACTCCCGACAAGGGAAGAACTGTACCAAGAAAATACAGTGTTTTGAAGGTTTAGCGTTTACAGTATTAATGGAAAAACCCACCGGGGATCTGACTTACTTCTTTATATTCTCCCACTGTTTAGGATCCGAATTAGAAATCCATTTATCCACCTCCTTGTCTTCCGCTATGGCAGTTCCGTTCAAAGTAACATATGGATTCTGTATAAAAGGGGCAAGAATGTTAATGAGGTTAGAAGCCCAGTAGATGAGACTCTGGTTAGCGAGGATCACAGCCTTCTGTGGGCCAAACTGGGAGTGAACAAATGGGCTTCCAATCAGTAGACAATACCACAAGCATAAAATACAGAAATGATGTCATGAGAGAGAGAGAGAGATTTGCTTTTCTGACACAATTTGGTCTCAGTGTAGGGATGGAGGGAGGTGGGGAGAGTGCTGTGATTTTGGAAGAAAAACCTATTATGGGTCTAGATGGCAAATTCAAATTCACATGTGGCTCAACAGCAGCAAAGAAGAAGCCTTGGCCATGAACTACATAGTTAAAAACATATCAGATACTTTGCATACCTTTTTTTTCAAGCAAAGCACAATGCTTTGGTTTCCTCCCGCAATAATTTTAATCACCTTTTCGGTGTTTCCTGTGAAGGGATAAAGAAGAAAAGGATGAGCCAAAGAACAATCCCTTATCTTTAGAAAGTTCAGTGCCTGGACAAGGCATATAAAAACAAACCTTAAAAACTAATCAAAAGCTCCCAGCCCCAGAAGTGATTCTATACAACATTTATTTATCATGGTGAAACAGTAAATGTATCTGTGATGGGATCAGCAAGCAGCGTGGGGACACTGGAAGAGGGTGGCTGGCCAATCTAAAAGCAGCATGCCAGTTCCTGCATCTTCTGGTTGGCAGGAAGAAGCCAGCTGTGGAGAAGCCCCAGCTCAGGGGAGCTGTTTGTGTCTCTAGTTCATGGAAGGTCTTAGTTCCAGATCTGCAACACAGAGGCAGAGCTCCTTCCACAGAAGAGTGGGATTCTAGTGGTTATCAAACCTGAAGAGACCCAAGGAAAGTCACATTCTCCTAAATACAAAACCCAGAGGAACCCCATTTCTGAGAAGGGTAAAGCCTGCCCACTGCAGGTTAACCTGAGTACCTTAAGGTTATAATAAGCCCATAAAGAGGGAGTGTGTTTCCTTAGTTGCTTACTGTACAGTTTTTGTGGTGCTATCTAGCTAGTGTTCCTCATTATTTTCCATATTTTCCTTTGTTACTTGCACTTACTTTGTTGTTAGAAAAGTGTGATATAACGGTTTCCAACTGTAACTTTGTAATATGGTACTTTTTTAAAATAAGGGAATATAAAAAAGGAATAAGAAGCTAATTTTGATCTGCCCTCAATATCACTGCACGTTTACCCAATATATGAGAGAGATCTGGATATATCCCCGATGCCCCAAACAGCTACAAACCTAGGAGCATGGAGGGCAACAGTGAAAAACTATTGCTATAATCCTCTTAAGAACTGCCTAGTTATGGCCAGGGTGTGCTGTTGAGAAGACATCTGTCCTATTCATTAAAATTGAGTTTGGTACCAGAGTCGATGGCTCTTCACTAGCTTGGTTTCCACATCTCGAACATTACTAGACTCAGTCAATGCCTCATGGACAAGACTAATTGAAGAGGTTTAAATCTGAGTTCCAGAATAAGGTGTGAAGTAATTTAAAATGACAATTTAAAAAAAATCCAGCGAATGAGAACGCGCAGCACATCTAGCTGAACAGCAGTAGTAGGTACAATGATGTAAGTAGCTATTAAGCAACCCTTTAAGACATGATGTTCTTTCTACAATTGCATTGGATCAGAGAAGAGGCAACTGAGGCAATTAAATAGATTGAACAGCACAGCAGTAAGAGTAGCCTGCAGTACATTGCCTGAAGAGGAGAAAGGTACAGAGATACCAGAATCCACAGTTGACCCTTAACATCTATGCCATGGCTACTCAGTAACACCTGCTGGCTCACTGTGGTGTAACCAGCACTCCCTGCCTCAGGTTCCTTCCCAAAGGTTGTCTCCTTGGCTTTTCAGGCACCTGGCTGTGATGGAGATGTGGCTTAACCTTCTGGCCAAGTGACAAACAAACGTCACTTGTTCCAGGGTAGCAAAAGTCCAAACTAAAAACTCCCAAACAAGCAAAAGGGCTTCTGCCCTTCAGGGCTTCCCTTCAGCAATGCCCTCCTGGCCCCGTTCCCAGCCCCTTTCTGGGCTAACTTTTGAGAATATAGCTGCCTCTGGGATAGAGCACGCGGCCCCTAGGCTTGCTCCCCTGGAGTACCATTTCCCCCCAAACCTCAGTTCAGGGCCTTCCTCAGGAGCCAACTCCCTGTGGTTCCAACTCAGACTGATCTCACACAGCCCTTTTAAAAGGACCAGGTGTTCCCTAATCTATCACTTGACCTCTCCTTAGTCCTGTCCCCTCAGGGTGGGAAGCAGCTAATTAATTATGGTGGCACAGGTGTGGTTGGCCCGCCTCTCCCCTTAGAGGGGACAGTTACCCGGTGACAGCTTATTTAGAGGTCAGGCTGAGAGGTAAAGAAGATACCAGGGTAACTGTTGCTTCAGTCTAAGCAACCCTGCCGGAATGTTTTCCCCCAGAGTCTTCTAGTACAGGGGTCAGCAACCTTTCAGAAGTGGTGTGCTGAGTCTTCATTTATTCACTCTAATTTAAGGTTTCGCGTGCCAGTCATACATTTTAACGTTTTTAGAAGGTCTCTTTCTATAAGTCTATGATATATAATGAAACTATTGCTGTTTGTAAAGTAAATAAGGTTTTTAAAATGTTGAAGAAGCTTCATTTAAAATTAAATTAAAATGCAGAGCCCCCCGGACCGGTGGCCAGGACCTGGGCAGTGTGAGTGCCACTGAAAATGAGCTCGCGTGCCGCCTTCGGCACCCGTGCCATAGGTTGCCTACCCCTGTTCTAGTACATTAGTCATCCAGGAAACCACTCATTTATTCAGGCTAGGGAGAAAGATGGCAAGTTTTGCCTTTGGAAGTGAGTGTGAATCTCATGAGTTTTCCCAATTTGAAGGAGAAGATAGCAGTTAGTGACTTTATCCTGGCAGGAGGTTCCCCACACAAATATCTACTTAGTTCTTCTCAAGTGTTTGTAAGGTCAATCATCTCAATTGCTTTCAGGCTGTCCAATGTTTAGGGACAAATCTCCTTGTTCCCAGCCCTCTCTCTCCCACGCTCTTGTCACTCCCCTCGTTAAACAAAATGTGTTTTTCATTTTAAAAAAACAAACTCCTCCCTAGTTTGGACCTAAAATAACAAAGTACAGCTCATAAAGATCTACTGTGCAAATTACCCTGGTTGAGTTTTCCACCATTCACCCAATCTGAAGGTAATTCGACAGGCAGTGGTATCAACTGATTAGATGTGTCACCATTGCCCAGCTGCCCTTCTGCTCCACAACCAAATGAATAGACTTTTCCCAAGGAGGCGACATAGACGAGCGTGTGCCATCTGTTCAGAGAAGGAAAATGGACAACATAAGAGCGCCATTGAGCTATTTCGGATAATACAGACAGGCACATTTTCAGAGCAGTACATGGGGGTGCTTCCCATTAAAGTTACTGAGAACCATGTATAGAAGCCCTCCAGTCAAATGTGTAGGCTGCTCCTTACAATAAGCATGCAGAACTGAAAGAACAATGTGTGCATCTTTAGTTAAATGAACACGGTTCCACTGTTTCCAGATAGCTCTTTATTTTCTAATTTTGAACCAGTGAGAATTACAAACCATAAAGTGTTCTGCATTGATATTTTTCCATTTGGCAAGCATAAATATTTTCTGTGATTTTAGGTCTGACCCAAAGCCCACTCGAGTCAACAAGAGATTTTCTGTTGATTTCAGTGGACATTGTATTAGGCTGTTAATGACTGAATATAATTTCATAGTTTCCATCATTCACAGTTAGATTGTAACTGCTCAGTAACACCCATTTTCCCATGTTGTACAGGGATTGACTGGAAATGTTGGTAGATTTCGTCCCTGTTAGGTAATTTGATGGTCTTTTTCTGTTTGACACATGTATGTATTCTTCATCACCTGGTGAGAGCAGCCAGGGATTATGGGTACAGTATGATTTTTAAATCTGCTCATGCCATTGGAGCGGGACTTTGTCCTCATGAAGCTCAATGCAGGGCAGGGTTTGTGTGTGGAAAAGTTAATAAATAAAACGTGTATCTGGTCAATAGTCTATCAGCTGTGAGTCGTTAAAATAAGGGGATCTGAAAAAAGTGACTTAGAGATTTCTTTTCCTAACATCCTCCAGTGCTTCCCAAAAGCTCTGCAAAGTTATCTCCTTGTCATTCTAAAGCTTCAAGGACATTGCCATTTCCTACCTTCCGCATGCTATCTGAGACACCCTTGCTCCAAACAGCTCAGCCACAATACGAGGTGTCAGTTCATTCTGGGTGGAGTTGTGACCAAGTTGCCCATAATCTCCAGCTCCAAAGGTACACACCAGCCCATCCTTGGAGAGGAACAAACAGACATGAGGGTCATGTAATCTCAAAATAGCACACACTATTAAAAAATGGTAATTGTCAACTATGGACCAGATCCCACAAATGCTTACACAACTTCACTCACATGGATAGTCCTGTTAATTATCCATATAAGACATTAGAGAGACAAGGTGGGTGAGGTAATAGCTTCTGTTGGACCAACTTCTGCTGGCAAAAGAGAGAAGCTTCTGAGAAGTTGGTCCAACAGAAGATGTTACCTCACCCACCTTGTGTCTCTAATATCCTGGGCTACAACTACACTGCATACAGGTAAGAACATGCTATAGACCATAGATCAGGGAACGGGTGATGCAAATACAAATTAAATAATGCTAATATAACGCCTGATCCTGCAGTACCTGTACATGTGAGTAACTTTACTCCGGAGAATAGTCCTATTGCTTAAGGGCTTTACTCGTGTGAGTAAACTTAGTAAATAAGTTGTTGTTGTTGTTCTCAGTCAGTGAGGACCCTATAAAAACCATCAAAAAGAAATAACGTTTGGTCATCGTTGACAGTTGAACTGCGTATTGTTAACATTGCCTTGAGACATCCAGTCCCCATGTACTTGGATTCAAAGTTTCAGCTTCTGCCAGACACTACTGGAATGTCCCTTCGGTTCTTTGATAACCCATGGCTGAATGAGAACAACAACTCATTTAATGTTCTGCAGGAATTTAAGTAGACTATGGTCCTATAAAACTCAGTTAGCAACTGTCAGGGGCCAGCTTCACATTCCCATAAATGCAAATATTACCCTTGCAGGGAATCAACACTCTACTAGTTAGTGTATCATCTCTGTTGGGCTAAACTTCCCTTGTGCTCTGTGAAGTGAATGAATTCAAATTCAATCAAACCTGTGAGAGAACGGCAGTGTGCTCTCCACCACACGAGATATACACAGTCTTCTTATGTTCTAGGGCTCTAATGTATGAAGGGTAATATTTGTCTGAAAAGAAAAACAATGTAGATTGATAACATTGGTAAATCTAAAGCAAATAAAGGTCTAGAAAAATACTTATAACCATCCTTAGAATGACTTCTTTAAAAAAAAAAAAAAAAAAAAGCCTTTTCCCTGTATATAGAACTTGCTTACAAGGCTTATTCACCTTCCGTTACAATGCAGAATGCTTCATAATACCCTGGCAAGTTTGTTTATTTGGTTGTTTTACATATTTATGTAGTTAGAACTAAGAATAAAACTTGGGCCAATATTAAAACCTGAGGGCCTTAAATTAGGCTCTTACATCCATATTTATGCACCTAGATAAGTAGCCTGATTTTCAAAGGTGCCAAGCACCTGTAGTTCCCATTGACTTTTGTGGGATTTGTGGGTGTTCAGTACCTCTGAAAATCAGGCCATGTATATAGATAGATAGATAGATAGATAGATAGATAGATAGATAGATAGATAGATAGATAGATAGATATGAATTTATGATCCTAACTTTAAAAATCCACCAACATTTCCAAATCTGGACATCTAATTTTCGCTCACCTTGTATTTATAAAATCTATGAAACAGAAAATTGAAGGAGGGAGGCTGCAAACTACTGGCAGAGCATAATGCGATCAGGGAGATAACTCCTCGGCCTGAGCATTTTATGAGCCCATGTTATCTGGGTGGGAGTGTAAAATGATTGATTAGTCCTCTGGAAGTAAAACACCCAATTCCCTTGTTCCAGCTGGCTTTTCCATGGGCAGTAGCAGATCAGGGCAAACTAGCAAGTGGAACACCAATTTATCTGCATTTGCTGTTCCCAGAGACACTGTCAGACATCATTGCTCTGATGGTGGTTGGCATCCTTAATAGTTTCTGTGTCTGTGTCAAGCTCCTCTGTTAGGAAAATATCCTCCCCACCTTACTTTTCACGCTGCTCTGTGTCTTTCCTTACTTTCTGTGTCTCCAAGTCCCAGCTGTCCAAAATTGTTCTTCCCCCATGAGTAAACGGCTCCTGAGAGCGACAGGGCAAGGCTGTGAGTTCCTCCTGCAGCAATCTGAGCCAGCGGGATGCCTCTGAGCTCCTGCACCAGTTGTGGTTTGTCGGTAAAGGCAATCTGGTTCCCCACTCCAAGCTGACCATGCAAGTTCTGTCCCCAGGTAAAAAGCTCACCTCCTTAACACAAGAAAGAGAAAAAAACCATCACAGTTTCAAACATACAGGTTTCCACCTAATGGGCCCTCTTACTTTCACACCAGGGACCTGAAGATTGAGCCTAACTTCTTTATATACGAATCAAGACCCCAGTTAAGACTCAGTAATGGCAGAGATCCGGGATGCCTCAGCACTGGCTTTCAGGGGCCCACAGCGAGGTTAGCCTTGGGAGCAGCTGGAGGAGGTGGTCCCAAACCCAGCCTTCTCTACCTTTGCTCCATAGTGTTTTATCAGTGCATGATTGTGTTACATCATCACATTATCAAATGATGTCATCACATGCTGATAAGGGGTCAGGCTGTAAAAAAGCAGTGTTGCCACAATGGGGACATTAAATCAATTCAGGACTCGCTGGACCTGGTTCTGACTTGTGAAAATCAGGAGTGTGCCCTAAAGTTGTGATGGGTCGTAACCCTCCCTGCCAATCCGCAATTCATAGACCTTTTATCCATAGATCTTAAAGCACTTTATCACCTCCATTTTACATATGTGGAAAGAGAGAGAGTAAAGTTAAGTAACTTGTCCAAGGGCACACAGCCACTCACTGGCAGTCAGGAATAAACCAAGGATCTTCTGATTCCCAGCCCTATGCTTAGTCTACTAGATGTAGCTGCCTTCTGCTATCTACTAAGGATCCAATCCTGTAATCCCTGCTCTGGAATAGCCTCATCAAAGACATAACGAGTAGCCGTCTTAAACAATTTTAATGGAAAAGTGGCACTTCTATACATTCGATGTTTAAAAAAGTGAAAAACCCTAATTAATTATTTTGACATTTATAGAAATAAATACATGATTCACATAATTTTAATATGAATAATTAATTATGACTCAGAGTAGGAGCTTTTTTTTTATTTCCAGGAACAAGTGACAGGAAAAAATCTGATAGGAAGCAGTATGACAATAGCCCCATTCTCTTTCATCTAATGTTAAATTAACATACACTGTCATTTGGAGAAAACGAGCATGCGCATTCAGAGAAGAGCACAATTTGAGATATACAGATTAACAAATTCATGTAAATATAGTGAGAATTATATCTATCCTAGGTATTTACATGGCCCCATTCCCATAGTATTAGAGCACATCCCAGGATAATGTATTTATCCTCAACACTCCTTTGAGGAGGGCAGTCCTATTGCCCCTAAATTACAGATGGGGAAACGGAGGCACAGAGAGAGACTCAGAGTTTTGCTCAAGTTTGTATAGGAAGTTTCTGGCAGAATAGGGAATTGAGCCTACGTCTCTAGAGTTGCAGGCTACTGCCCTAACCACTGGATCACCCTTGTGATCACCCTCTGACCCTTGTGAAAACAGTTTCCTATCCAGTATTGACCCTTTCATAATAATGCCATTAACTAATTGTGATGCTTAAAATTTTAGCTCTTGAGGAGAGGGTTGCAATACTCCAATTTAATACTTTAGAGAAAATCTAAGCAAGGAGAATACCTTTAGACAGTGCCATGGAATGATGGTCCCCACATGCGATTTGGACAATGGATTTGTCTCTTAATTCTTTCAGCAGTCTGGAAAAAAAAAACCACATGAAGTGCTGTGAATCCAACATAAATGATTCTAATCTTAATCCAATAAGAGCCTGCCTGAGAATCTATTTTTAACCTGTTCTACCACCTTCAGCGCGCTTAAATGTTGTATAGTCTTGATTCTAACCTTACCTCACACTGCTTCTGCCCAGGTGTAGTTCCACTGGCTTCAGCTGAGCTGATCCTGATTTAGACCAATGTAAGCTAGAGTAGGATCAGGCCTTATAGTTACATATTTCTTAAACTCTGACTGGGGCAAGGTTACAGAATACAACATCACACAGGTGATGGCAGTGTACTTATATGCTTCCTGTAGGTCAGTAGGTGAGTCAATTAATACAGTTCAGTCAGATGCTACATGGTCACTTTGGGCCCAGTTCTCCCACCCTCACCACACTGAGCAGTACCTCTACTCCACAAGTAGTCCCATTGAGACCAGTGGGGCTCATGGAATAAGGTACTGCTTGATGCTAAGGGAATCTGGTACTCAGATAGTCCATTTAGTCCGGTACTATTAACAATCGCTAATTGTCTATTTCTTGCTGAGTTAAAAAAACAAAGTAGGCTCCAAACCTGACTCTGCTCCATCCCCCTCCTTTATAACAGGAGCACCTCTCGGTCCATTGCTGTAGGATGCACTTTTCTGTCATCCTTAGGAGAAACAGGCAGGCACTCCTATGCTGCTTGTAAGTACTGCTATCCTCAGACATGCTCAATGCACTACAATGTAATCACAGGAATCAGCTTGGGGGTCGCACATCCCTTCCGGCGACGCTCAAGCCTTGTTCCAGTGTGGTTGGGCTTTCAGGGCATTGACCATGCTTTCTGTATAAACAAAGCTACCCCCTAACTTACATTTTAGACCCATGTTTTCTTTGGTTGAAAAACAAACTCTTTCTTCCCTAGGCAAAGGGGAAACATATCCTCAAAATACCTCACTAATTCAGTCTCTGCCACTGTGCACCATTGGCTTGCTACTACCATTCCCTACTTCCCTTCCCAGTGGCTGGGGCAACAGTGATGGCTGGGTTCCTTCTCTTGCCCTATTATTATTTCAGGACCTTCCTCATCTATCCTTCTCTGAAGACCATTCCATCCTTCTTATCTCTCCCTGCACTCTCTAGCTGGCTGTCAGTTACACCAGGCCCCACATTTCCTGCTCTGACTTTGATGCTAAACTGTCCCCTCTCCTCTCAATCCCTTACCCTTATTTTGGGCTACTTCAGCCCAGATCTTTCTCTGCTTAAGTTCATTATTGGACCCCCAGCTTTGGACCAACTTCCCCCCTTTTTTGGTCACTCTCTGAACTTGGTATTCACCAAATACTGGTCTCGCTCTCTAACCATCATCACCATCCACTGAGACATTTCGCACCTCATCTCCGACTTATTAGCTGTGGCTGAAATGCTGTGCTCAGAAAGTTTTCCTTCCGAGGAGAGAATGAGCATATGAGCTGCTCCACAGTCCAAGGAATGCACCCTCATGTTCTTTCCTGAATTCACGCATTCTGCAGAGTAAATCACGACAGAAACCCACCATCATTTTGAGACATTGAACATATTAAAAGCTACCCAGCAACTTCACGCTATAGTAATGATCACAGAATGAGTTTCTGCTCCTCAGGACAAAGCTTTGCACATATGCATTTACTGGTATGTGGCCACTCTTAGGCACACAATTCTCTCCTAGGTGGCATGCAGAGCACCCAGATGACCTGGATGTAGTAGCGTAGGCCATAGGTTTCAGTAATGGTCGAACCTTACTCCTCCCCCCTCCATGTGGTGGTGTGTTCTAGTGCATCCGTACAGTTTGTACACCCACCGTCCATGCCTCCGCAACTTCCCCAGCCTTCCCACATAGAGAAAGAAACACCGCAGAGCTCAGTTCTGTGGCTTATGGAACCCACTGCAGGTCCACTTTGCTTCTAGTCTCCCGAATGCAGTGGAATGTGCCATGGCTAATAATAAATGATGACCTGATTTTCAGAGGTGCTGAGCACCCAGATCTCCTTCAGCAAGAGCTGCGAGTGCTCAGTTCTTCTGAAAGTCAGCCCAGCAGATATTACAAATGAAGGAGAGTTTTAAACCACTCTAATTTGCTTGCCACTATTTTTTCTGGCTGTTTGTCTTTATTGCACATCCCTCAGTCTAGACAATGGAAAACAAACTAGTCAGTTTCACTGTTGTATATAGCCTAGCTGTCTGTCTGGATCTGATGCCTGCTGGGGTTCACCGTCCTGCAGGAAAATGGTTACATCCAGAAATAAAAACCTATATTAGTGCAACAACAAAAGAAATCATCAAAGCATTTCTAGTCAGTTTAGATTTTGTAACTCCTCTTCTTCTTTAATAGTATCAAAAAGGGAGGCAAAAATTAGCCACCGTCCCTTTAAGTTAGATTTCTCTAGCCTATAGGTCCCCTTCTCACAGACTCTATTCCATTACCAAAATAGGAGTGTCCCCACTAAATCCCTTGAACTTCATTCTTATTAGACTTGGACTCCTGCACACAAGAGTCTGTGTTTGTTTGTTGGTTGGTTTCCTTCCAAAGAAACCCACTCAGAAGGGTGAAAAGGGGAAGATGATTATGCCGGGACCCTAATAAAGTCAATAGTTTTTATCTAAAATTGGGCTTTAGCGCAGAAGCTTTAACATTCACAGTATAGAACAGAATCTCAGATACCTGTAAGTGTGCATCAGAGCTTGACACCATTTTACTAATCCGTGCCTTCATTTGCCTTATCATGTAGACGTTACTGCTCCATAAGTTATGATCCTCTCATTCAAATCTATCTTAAACTAAATCAACATGAAGCCAGTGATCAGGGCTTACATTCACATGCCCAAGGCACTCAGATCACTGAGAAGTCAAGGAGAGTCAAGTATCTGTAACAACAACAAAATTCCTATTTTTCGGAGAGAATGGGTTATTCCTCCAGCAATCAGGAGGCGTCTGCAGTGCAGAAGTGACCTCCTGCACTTCACCCATTATTGCCTGGCAGCTGTAGGCAGCCTGACAGGCCCTTGAGTAACAGTCTGCTCAGCCTCTGGAATGGAAACCGAAACGGGTATTTGGTATGACAGAGAAAGGAAACTGCTCTAGCGAGAAGAGATGACATGAGATCAGACAGAAATAAGAGTGGCAGCAGGGACCTGGGAATTGGACTTCTGAACAGCAAGAGAAGGCAAATCACAAACCACTTGGAGTTTCCTGTGAAAAATCAACCTGCGTCCTAAATTATCTTGGTCTCCTGTGATAAGGTTAATGTAAAGAGGAAGACTATAAACATATTAATGCACTGTAAAAATCATGTATTACAGAATCACAGCAGGGGCACCTTCAATTTCTATCACACATTTAACTCTAAAGGGGTTAGATTTGGGCACATGACAACAAAAAAGAAAACGTTCATATATTGGTCCAGATTCTAAGCTGCTGGGAAGCTATGAAATCTCTGGAGCTATGTCAGTTTACACCTGGTCCTTGGGTTTGAAAAACAAATACTCACCGGGTTTTCTGTGTTCACCCTCTTTGTCAAAAATGAGAACGCTCCCATTTTTCTCCACGACAGTTAGGGAGCTCTCTTTGCAGTTTATCTGGCAGATTTCTTGCGGGTGCTTCTTGAAGAAGTTGGGATGGCAGGTTGGTTTTGGGAACAACAGCAACGATGAGGATGCTACTCCTGCTGGTTGAGGAGGTGGTGATAATAAACTCATTTGACAGCTGGTATGTTGCCTGCCTGTCTGGCAGTCCCTTGGCATTTTGTTAGATATGCTCTTATTCTCCAGCTGTATTCAGCACTCCAGAGAAAGCCAGCCACGACCCACTGTATTGTGGAAACAGCTCCAGATGCAGCAAAAACAGCTGAGAAACACAAAGTCCACTGGGATCCACGTTGGAAAGGATACGTCTGTCTCTCAGCTTTTGCTTGTGGCAGTAACTGGAGAGAGAAAAGGGTTTTTACTCTTTGAAGATTTGCAAAAGAAAAACAGAACCAGGCAGCCTACGGATTTTTGTAGCTCATAAAAGTTCCTTGTATGACTGAAGCTCTTGTCCGATGCCACCGGTGAGTGTGAATGTTGGTGAAGAGAAGGGAAGAGGCAACAGGTTTAAATCTCCACGAACTGCTCCGCCCCTCTGCCTTCTGTAAAAGGGAGACAGGAGGTGTGTCCTTTGCAGGAAATCGAAAGTAGGATGCTTTCCCTTAGCGCGGGGAGGAGGGAAAGTAAAACCTGCACGTCACACACAGAGGCAGCAAAGGGCATGGATTTAAAGGCATCAGTCAATGAAAAGAGAAAAACGCAGAGCTACTTCCATTGTTGTGCAATACAAACTTGAGCCAGAGTTTCTTTAGCTGGGTGACTGAGCGGATACAATTCATTCTCTCCAGCAGAGACAACCAATCTATTATGGCAACGACTCAGTGACCTGTATTGTGTCAGAAAACGCAGCCCTTTCGGACCACCCCGTGGTAAATTTGGACATTACATCGGTAGTATTTATCGCTCCCCCTTCCTTTCAGTAAAAGCAACCATAAGAAAAGCAGCAAAGAATCCTGTGGCACCTTATAGACTAACAGACGTTTTGCAGCATGAGCTTTCGTGGGTGAATACCCACTTCTTCGTAAGAAAAGCATCATTTCTATGTGTCTGGTGCAATTTCTGGGCATTTCTCTCATGTCTCACAAACAGCATCCCCTGGAGCAGGGATGAGAAGACGAACATTCTTATTTTTTTCATCTTTCAGAAGTTTGAACAGATCCATACAGCCATATTCAAATACAATGACAAAGAAAACACAGCAGGAGTATGGATTTAACAATAGCACAGTATGAAATATTCATAAATACTCCTGGCTTGAGTGTTATAAGAAAAATAATTCCCCAACCACCCTACCCACCCCCGCAAAAAGGAGAAGCTTCAGAAGCCCAATCTACCTGGAAACAGTTTGTAACACTCCCATGAAAGACCAAGTGTCTTGATAGTTGGTTCTTGTGTCTCCATAGATTGTCAGTTTTTCCAGGAGGACGGTGTTGGTTAGCTGTCAGCCCATCAGAGAATGTTGGGGGAATAGCAGATTTCCATTTTTGTAAACTGACTCTTTTGGCCTCTCTAAAGTGCTGCAGCAATCCTGTTCCCTGCCATCACAGGAACAGGTAGATTTTCTAGAATGTCCCAAACACAGAGGCTTGAAGTAGGATAAACCCCTACCCCAGTCACCTTAGACAGAGCACCAGGCACTTTCTTCCAAAATGTGGATACACTTTGACATTCAAGGAATGTATGAGACAGGTTTGCACAGGTGCTGTCACATCTCCAGCAGTTACTATGCAGGGTGAGTTCAGCTTTATGCAGTTGCCCCGGAGTCCAATAATAGCTAATTAAAATTTTGTTCTGAAAGAAATGCAAAAACAGAGAACTGGATGCTCTCATATATTGTGCCAGATATTATCCCACCTGTCAGAGGAAATGGAGATGTTTAGCTCCTCCCATATTTCTTTTACGGTACATCCCATAAAGTTGTAATAGAGGAGACAGCATCTGTATTTTCTTTTAACAAGTTTGTAATGGAGGTTTCAATCATCTAAAGAAATTTAGGGTCTCTAAGCAGATGTGTGTTTAACTTCCATCTTGAGGATCTTGTAGCACTATAACCAATATCTATGTGAACAGAAATTGGAGCATGATCAGAGATGATAATATTACTGACTTACACCTCTACAAGCTAGTACCTTAGATATCATAAAACAAAATCTAATCTGGAATAGGAGGTATGAACCATTGAGAAATGTGTAGTTATCCTTTGTAGGATGCTTCAGTCTCCAAACATCCATTAGTCCACTATCTTTCAGCAGGGATAATGGATAGTTTGCAAAGACCTGAGATTTTTGCTTAGAATAAGGAGATTTGTCTACAATAGCATCCATGACACCATTCCAATCTCCTCCTGGTACCACTGGGACATCAGTTCTGTTGGAAATAATGTCAGTTTTTTCCTGCGATAAAGGGTGCATTCTCACCAATAGGATTACATACACTCCCCAAAATTAATCTCTTAGCATTGAAAATGCCTTCAGTTATGATGTATCTGCCCTCTGGAGCCACTCATGACAGGATACGTTGAAAAATTAGGTTCTTGTGGATTAATATCACTACTTCCCTTCATCCGGAGTTGAAAAAGGAGTCATATTCATCTTCCCACTCAGTTTTTTAATTCTGTCTGCATCTTCATTCCTTAAATGGGTCTCCCGAAGGAAAACTATGAGACAGCCATTTGATTTGAAGTGCCTCAAAGTTTTGCTTCTCTTGGAGAGATCATTAAGCCACTGTGCATTCCAGGAACAAAACTTTAAATAGAGCTCATGAAAAATCAGTGATTGTTCAGCTGCTGGTTGCTGCCCAATAGACTGACAGCCTCCAAGTGCCTCTCCATAAAACAAAAACACAACACCCCATACAATCCTCCATCCCTGTAACATCCCAGATTTCCAATATGGGCATGTCCAGATTCTAGGCAGTGTATGCCTGCACCGATCCTCCCTTCCCACAAATTAAGAATCCGCCAGAAATATACCTATATTTACCAAAATACCTACATGTGCCAAGATCATGCTGTTAGCGAGATCTAGTTTTGATTCCCGTAGTGTTTGCCAAGAATCCAATGGGATATTGAAGTATTTCACAGAGTCTGTCAACTTCGTTATGAAGATCAGAGTCTATTTGAGGCTGTATTTAGTATCTGACCCCGTGAGAGCTCATTTGATGCCATTAAATACTGCTGTCTTCTTGGTTAAATTTGCAGAGAAGTCTGGATACAAAGAAAATTTAAAATCCTTATACTTGAGTTCCTTTTTGCCTAGCAGCAGACATCAGCTTAACTTTGTCATTAAATCTTAGCAATTTAATGATGATGGATCTGGAGTTATTATTGTTCTCTCTCCTTCTGGTCCCTACCACTTGATGGGCACTTCCAATCTCTAGTGGAGGAAAAATGGGACCCAACCCCATTACCTCAGAGAGCATGTTCTGGAGAAAGCTAATCATGTTTTTCCTCCCAGCCCTCCAGAGATGACCAGTAACCACAAATTATTCCTGCATGATTGGTTTTCAATATCATCTTGTTTCTCCTCAAGACTGGTTAGTCTTTGCCTTAAGGAAACATTCTCTGTTTTAACTTCCTTCAGTTCTATGGCAGTTTTTCATAGTTCGTTTTCTAAATAGGTGAAACGAGCTTTCACTTCTCCTGGATCTTTAGAGAGCTCATGTATATCTTGAGATAAAAGATCAAATATGGTAGTTAGAAAGTCCCTCAGAGCTGCCGAGTTGTGTGAGAGAGACTGCTTCGTTTCCGCAGCCTTCTGTCTTTGGAGACTCAGGTTTGGCTCATTTGGTGTTTCTATTTGTCTCAGCAAGATCCATAAAAACACAACAAAAAGGGTCCCCCTTGTTTAGTTAATACATTTCTGACAGAAAGCTATTGTCTAGATACCTGGGAGCCCTTAATTGACGAGGATTAGTGTGTGGGGATTTAGGAGACCTGGAGTCAGGCAGCCATCTTCTCTACAGGTCAAGTGTACCCTCCAAGATGAACATTCTGATGGATGAAAACTTCCAGCCTTACTTCACTGACACACCTGTTCTCTGCCCCTGAGCCAACTTCTGAAGGATAGCAGAGACTTGACTTAGAAAATACAGCCCCTGGGCCAGAGCAGAACACACAAATGGATGCTGTTTTTGAGTTGTTTCTCTAACACTGTTCAGAAACCAGACCAGGGAACAAGGTTTGGGGGGAGGGAGGGGTGTGTGTGTGTGTGTGTGTGTGTGTGTGTGTGTGTGTGTGTGTGTGCGTGTGTGTGTGTGTGTGTGTGTGTGCGTGTGTGTGTGCGTGTGTGTGTGCGTGTGTGTGTGCGTGTGTGTGTGTGTGCGCGCGCAGAGGTTTCTCTCATCCATCTGAATTTGCATTTCTCCCCACCTCCACCCTGGAGTTGCAGGTTATGAAGGATGCATTCTCCCACTGATTCTCAGCCTCAGTCCAGTGAAGAGCAATTTTTAACAGTTGTCTCTCCCCCATCAGAAAATTCCACCCTTCTGCAAACAAAGAGAATGTTGTGTTGACTATTAAACTTCTAAGATTACAAGCAGCACAGTAGTAATGTCTATAGTTAAGGTTTGCTTAACACTATAATGTTATAACTCCCAGTTTCCAGAAGATAAACTTTAACCTTTAGGGCGGAAATTTTCCATGCTTTGTGTCTGTCTCAGGTTGAACTTTTTTGGAAAGTCTGATCAAAAACAGTTCATCCACTTGCAGGAATGAGGTCAATGAACAATATGTGAATATTGAGTTTTTCTGATTTTTCTTTGAAACAGTTCTTGGTCCTCAGGGTAGGGAGCAGTTAACAGATGTAGCAGAGGTGGTGATGTGCCTTTTTCTGTGAAAATGTATCTATTTCACTTAATTATACACCATAGAAAACTGCTATTTGTACATCCGCAATATGACTTTGTTCATTATTTCTAGAAGTTCAAGATCTTGTCAAACTGCAAACTTTTTACTAAGCCTCCTGCATCATTTCTAAGTGAGTGGAAATAAATGGGGGTACTCATAATTAAAGTCAGGCAGGTACTTAAATATCTTGCTGAGTCTGGGCCCAAGCAGGAAGTGTGACTACCTCTACTCTCCTTTATATTCTTTTCCATTACTAATCCCTTTATTTTCCCCAGGTCCCTTCCTCAGATGTCCATCATGCATACAATAGAGTCAGGTCATTCAATCCCTTTTTTCGCTAGAGAAATACCTACAGGACCATATGATTGACTTCCTTACTAATAAAGACAATGTAAAGAATGAAGGAAATAAAAGCGGGTTACAATTTTATTTCATGTGACTTTCATTAGCAAACTACATGCAACTAGCAGTCAGACCAAGGACATCAGACTTCTGTGCTGCTAAATACTAAGAACAAAAAGGCCATGTAATGCAATTGCTTTCTAAGTAGATCTCATCGATTTCAATGGGGAGTTCTACTTAAACATCACTGATATAATGTAGACCTAAAAGTTTACATTGTCTTTATCTAAACACAGTAGAAACACCATTATTGCAAAAATATTACAGAACTTTATCCCCATCAAATGTATTTTCTTCATTAACATTCTTTTCACCCTGCTTACCCAACCATCAAATAGGTCAGAATTATTCACATGCAATGTCACCCTTACTACATTATATTGAATAGTGTTTCCAAGTTGCTAACATCAAAATGAGGCCAGAGAATTTTACCTCAAGACGCTACCAAAAAAAAGTAGGTCAAAATTGCTTTAATAACTGGCAGAGTTGTCATGAAGCTAGTGAAATTTGACAAACAACTAAAAGTTAAGGTTATAAACTGGAACTCGCTGTTTGATCTGCTGGGTGCAGCAGACGGGCTATAATTTTGTATTAGGTTNTCTGGGCCCAAGCAGGAAGTGTGACTACCTCTACTCTCCTTTATATTCTTTTCCATTACTAATCCCTTTATTTTCCCCAGGTCCCTTCCTCAGATGTCCATCATGCATACAATAGAGTCAGGTCATTCAATCCCTTTTTTCGCTAGAGAAATACCTACAGGACCATATGATTGACTTCCTTACTAATAAAGACAATGTAAAGAATGAAGGAAATAAAAGCGGGTTACAATTTTATTTCATGTGACTTTCATTAGCAAACTACATGCAACTAGCAGTCAGACCAAGGACATCAGACTTCTGTGCTGCTAAATACTAAGAACAAAAAGGCCATGTAATGCAATTGCTTTCTAAGTAGATCTCATCGATTTCAATGGGGAGTTCTACTTAAACATCACTGATATAATGTAGACCTAAAAGTTTACATTGTCTTTATCTAAACACAGTAGAAACACCATTATTGCAAAAATATTACAGAACTTTATCCCCATCAAATGTATTTTCTTCATTAACATTCTTTTCACCCTGCTTACCCAACCACCAAATAGGTCAGAATTATTCACATGCAATGTCACCCTTACTACATTATATTGAATAGTGTTTCCAAGTTGCTAACATCAAAATGAGGCCAGAGAATTTTACCTCAAGACGCTACCAAAAAAAAGTAGGTCAAAATTGCTTTAATAACTGGCAGAGTTGTCATGAAGCTAGTGAAATTTGACAAACAACTAAAAGTTAAGGTTATAAACTGGAACTCGCTGTTTGATCTGCTGGGTGCAGCAGACGGGCTATAATTTTGTATTAGGTTGAAAACTAAGAAAATAATTCCTTGGACACTGATATTTTATATTTTTCTTTGAAGTTGTCTTTTAATACTTTGAGCAGGGGGTTGGACTAGATGACCTCCTGAGGTCCCTTCCAACCCTGATATTCTAGGAATACCATGCAGGGTTAATAATATTAGATCGTAACATATACAACTACTCTCTATTCTTCCCATATACTTCAAGACAATATTTTATGGAGTTTCTAATACAAAATGTATACGCTGAATGGTCAGAGTATTTTTTTAATTTGAGATTTAAGTGATATAGCAGTAATTTAATATAGTTTGTTGGTTAGATGCTTTCAATATATGGCAGTTAAATTCTCATCCTATAGCACTACAGTTTTGGACTAGTGTTAGAAACTGTGGCACACTCTGTTATAAGCCCTATTTTAGGTTATGCTCTACATTTTTCTGCTTTGCTGAGGCTTAGTCAAACCATTACACTTATATAGATATTATTTGGGTTTAATCTGTTTCTTCACGTTAGTGAGACCCTAAATAATTATGACACTCCTGAACAAGGGTTTTTGGGAACTGCCACTGAAGACTTAACACAAAAACAAACCAACCCATTTTTGTAAGTGGTGTTTAAATTATTCCAAAGTTTTTCTCCTGTATTGGGAAGAGACTGTACTACTGGCCTGATTCCAATGGGAATTCAGGCTCAAGAGACTAGGGAGCATTTCTGTTTCTGATGCATGTTGTGCATATTTGTGACTCAATTTTTGCCAAACCCCCGATTGTTATCGATCGCTAGAAGAAGCTTCTCCCGGAGTTTTTCTATTGTAGAATACTGTGGGAGGATCAGGATGTGATAGCAGGTCTGTGCTTCAGGGATGTGATCTTCAGACATAGTCATGTGTGCATTGAACTTTATCTTTATACAGTCCATTCCCATTACAGGGATCCGGTCACTTCCTGTGAGAAACACTACAGAGCAGAACAGAATTAGATTTCAGCTGGAAGAAGAGTTAGAAGTATGTATTTCAAGTTACCTTTTATAAAGTGATGGGCATTTGAGGAATATTTACCATAGAACATTTCATATAAACTTATCTCCAATAATGCTTTTCAGAATGGTACAGTTTCAGAATGATATTCAAATTATTTATATAGCCCCATAGGCGTGAATAGCGCTTTAAAGGCAAATATGTCCCTGCAGTTGAGATGCTTACAGTCTAAGGCCTTGATCCTGCAAACACTGCACATATGCATAGTCTCATTGACATCAGTGGTGCTAAACATGCACATAAAGGGCCTGATCCAAAGGCTGCTGAAGTCAATGGGAATATTTCATTCAGAAGTCATTTTTACTGCACAGAATCTTTGGGCACTGTACATGTCGGGACAGACTTTGTAGAACCCCAGAGGAGTCAATTCTGCTTCAAAGAAGAGTGGCTCATGGTAACTACTCTATTTTGAAAGATTTTTCATTAGTTGAATTTTTGAGAGAAATAAACTCATCTGTTGGTGGACATGATACTCACAGAGAAAGCCCTTCTTCTGCGCCACTGTGAGCTCATGGAAAACCTTCCAGAACATTTTGATGGTGGGGTGTGATGGAGTGTACATTCCCCAGTAGACTGCATTCTTCAAAATGGAACAAAGGGAAAATGTTTACTCTAAAGAAGTGAAACTCAGTGGATAAATCAGAATGATATTGGAGAAGATTCTTTCCCCTGTTCCCTTCATACCTTTTCAAATTTGTTCCAGTCATAATTAGCGTTTCCAATTGCCACCTCCATCAGTTCTTGAGGCTGGAAGAATCTAAGTGTCTCTCTGTCCAGGACTTTATAAAATCCCCTCTTGAACTCCTCATAAACCACCTCCACAGATTTGTTGAAGACGTAATCCACATACTTGTTGACAAAGTCCTTCCTTCACAGAACCAAAGAGAGACATTGGTTATCTCACACACAATATTCTTCTCTTCATACACAGTAAATATATTTGCCTGGTCACCTTGCTCCTCACCTCACAGCAATACAGTAGTAATAAGAATAGCTTTTATTCAGATACAGTTTGACACACCATTTTCTCCTATAATTTTTTTTTTAAAGTATTTTCTCCTTGTTAGAATTAAACTGACTGACATTCCTTTGACGCTAAGGAAGAGGGAGACGTTCATTTAATGGCTCAGATAATAGTTTCAAAAGATGGTTATAAGAGAAAAGTTTCTACTGAGGTTCTAAAAAGAACTAGGTAAGTTCATGCAGGATAGGTCCTTCCATGGCTATTAGCCAATATGATCAGGGATGAAACCCCAGCCTCTAGGCGTCCCTAAGCCTCTGACTGCCAGATGCTGGGACTGGACAACAGGGGATGGATCACTTGATGATTACCTGTTCTGTTCATTCTCTCTGGGGCACCTACCATTGGCCACTGTCAGAAGACAGGATACTGGATTAGCTGGATCTTTGGTCTGATCCAGTATGGCCGTTCTTATGTGTTGTGTCCCAGGGGTAGGAAGTACTTTAGAATCTGACCCTCCAAACATTTATTGCTGGATTTATTGCTTACTACTGCGAACTGAAATCATGATAGTCCCAGTAACTACTCATGAGAGTAAGAGCTACACTCAGTACTCACATGATCTGGCCCTGAGTTTGTAACAAAAATTTCATTAGGGATTGTGTCCTCATCGGGAGCCTGAAGTGGGTAAAGTCTCAACAAGTGCCTTTAGACTGCCCGGTTCTAGGGAGAGAGTCACAGTATCATGCAATTGCACACACGCCTTTGGGGGAAACGTTGGTGAGTCTCTCACAGACACACGCCAAAGGAGGAGTTGTTTTAAATCAGTTCATCGGGTGACAAGTCAGGGGTTCACATAACCTCACTAGGGAGAGGAGTCTGGGACTGAACAAAGGAGACACGTAATCACTCCCAGCCTTCCACACAGAGAGGATGGTGAGATGGACAGAGGCTAGCTCAGGTCTCTATACAGGGGTGTTTGTAAGTGTTAAGCTTATCTTTTCCTGTACCTTCCACCTTATCCCTGCTCTCCCAGCTAGGAGGGTTTGCCTCATTATCATTGGCATGTAGGTACTGAGAACTGCAGTACTTAAAAGGACACTATTGTAAAGAGCTGGACAGTTGCTCTGACTCTGAGGCTTGGTTGTGAAAGGCCCACCAGTTACAATTAAATAAACCAATCTGCATTAAGATACTTGTTTTTGTTGTTCACAGCTATGGAACTACCATCTGGAATCAGGTCTACTTCCTTGTTGTCCCACGACACCTGAAACCATGAAAACATTCTTGTGAGAAGAGGCAACAATCCAGGCAACCTTCTCTCCATTAAATAATTCCCTACTATGGTACTTGACATCAATATGGCTGCAAAGTTCCCACTGGTGTTGTGCGTGTTACAGAAACCTTTAATCCAATCACCTTCAAAACTGCACTAGAGTGGCAAGAGAGAATGAGGTGCCTGGTGCAAATGTGACCACAATTTCAGTGACTTCCTGTAGCTATTAAAAGACATGGGTGTGCCAGTAATGTGCACAGGTAGAGCTCTTATATGTCATTTTCAGATGGGTAAGTTTCTAGGCATTAAAGAAAACATGAAGATTTCTGTCCTCTTTTTTGCCTTTCCCATCTCCCCTATCATACACAGAGCTTTCGCTCATTGACTGACAAGATAGAACGGGCTAAATTCAGCACTAGTGAAGTCCATGGAATTGCATTTGCTTACAACAAGTCAAGATCTGGCCCACTGTGATTGAAGAGACCAGCCTCAGAGCCAAAGGGCTCGTCGCTCCAATAAGAGGCTAGGATAATTAAAACAAAATCGGTTAGTTCCTATCTTATTTAAAGTGGGGTTTTCATTTTCAAAGATCGGGAAGCAGGGAAAATAATTTGTGTTGCAGTAGCACGTCGGAGCCCCAGTCATAGACTGGGGCACCATTGTGCCAGGCACTGTACAACCAGAACAAAAGGATTGCCCCTGCCTCAAAGAGCTGATAAAAAGACACTCTAGACCAGGGGTGGCCAACCTGAGCATGAAAAGGAGCCAGAATTTACCAATGTACATTGCCAAAGAGCCACAGTAATAAGTCAGCAGCCCCCCCATCAGCTTCCCCGCCGCTCCCAGCACCTCCCACCCACCAGCAGCCCCACCGATCAGCGCCTCCCCTTCCCTCCCCATCAGCTGTTTTGTGGCGTGAAGGAGGCTTTGAGGGGGGAGGAGAGAGGGCACGGCAGGCTCAGGGGAGGGGGCAGGAAGGGGTGGAGCGGGGGCAGGGCCTGTGGCAGAGCCAGGGGTTGAGCAGTGAGCACCCCCCCAACAAACTGGAAAATTGGTGCCTGTAGCTCCAGCCCCGGAGTCGGTGCCTACACAAGGAGCTGCATATTAACTTCTGAAAAGTCGCATGTGGCTCCGGAGCCACAGGTTGGCCACCTGCATTCCCAAAGGGAACAGTCATTGTCTCCTAAGCTGGATAGCATGTGGGGGAAAAAAAAATGAATAAGCAACTGAAGTAAGTACATGAAAAGCTTCTAAATACCACATCAGCAGTGTAAGAGCACCCAATCCACCATGTGAAGCAAACAACATTTCAAAAGTGACAGCAATTGTAACTACTGTAGTGCATAGCAAATGAAATGGACATGTATCATAATGGCTTCCAGAGGTACTCACACAATAATGTATCTGAAGATTCTCTTCAATATCATCATACTCATAATCTAGAACTGCCTGCAAACTCCTAAAAGAAAAAAAAAAAAAAGAGACAAAAATACTTATAAGTTGTTAGATGACAGACCACGTGATAAATTACCCTGCATCGTGAGTAGTGAAATCTCAACCATTTATTATTGATTTGTAATAACTATGAGCCATTATGTTTAATATACAACAATTTAAAAAAACCTATTGATTGTTTATAGATTAAATTATGCTAACCACAGTAGTAAATATTATAGTTAAACATATTTCCAGTCGCAAGCAACAAAAAATTGTAAATTCTGCACTCATGGGTAGAAGAACCTGATACATGTCAGGGACAAAGGCCACCATGAGAAGTTTTGGGCTCAAAAACCAGTAGAAAATCTACACCCACTTCCCCCATCTCTGCAGGTCAAGCTGGGAATTTTTTGTTTTCTCAATATCTGTCCAGGAAAAACCTGTATCTCAAGTCTGGTTGTCCCATAAAACATATGGTATTTCAACTTCTTAGAAGTCAAAATGAGTTCTATGTTATAAAGCATAAGTTGCTTTGTGTGCAAGCAGCACTTGTATGTATGTTTTTATTGTCCAGCGCAATTACTAGTAACTGTAATTTGTCTTTTTTTTTCTTTTTTTCCCCCTTCTTAACACTGAATCTCTGGGCTTTGATGACAACACAAGCTATTCAGGCTTTGCTCTTTTAGTTATGCTGACGTCCTCACAACAACGCAATGTATGTATGTAATAGGTTGTATTTCACAGCCGCCTGTGCTACATTCTCTCCTCCTGTTCCAAACAGACAGCGGATAAGACGCAACATAGGGCAGGGTGTGCAGCTGTCTGATAGATCTTCACTGTGTGTGGCTCAAGGTGCTACTGATTCCCTAAAAAAAAATGGATCCAGATGTACTCATCAGTGCATCTCCTCCTGTTACAATGCATGGCCTTAATCCCCAAATCAAATCACAACCAACAGAAAGGTACTACAAAAATAGGCAAAACCAGACACACAACCTGGTACGAGGGTGGCCGAAGTGTGGAATGCTACAGAGTGGGTCATAGCAGCCCTCATTCTTAACGTGGGCCCGGAGAGTGGCGATTACGAGACTGCATATAAAACTCAATTTGATCAAGACTGCAATCCGCTCTATTTTAAGAGGAACAGTGCTGCTGGCAAATTATTGCCAACGCGAGCCTCACAAAGGCAGCTTGCATGACCCTGACACAGAACTCAAGCACAGAAAAATAATAGAACATTTGCTACTCTTATGCTTCCACCTATCTATGTTCTTATATAGCCCCCACTTTAGCGCAGTACCGGAATACCTCACATATATTAGCCAATTTATCCTCACAACCCCTTTGCAAGGAAATGTTAATCCCATTTTACAGACATGAAACTGAGACAAAGAATTTAAGTGACTTGCCCAAAGTCACACGCAGGAAATCAGTGGGAGAGCTGGAAACGGAACCCTGCCTCAAGTCCCAGATCAGTGTCTGAACCACAAGACTATTCTTCCTCCACTCTACAGACAATATAGTGAATGCCAACAAAACTATCCAGCCCATTCATATACATGTGGGTACATGCACAAACTCCTTTAGAGATCCAGCTAGAACCAATACTCGAAATCACTTACTTCCCTACCACAGGACTCAGCTCTTTCAAATCTTCAAGTGAAGGCTTCTTATCCAGAAGTTTCTTAAAAATAGCGAGTGGGAAAGGGATGAAGGCAATGATCCTGTTGAACAGGGAGAGCCCACACAGGATCCCAAAGAGGAAATACTTTTTCTTCTCTACTGAAGGCTGAAAAAAACACAAGTGTTGAAATATTATAACTGGAGAACCAAGTAAGTAGTAGGTCATGATGGAACAAAAAAACAAACAAACAAGCCAGAAAGGAGAGATCGGAAAGACAAAATTTACGTAAATCTTTTGGTTCATTTTTGAGCCCTAAAAACGTTAATTACAGAATTTTTTATACTAGTTAAAGGAGCATCATGTCAAGGTCAATCGATGCAAAATTTAACTCCCTCTGCAAATTTTTTAAACATTATTGTTCTGGTAATTAAGAAAAAGCAAAATCAGCAACAACAGAACCTATCAGTCATTTAAGAAGAGCTGAAACTATGTTTAAAGAAACCCCACCAGAACCTTCTGATGCTCCCCAAGGCTCCAACCCTGCTCCATTCAAGTCAATGGCAAAACTCCCATTGAAAAAAAAACGGAGTAGGACAGAGCCCCAAGTAGCGGGGACACCTGGAATAAGAGGTCTGCTCCTGTTTTGAAGCTCAATCCAAGGTCCACTGAAGTTAATGAGAGTCTTTAAGGAGGACTGAATCAGGCTACTGGTAAAGAGAGGGCATCTGGCAACTTTGGGGCATGCATTAGCCACAGATCTGCCATCAGTGGATTTCATTGACCTCTTGTGTCTCACTGGGGAACGTGTTAGAGGTCTCACTCTGTGCCTCATCTGCAAAGGATAAGAGTCTGTTACAGGCCCACCGAGTACACCTTGGCTCTTTAACTCAAGCTGTAGAAGTTCATGCTTTTAATCCCCGGTGCATCGGCCAAGATGGTGTGTGTCACACTATCACTTCACAGAGTGCAAACCAAAGGCAATTACTGAGCAAAATTATCTTGAAAAGCCCTCTTTTAGACTTCATTTGGTGCATTAAGTCTTTCCCTTTTTTGTTCACATTTATTTGGAAATTGGGGTGAAGGAATTTACCTTTTTTCTTCCCCCTCCCTGACAAAAATAGATTTTGCTGAGCACTAAAGCTAAATTTCACAAAGGAGTAAGGACACAGAATTAATTGGGCCACTGCCGTATAAAGTGTACAAAAGCAGCATATGACCACTTGAAGAGTTGCCACTGATTGTAGGAATTTAATTGTTTTTGACTATGCTTGTAGTTAGCCTGGGAACACCAGTCATTCAGAATTCTAGAACCATGGAACTGGTCCCCCATCTGACTGCAGCTCACCTGAACTCTCAGAGATGCACGCTGTTGATCAGTTACAATTTGTTTACTAATGGAAAGTTTCAGTATAGAGAACAGTAATCCACACACTGCTGTGGTCTGGCTAATTACTGAGGTTAGACAGAGAATATAATCTGAGTGGTTAACGTTCTCTAACTTTATTTCTTAGAAAATATTTCTTGTAGGAATACAGGAATTGCCAGACCTGGATCAGAAGTCCCGCTAGTCAGAAGCAGCAAGAACCCCCACAGGAGGTAGAAGTGGCATAATCTGCCTCTCATAAAGATTTAATCCTAATCCCTAATATCTAGAGAATGACGTAAAACATGAGGCATGAGATTTTTATCCCTTTAAAACTATTATTTGTACTATTATAACTCTGGATAAACTTGTAATCCATATAAATGTCCAGTCCCTTTCTGAATCTCATTAAATTCTTGGCCACAGAGAGCTCCACAGTCCAATTACTCACTGAATGGAAAACTATTTCCTTCAATACTTTTCAGTTTTGTTGAACGTCCCCTTGTTCTTGTGTTGTGAGACAAAGACAACAAAGCTCACGATTTATCATGTATAGAGCATTCATTGATTTACATGCTTTAATCATGTCCCCTCCTATTCAACTCCTTTCTACAGTCAACTAAGTCCCAGTCTTTGCAATCTCTCTGCATACGAGTTTTCGCCTGCACCCAATCATTCTCTGAACCCTGTCCAATTCCGCAATATAAAACACCCAGGTGGCACAGACCCTCTCCTCTGGAAAATTGCCACAGCCTCCCAAGACCCTCCCCTGCCGACTCCAGCTACTGTGCAGAAGGTAAGGAAGCTTGGAGTCAAAATGCAAATTACTTCCTTTGTCTCTTGACCCTGAATGGCTTGAGCAGATTCTGACTTACGCTGGTAGGAAACCACATTGGGGACGCAGGGTCACAATACACGAACATCCCATATTGTGGATTCACCATCTCTTCAAATACGTACAGGAAGAATTCTAACGTCACTCCGCCCGCATCCAGGCCCCTCAACTCCCCTTCAAATTGCACCTGCAGAAACACAGAGAAAGATGGCTATTCTTCGTAGCCGTTGTTCCAAAGTCAATGCAGACTACTATTCCCCCAGAAATGGGGCAGTCAACAGCACATTCATCTCTTAGTGCCAGAGTCAAACTACTAAGTGCAGCATATGCACAGCTTTAGGGTTTGAAATAATCAGCCCTTTCCAAGACCAGAGCAGGAACAACTCTGCAAAGGGATGATTTGGGAAGACTTCATCATTCCTGCTCTTACAAATTGCCATTCTCACCTCTCTTTTGAGCTCTGACTCACCTCGTTTCCCTTCTCTACCTTCTGGAAAATGATGTCCACAACACACTGCTACAGTACACATTATGTCTGCTTAGAGACACACTGCTCTCTTTTTTTTCCCCTCAAGATAAGCTGAAGTTGGCTTTTGAACTCGCCAGCCCTCTAAGGTCCCATGACAAAGCAATAGACAAGCCACACCAAGTCAGCCTGCATTCTAATGAAGAACCACAAGCTGTGGTGTCATACTGATACCAGGGCAGGAAGTATTAACAGAGAGGGGTAAATGTTCACTGTCGTGCAGATGTAAGACCACAAACCTTGCAATAATTGATCTTTGTTAATGGGGGAATCATATGGTTAAAATTTTCAAAGCTGTCGAGGGTAACCAAGTATATAAATCTGCCTAATGCATTGAAACCGATCCTTGCTAATTGGGCACCTGTCTTCAGAGCTGACCAGAAGATGTTTTTTCTTCCATGGAAAATTCTGAGTTTTCATCAAAAACTGAAACTAAAATTTTTTTGAGTTTTCACCCAAAAAGTTTTCATCCCCCCACCCCTCGCAACTAAAACATGACATTTCTGTGGAAAGCAGGCAATTTTCAGAAATAAGGCAGTTGCAATGGAAATTTTTCAATCAGCCCTAATTCCAACCAGCTACACAGTTTCTCTCTAATCTCCCTCGTATTGCGAAGTAGGAAGAACATGACTGGGCACCATACCAACAACTGCTTTTGCAAGACCCTGTCCTCCACCAGACTTAGTTTACGTAAAGTATCTTCAACCAGGTTGTTGCGTTTAACTTGCAGAGGGAAAACAGGCAACTCAGGAAGCTCGCTCTTTCTCAGCAGTTCATTCTGCTTCAGTATCAATTGGGCTTCTACCTTCGCACCCTAACAAAGAATGAATATATAACTTTATTTCCAGCATCTTGCCTGAAAAAAATACTGCACTGATAATGGGTAAAACATTTTCTCCTCTATGTGACATTTGCCCAGCTCTAACCATTAATGTATTGAATTGCACACCCATTTTCTTTCATTTGAAACATACTGTGTTAGAAGTCAGCGGTATTCACATCATACAGCATAATTAGAACTTCTTTTATAAGGAGAGTTAGATAAAAATGTGAATGAACTCCATAACAAAAGAGTCATTTTCCAGGAAAACATGACAGAAATGACTATGGCAAACCACTGGATTTATGGCTTATTGCAACAATCTATAACCCACTAAATGCCCCCTCACTCACGGCCCCCATGACTGGAGCGGTATTAACTGGACGCTTCACCTGGTATGGTCCCTTGAAATGTGGTAACTGCTTATGCTAAAACTGGTCCCCCTTGTATTTAGCGGAGACACTTTGCATACCTTTCCCCAGAGCTCTGTGTAAGCTCGAAAGCCTGTCTCTCTCCCCAGCAGAAGTTGGTCCAATAAAATATATTACCTCACCCGTCTTGTCTCTCTATGGCAAACCAAAACACCCATTGGTAAAAGAAGACTTAAGTGATGTTTAAAGAAGTAACTTTTGATGTTCAATTGCAAATTCTGTTCTTTGTTACATCAGCATGGCCCCAAATCCTGCAATTCAATCCACACAGGCAGAGTCCTGAGCCTGGTCAGACCCCGACCCCACCCCGGGGAGGCTGAGGGTTCAGAATGCTGACACAGTGTGGCACACTTAATAAGATCTAAATAATTCTCATGTAGGGGGAACTACTCTTCTCCTATAGGAAAAGCAGCAAGGTGCTGGCCGAGGCTCCAGAAGCCCTTTGTTAAAATTCTGCCACCAAACCACAGGGAAATTAGGACTAATCTCCCCCACCCCCCACTTATAATGGACTAAATTCCACTGAACTGCAGGTGTATTTTCAAATAATTGTCCTGGGAGACAATGCTCCCAAGCTCCACTACAAGTTCTTTTCCTCCCCCACCCCGAATCTAAAACCACACTGCCCCATGTCATGTTACAGAGTCGATTATGTTAGTATACTATTTGAACAACCAATGCCATTTTCCCCAAGAACAAAATATAAACATCTCCAGCAAAATACTCTATATTGGCAAGTGATAGCATCTGCTGGGTCATGAAAATACTTTTCTTAGGCTATGGCTACACTACAGCTTAAGTCAGTATAAGTTATGTCGCTCAGGGGTGTGAATAAGGCACCCCTATGAGTGACGTAAGTTACATCGACCTAAGTGCTGGTGTGCACAGCGCTATGGACATAGCTACTGCCACTCGCGGGGGCTGGAGTCATTACGTCGACGGGAGAGCAGCTCCACCACTGTAAGCTCTGTAGTTTAGCCATAGCCTTAGTTTTTTTTGGGGGGGGGAGGGGGAGAAGTGAATAGATTCTAAGTCCTTCACTTTAGCACATGCTCCTGGGGTTGAAATGCCACTGTAGATTTGTGGCGCACAAAAAACAAACAAACCTAGACTGTTTCTCAGAGTATACAGAGACCAGGTCATACCTCTTGCATGAAAAATGAATCAAAGTGGAACACTTGAGTCTTGGAAACCAAGTTAAAGATAAAAGGGAAACGGCAGAATATGACGGGAACGTCGTCTTCATGACACGAATTCTACCAATGAGAATGGTACATATCTTTTGAATACTTAAAAATAAAACAGGTAAGTCCCAGTTTCCGCACTCTTAACTCATTGATTCCCTCTCTTCCCCACCCCCACACACAAAGACGTGGCACTACAAGACTGTAGTCTCCGTCCCCTTCTTGCCTAGGAGAGAATTCTAGTCCCTCTACCCCTTTGGATTAGCTGCTGTGCATCACGTGCAGGTCCTGGGGCCCATTTCCCCCACCAACCAGGTACTGCAACTAAACCCAGACTTAAAAATCAAAACACAGCTACAATATGGAGTTAATATTAAGGTTAGAAATTTCAGAGGTAGGCAACAGAGTGTAGTGGTTATGACACCGGACTGGGAGTCAGGAAACCAAGGTTCTGTTCCTGGTTCCGTCACTTCAAAGCTCTGTGCCTCTAGTTCCCCTCCCAGGGTTGTGTGTGTTTCTCTATTTAGACGGTGAGCTCTTCTGGGCAGACGCTGTCTCTTGCTTAGCAGCTGTTCAGAGCCTGGCACAATCTGGCCCTCATCTCAGCTGGAGATGCTAGGTGTTACAATAATAAGAAACGAAGGAGCAACTGCTGTCTTTTAACCATCCACTGTCCTTAGAAACTCTGGAATAACCAGGAGACGGTACAATGTCATACTTACAGCTGTAGCTTGCCATGAGCGCCACCTCGCTACATCATTTGGAAGAATAAATGTTCCGGAGATTTCATCTATGTAAAAATTGCTTAACTGTAGTGTGTAGTTAGCCTTCCTGTTTGCCTTGAAATGGAATAAAAATTGGGGTAAGATGCACATGTTTGCTTAGAACCAGTGATGATTCTCTATGGATTTATTCAGACTAGACATGCTTACCCTGTACAGCTTTTCAAGCACTTCTAGGAGAGGTTTGATGTCCCGGCAACGGGGAGAGGCATAAAATGGCAGCTGAGATACTACAGCCTTTTTAAACATCTGTACCACATTGTCCAAAAAGGATGCTGACAACGACGTCCAGCATTTTTCTGAAATATGAGGGGAAAATATTCAGGTAAATGAAACTCCCCTGCCAAAAAACCAACGAAACAAAAATCTCTAAAGAACCACACACATCCCAGCCTTCCTCCACAAACACACCTTTCAGCTTGCATTCTTATGAATGATACATGATTCAAAGTGGTTTTTAATGCAACATGGTTTTGGAGGGAAACAATCCAGCCACTAACTGCAATCAGACACCATACTTCAGCTATTTACACCCACTCATATAAAACACACATACAAAACTACAGCAGATGAGAGCCACACCAAGCCTAAACATGTGAACTTATGACCACTCCAGGCCAATAAACAGTCAGAGTTCAAGGGTAATTTTCCTAGCCCGTCAAAGGCTCTTGTTACCCCTCTCTGAGTCCCTCTCCACTGGCTCCCTCTTCTCTAGTTATCAAACATAAGTTACTTGTCCTTAATTTCAAGGCCCTTCACAATCTATCCCTACCCTACCCTCTCATTCAGTATCAAAAGGTTGAGTCCTGCCTCCGAACGGACCATGATGCCGGCCTCCACTGTCCACTTGTTAAACTTTCAAACAAGCACCTTCATGTTTCTCCCATGCTGCCCCGAAGGCTTGGGAGTGCTTACCATAAACATCCACACAGCTACCTCATTACCCTCCTTCAAAACCCCACTACCAAGATGCCTATAAATCCCTGACAACAACTGGGCTACTGGTGTGCTCAGACCACTGCCTATCACGCTGACCAATACTATCTCATTGTTTCCTATGCTCTCCAGTCTGTCTGTGTCCACCTAATTTATCTGGTCTTATAATTAGATTGTAAGCTCTCTGGGGTAGTGACTGTATTTTGTTCCGTGCGTACAGTGCCCCATGGACCAGGAGCTTGTGTGTCTAAGATTTCTAGGCCTGGTAGTACAAACAACAACAAGAAAGGGAGCCCACTGGTTGTTTAGGATGAAGGTGGAGGTATATGGTCTGTGAGTTGTGGAAAAGATGCACATGGAATTGAGAAGAGGAGCTGAGGAGTAGAGTGTAGATGGAGTGTAGAATATATTATTTCCTTGCTTTTTAGGGTTTGCATTGATTGACTATGCAGTCTAGCACCTTTGGATCTAACTAACAAAAATTGTGTGAGAGAATAAATCTCTCTCTCTCTCTCTCTCACACACACACACACATCATATAAAGATTTTGGGAAAGCAGCACTATCCACAAGTAGTGAAGTGAAAAGGCAAAAGTTATCACTTTGTATGTTTGCACCAGTATGTTAACCATGTCCTAATTAAGTCATTTAAAAATGTGTGCTGAAGTTACCATCTCGGGCAGTGGCTTCTCCTCATGCTCAAAGTGAAACAGCCTTACCCAGTATGTTTGAGGAACGGTCACTCATGCTATTAATGGCCTGCGCAAGTCGCATAACAAAAGGCTCCAAGTTCTGTTCTTTGTACATCACAGAGCATTCTGGCAGGAGTAGGAAAATAGATAAAGCCTCACGATGAGGAGAACGCAGTGGAAGACCAGGAATCAGATCAGCCAACAGATAGTAATTTATCTGTATGCAATAAAATAAAATAAAATGAAATGAAATAAAATAAAATAAAATAAAATAAAATAAAATAAAATAAAATAAAGGTGGAGGAGAGAAAGCACTTAGAGAATGATTTGCAGTGCAATATACAGCCAATACTTTCTACCTGGCATAATGCTGGACTTGAAACTTTGCAGAAGAGTTTTGTATGTAGAGTTTAAAGCATTCAATGCAGTCGGAGTTTAGATGTAGTTAAAATAAAAAATAATCTATGTTAAAATTGGGGTAAAAAGGGATGAAGAGAGGTTGGTTTGTTAGAGCTGTTGTATACATACTGTCAATTGTGCCTTAAAACTGACTCCGAAGTACTACTTTGCACCTTTCTATTCAGAGATGATGAGCCACTTACTGGCCCAAATGCCTAAACTATCCAAATTATTTGGAAGTTGGGCTGCTGCTCTGTTTCTTGTCTACCTCCCAATTGCAAAGTCACGGTGTTAAAAAACAGAAATACTTTTGACATTATACCACACATGAGGAGATTTAGACATGGGATAAAGAGTTGTCCCCATCCTCTCATATACTTGCCAGCTACCTCTTTTTTATGTTTAAAAACAATTCCTCATACTTGGGAGGTGAAGACTTTGGGAGATGAGAGGATTAGGGAAATTAACAGCCTATCAGGAGAGTCCATGTATTAGCATATCCAAGTGCAACGCATCACTGCACAGGGAGCAGAGTTTGGATCCTACGCTGGTCCTGAGCAACTCTGGCAGATAGCATTACAGACCCTTCATGTCTTCCCCAAACACACACAGAAAAATTCCCTTGCAAGTTAATTAATTAACAAATTAATCAGTAGCTCCCTGTGTGATGAAGTGGGAATTTACTTAACGTTCTGTAGGAATACTGTGTGTGCCTCAGTTTCCCCTATATGTTGCACAAGTATCTCGGTGGTGGGACAAAGGTGGGTGATCATGCAGAGACCCTAGAGGGCAGGTGTGACTGCCGCCTAGCACCCTGGGCCCAGACAATGGACAGACACTCTGTGTCCTGGCAACTGATAGCCGGGCCCCACCCTCTGCAAGAAGACCTGGAAACAGATCAAAAGACGGAGGAGGGGCAACTGGATGTGACTGAGGGTGGGTTGCTGGAAGCGAGTCAGTCTCCTGGTTTGGGACATGGGGGGAGAGCCCAGGGCTCTAGGTCTCCCCAGAATGGACTTTGCTGAATCTTCCTACTTTCTGTGCTAAGAAGATCTGTTCTGTGCTGTGTTCCAGATGACTAAGAAACCCTTCTGTTTTACGACGCTGGCTGAGAGTCATGGCTGACTGCGAAGTTGGGGGTACATGGCCCCTGGGGGTGTGTGGAAGGCTATCCTAGGTACCCTATTCACTGCAGGGAGCTCACAGCATGAAATGGGTGCTGAGCACTCCAAGGTTAGACGCAGGAGATGCTGAAGCCAAGGAGTTGTGCCCTCGTGAGTGTGCGCCCTGCGGGGTGTCACACTACAAGAGGGTCCTGTCTCAACTTCATTCAGAGCAATTCCAGAGAACCGAGCCTGTGCACACCGACGCCCTGTTAAATTAAGTTATACCCTGAGTGTAATTTGCACAAAAACTTGCAAGATGTTTTACCTGGTTAACAATCCACTCCTTTTTGGTTAGCTCATCAAATACGTCCCTTGCCTTTTGTAGATCAACACCAACACAATTTGCTTCCAAAGCAGAGCTAAAGTGATTAGGAAAAATATACACCTCATTTTATACAATAAAGGAGGAGGCTGCAATATACCTCAATGGTTACATTTTGGTTTTAGGGTGGTTGTTTTCTTAAAATCCTTTCTGGAAAATGCTCTTTCCCCTTTAGCAAGTACTGATTTTTAAAAGGTTCTTCTTCAGAATTTAGTGCTGTGCAATGTGCCAAACTGACAGCCCTAGAAATGGACTCTCTCTGCTAATCTACAGGACAGAGTGGCAATGCAAGCTTTCCCACAATGCCCAGTCAGCGGGCCTCAACCAAGCATCACCTGTCGGGGGGGAAGAGGACAGCTGAGTATTTGTGCCCATTCAATCCTTGGTCTCTCTGCTGAGACTGTTAAAAAAAGAGAGGGCCAGTTCCAACTGTGACATGGACAAGGGTCCACTGTCTGGGAAATGACCTACGGCTACCTGCTCAGGTCACACTGCCACCAAACAGCCCTCAGATGGTCCCAAGTGTCAGTCACTATTTTAATGAGCTGGATTTGAACCACTGACTCTGTAGGCTCAATAGCACAATACCAACCCTGTCCCTTAAATCAGCAAAAACTATATCATACACCTGTGGGTTGTTGTTTTTTTTAAACAGAAACAAGCTTAGAATCGCTGTAGCTCTGTAAAAAGCCCCGAAGGATTGTTGTTCGCCTTAGAGCTGTAGAACTGCGAAGTGAAGTGAAAGAGTACGAGAACACATCTTAGCTCAGCCGGCAGCTTGTTTCTGCAATTCTTATTCAGGTATTTTAAAATTAAAGCTTTACGAAACTCAGGTAAATCCCAAGGGCTAGATCTGTCCTGCCCAGGGTGGAGGAGTGGGAAGAGGGGAAAGGGAGCATTTTCCAACACACCCCTAAGCACACTCACAAACGAGGTGGTCAGGATTCTTAGCGAGCACTTGAGAATACTGAGGAGGCCAAACAGTAGACTGGCCAGTCGACAAGCATGGTCTGCTGGCTAGCGGTATGGTTGGGTCTCTGGCTGCCTAGTGCATATACTGCAGTGTGTAGCATATGCTAGCATGGGTGCTGGGGACTCAGCGTGTTGAATGGTGTTCCTTTGTTAAAGAAGTAGCAGAGTGTATCACAACTACATGATCCCCCTTTGCTACCTGGAATCTTCTTGTCCCGCAGCAACATGACGGTTATTCAAACTCAAAAATGGCTGCTTTAACTCCCCTGCCACCCCTAAACCCAGCAGGTACATCTTCTGGAAATGGGGATAGGGTTTTGTCTTCATAATTTAGTTGACTTACAATTTTAGCTTCTTGTTTAAACTTTGCAAAGAATGGCATTGAAAGTATCACTTACCTGGGTTTAAAAAAACTTGCACTTAAACAAGCAGGAGAAGAAAATATCACGGCTATTTCCCTACAAAAGGCACAATAATACAAGAAAGTAGGCATTAAACAATTATCCCACCTAGTAGGTCAATGTATTAGCGCTCAGACATTTACAAGACTGAATCTTAAGCAATTACTTTGTTATTTTAGCTATTAAGAGAGCACGTTTGTGTCTGTCTTATTTGCATGATGAATTTTCTACTGCCAAAGATGCTTTCTTAAGACATGTCATTTAGAGGAAGATACTGTTTGCTGCAGGATTTTTATTCTCTCTCAGGGCCTGATCTAAAACCCAGTGAAGACAGTCTTTCCATTAACTTCAACCGGTTTTGCATCAGGCCTTTAGAATTTAATCGGACTCCAAATGAAATGAGAGGGTGTCTTTCCAGTCAGTTAAGGGTCTGCTTCAATTCCCATTTAGCAGCAAACCTGATGATTCAATGAAAAACAATTAAAGAATTGAGTTCAGAAACAATGTTTAGTCAGGGCTGGTTGTCATCAAAGAGTGTTCATACAAGGCTGGCTAAATTGTAGGACAGCCACATTATAGGCTAGGTATGGGCCTTGTAGTTTCAGTAAAGACAGTAAAACAGACCCTACTTTTGTTTAAAGTTTATGAATACGTTTTTAGTACATCGACTATAAAGATGTCTAAAGACAAGTCTTCATATCCCATAATGTAGAAAAGTGGTAGACAGCAACCTTTTAGCCTCCTGGAAGTCATCAGTGCCAACTGTCACTGCCATCCATTTATCTATCAATGTCTTGTCAAGCCTGATAATCTTCTGCAGGGTATCTGCGGGAGAGATCCCACGTGCATGCTCAAGATCCTTAAATAAAACCAAAAAGCAAAGTTACAACAATAAAAGATTAAGTTTAGTAAATGCATATGATTGTATATAAAATTATAAACCACCACTGCAAATAAGCTTTTTACAAAGCAATTGATCAAATCTGCTCCCACTTTTGCTCAAAACTGAAGACCCTGCATTTGCATTAGGCAGGTAAATGCAACAGGCTATGTGGAGAAACTACCAGTTCGCTAATCTTGTAATACTCTTCCTGACATTAAAGTAGATTTATTTTATGTGGAAGGCTATAAAGTAAAAAGGCACAACAAGATGAGAGTACTACCATGATAACCCTGATTCTTCCCAAATTGAAAAGAAAATTTTTGGTTTTATTTACATTTTGTAACATAGTGGGAGGACAAACAATAAACATGTGCAATTCTCTTGGCTTGGATTCTGAAGAAGAAGGAGATCATCATTACCCTTAGAGATGGGACCAAACTGTACCTACGATCCCTCACAACTTAATTTTAGCTCCTGAAGGTCACCAATTTTCCTCTTCACAGTATCCCTTATCATCTATCCAACAGTTAGTAAAATGAAAAAGGACACAGGTTAAGGTATATTGTAGTAACAGTCTGAAAGCTCCTGCATTGATTCTCTATGCCAACCAGTTCTTTGAGATAGCAACCAATTCTAAAACCAGGCTCCCATTGCAGTCAGTGAGAGTTTTGCTATTGACTTCCATATGAACCAGCCCTAGAATGATCTGGAGGAAGAAGGGTCAATACAGGAAGAGAGCCACTAACTAGGTTTTGGAGATTAAAATTGTTAAATTTGGGACGGGAAGAGGAGTTAGGGGACCACATAGTTTCCTACCAACCGCTGTGGGTCTCCAGATTTGCTTTGTATTTATGGATTACACTTTCTGGAGATTAAAGTGAGCTGCTTGAGAAAAATCCTTGAGCTGATGACTGGAGGATCTTCTCTGCTCAGCTGGCTCTCCTAGCCTGAACCAGGCAATATAGATACATGAGCTGTGTTCTAACTAACTTCAAACTACTAAATGAAAACTTCCAGTCTCACCTGGACCTCCTCCTGCTCCAACAACCATCACTTAGCTCCAAACTATTTCATTCAGCAGACTACCAGGAAGGGCTTTGTGGGTGACTTATGGTTAACAGAGCATCCATGGAGAACCACTATTCTCCACCAAAGGGCTCAAAGCCATAAATCGGCACTAGTCTATTGCTATGGTTAATTAATGTTTTTACAGAACGCTGAAGATGTAAAGCTCAATATAAGTACCAAATATTATCATCAGCCCATACTGCAGCTCTTCAACCTCAACTTCCTCCTTGTGATATTATGGTCAGAATTATACCCACCACTGTAACTCTGTTCTTTCTACCGTTCTCTGTATGCTAGGTTAACACTCGGTGATTTACTCTTGCAGCACAAACTTGTTACACATTCCCTTTAAAAACAACATTGGTTCATATACTTGAGTAAATTTAAGGAATGGATTTTCCTTTCTTAAAACACTGTGTCAGATCCTCATGCCAAATCAACGAAGTTTCATTGAAATCAATGCAGTGATGATCACTGACAGCAGCTGAGGATCTGGCCCATAAAATTTGATTTTAGAAAAAAGTTACTAAGAGCAAATATGAAAGTTTCATAATACTTCTCATAAAAAAGTAATAAGGACCTTAATTAAGACCTCTAATGCCTTCATAGTTTACAGCCAGCAAAACTGAAACTTCACAAGGGAATGAACTTAGGGTCAGGGAGGTGTCTTTTGTGTGCCCCATGTAAATCTGTTCAGATTTGGCTGAGATATAACCTGGAAATTACCATTTTCCCCTCTGTGTTTTGCTAACTACTGCTTGTTCCTGGCAAAAACTGCTGCCGCTGTTATTGCTTCCAACCCTTTCTCCATAAACACGACATATCTACTTTAAAATGAATAAAGCTTAAATTCGCTAACATGCTAGTGACACACTGCTTGCAATTCTGCCCACTATCATTGAAACAAATGAGTTAAATTAAGTCTACAAGACAGGATAACAGTACCTGGGACTGAAGAGTACTGACGAAGTTGACATACGTTCCAGCAAAAATCATTTTCACTTGGACGCCCGACAGATCTACAAGAATATGAATCAGATCAACCCCAAATCCTCAATTTCTACTGCTGCTATTTATGCTGCTACTTTGTTCTCTTGGGCATTGATCCAAAGCCCACTGAAGCCAGTGCAAGTCCTTCTATTGACTTCAATGGGGTTTTGGATCTGGCCCCAGACCTGCAAGTTGCTAAATGCCCGCCGCTCCCATTAAAGTCAAGAGAATGGAGAGGGCTAAAAAATGCCCAGAAGCTGCTCAGCATGTTACAGGACTGGACCCTGGGAGATGTTACAGAAAAATACAGGCAAGAGGCACAACATTTTACTCCCCTGTATACTTTCATTGTATAGTCTCTCTTTCTTGGAAATAATTACATGACAGTTATATTCCAGTGATGGTATCATCTGTTTCTTCGTAGCCCACGTTAGTGTTAGATTTATGCCATGAAGCATGAGGGCTTTATATTCCTTCTAAATATAGATATTCTAATACCATCTAATCTTACTGGTGATGTTTTTGTTATTTAAGTAAATGTCAAATCCTTTTTTAAATCCAACTAGAGGTCTTGACCTCAGTTATCTCTTGTGGCAATGAGTTCCACGGATTCATTACACATTGTGTAAAAACAAACATATTTCCACTTATAATCAGTACCGTTAGCTGAAACCAGGCTGCTGATGTCAAAGTTCTGTGTCTGCTCCCCTGGGTTACTGGCTGTTCCATTTTGAATGTGTCTTTGGGGACCACGTCCAAAAGATATAACCTGCCCAGAAGTAGACATGTAGACCAGGGTGTGATAGCTGCCAAAGAGAAGAGAGAACATGTTACAAATCTGTCACAGAAAACTCTCTGTTCTCCCTTCCAGTCAATAAGAGTCAGCTGATGGTAAACCAGGGTTATAAAGGCACCTGTACAAATTCACTAGGATATCTAGTGGTTGGAGCACAGGACTGGGAATCAGACAAGATAGGCTTTATTCTTCACCACTACAGACTGTGTGACCTTCGGTAAGTCACAGTCCCACTGTAACTCAGTGTTCCTATCTGAAAAGGAGGATACTGCTACTTAATGACCAAGGCCTATTTGCCTTATTTGACTTCAGCTTGGCCCTTGATTTGCAAAACAATTTGAGATCAATGAAGAGCCATACATACACTATACATAAATGCCCTGCCTTATTTTTATTTCATATTACAGTATGCATCAGACCTCTGAACCCTCTAGAATTTGCTATATAGAGGCCATCCACACAAAAAATCCAGACAGCAAAACTACCTCAGGAGTGTCTAATCTGCATATGCAAGTTGTATTATAATTATACATTAAGAGCCAGCTTTACTGGAATATTCTGAATGCTTTGCATCCCTCCACTGATGCGAAGGAGCAAGAAATCCAGTTTCACAGGCCAGTTAAAGCTGAGTTTACAGCTGCTTACTGTTAATGAAGGAACGAGTGCAAAGCAGTCAGAGCGTACCATTGAACTTCACCCTAAAACTCTGTTTCTACTGGCTGCTGCAAACACCTAATGTATCCGTGTTCTCACAGAACTGGAGGGTAACTTCTTCACTAATTGACCCTTTGATTGTAACTGTGCAACTTTAGCTTTATATTGAAGCAGTTATTTGCTTTTAATAGGCACACACCTGGTTAAAAAACAATACCCAAAATTGTCTACCTTCCTTTAGAAAACAATTTTGTTTTCCCTTGCAAAATGTGACTATTATGAAAAACATATGAGCTACAGTATACACCTTCCACATGCCAAATGGGAAACTGGACCATCTATCCATTCGACCTTTTGAGGACCAGGCATCTGGGTTGAAGAGCGATGTCCCAGCTGTCCAGCACTGTCATCTCCAAATGTGAACACACTGCCATCCTGTTGAAACAAAAGCAAATTTAGTTTGCCATGGTTATGGGACTTTCACCTCCTAATTTTTTTTAACCCCTCCAACAAAAAAGAAGAAAACCTGAAGACTGTTGAGAGAAGATGATACAATCTAGCCATACACAAGTGAAACCAATGAAGGATCATATTCACGGTGGGCATGTAACTAATTCAGTTTGGGCCATCAGCATGGTTTGAACCTGGGATTTCTCATACTAAAAGCATGAACCTGCTGCTTGGGGTACAGGGCTAAGTTCCCTGTATGGAAGAGATAGCAGATTCATAACCCTCTTGTCATCAAAATTATGGGGGTCTCTCACACAGACACACACACACACACACTCCATCCCCCCAGGGAAAAGCAACCTGCTGAACATACGGACTGGCTGGTTGGAAAACATTTCTATGTCAGAAGTAGTGCAGGGATGTTGCTTTTACTTCATGTGCTTTCCATTTATTTTTGATAATTTTTCAGAAAACAGCTTTTGGTATTAGAAAAAAATATATTCAATTTCTATTGTCATTAGTAGCCTTTGTTTAGATTTAAAGTAAAATTTCTTTTTAAAATTTCCAAAATACCAACATTTTATTACAGTACAAAACCTGTTTACATTTGTCATTACATCTGTTTGTACATATTGGAATAATCGTTAATAATTGTTAATTGTTGGGCTAATTGTTAATTTTGGGATAAACAGTAGCTATACGTTGGGTGTTTCCAAAAGCTCTGTTTTGGAAACAAAGCTTCTTGAATTATCCATTGATAATGGAGATTTTCATGGTTATACAGCACTTTGGGCCATATCCTACTTCCTGTCTTCCTCATCTGAGTAGTCCCATCATAGGTTTGAGTAAAATGAGCAGGATTTGGCCCAATCCTACACTCACTGAGGTCAATGGCAAAGTTTCCATTGAATATAATGGGAGCAAGACTGGGTCTCATAACCTTAAGCTGCCCTTGTTCTGTTTCATGTAAACACTCAACAGGGGTTTCCGATGCCAGAGACTGCAGCAATGTCCAACCTGGACATCCTTGAGCACATAAACATCCCAGAGACCTCAGTGAAAGTTACGAGGCCTAAGGTCTTTGCACAAGATTAGCACTGCCCAGGTCTTCTAATCCCTCCGCCCCCCAAAATCAAACAAAGGCCCTTAAGCCTTGCTGTGCCATCATACCAATTAAGCGTGCACACGCACGCACACACACACACTTATTTTTAGACTGTCATGGCCTGGCTGTCCATCACACAGAAGGATTTGGAGCATACCTGGGTGAGCACTGCAGTGTGCTCATCTCCACAGCTGATATAGACCACGCCAATAGTTTTCAGAGCAGCTACTGCATACGGTTTGAAGACTTGCTCTGTTGGAGAAGCACAGATTCCTATAGCATGTGAAATGGCTTCTTTCCTTTCAGAGCATCAACCACCAGATGTTGGATTACCCTAACCCTGCTTTTTAGCATCTTGCCCGCTGAGATTTCATATCATCTGACCATGATTATTTAAAAATATTTAAAAGAGAAGGGGAGTTTAAGGGCAAAATGCGATCATCTGTGCTTTAGTCTCCTCGTATTTACATACGCACCCACTATAGCATCAACTAGTGCAAGGAATGTAAGTGCTTTATCTGGTGAGCAGAAGTAGAAACAGAAGAGTTTTTGCTCTAGGCCATGCTGAAGTTGCATTTGAAAGCCATCAACCTGGCCGTAGTTTTTGTCTTTGTTTTGGATTTATAATCTGCAAACAGACCATAGATTTGGTTCCTGGTGGGAAATCTTACAGGCTGAGCATGAAACCCAAAGGGTGCTTGAAGATGCTGGCTTAAACATCCAGACTGCCAAACAAAGCAACCCACCACTCCCGAACCTCACAGTCCATACAGGTTAAATCTGGCCTAACAGAATCTCTGAAAATAGCGAACCATCAAACTTTCCATCCAGACAGAGATTGTATATTGTTAGCTTGGCCAGAACTTTATGAGTATAAAGCTGCCTGAACCGTGGGCCCATTATACAAGCCGTGGAAATGTTATGGTTAGAGCTGGCTGAACAGAGTCAATCATCTCATCTTTTCCTGTCCAAACACCTCATTTTCTCCAATTTAATTGCTGTTCACATGATTCACTGAATTTCTGTAAATAGTTCTTACATGGTATCTTGTTTGTAAGGAGACATTGAAAGAGTTAAATGTTAGATATTCAAGCTGTTTTGATGGGCTAGGTGGTATGTGTGACAGTCTGTCCCCCTATGTTCACCCCGTTTAGAGGATTATGGTAAAACTTGTTCAAAGTATGCATTGGGAGGTATCATTTGAAAATGCAGGATTTGCTGATCATTATTGTCTTGGTAAAATGTGTGTGGCAACCCTGTATGTAAAGATTCCACAGTGTGGTATTCCTGAGACATGCTGCAACCTGTTCTGGGGGGCAGTCACAAACCAGTTCCCCAGAGACAAAAGGCTAGCCAAGGGCTCAGCCAGGTGTCAACAAGATCAAATGGACCCTCAGCTGATTAAGTGGCCACTCTTCCGCAGGAGAGAGGGTGTGGGCAAAGAATTTGACAAAACAGCAGCTTGAGGTTCCTGACACAGACTTTCTGTCTCTTGAACATCAGCTGGAGGTAATTCTTGTGCAAGAGAAATGGCTGGAAGGGAGAGAGCAGACACCTCAAACCATCTCTCCCTTTCTCTCCACCCTCAGCATCAACAATGCTTGAAAAACAAAGGAAGCAGCATTGGAGACGGATCCTGACTAAAGGATTCAGCCAGTAAGATGGTTGGAACTTCTGGTGAGAGAGACCTTTGCTTTGAATTCACTTAGCTTGTTAAGTATTAGTTACGTTTTACCTTTTATTTCTTTGTAACCAATTCCGATTTTTATGCCTTATTACTTGTAATCACTTAAAGTCTCTGTAGTTAATAAATTTGTTTTATCTAAACCAGTGTGTTTGGGAAACTTCACTTGGGAGAACAGGATTTGTGCATATCATATTCCAGGGGTGGCCAAACTTACTGGCCCTCCAAGCCACGTACAACAATCTTTAGAAATTCAAGAGCCAGGACACACCTGCCAGGAGCTGAGGGTTCAGCCCCACTCCTGCTGAAGCCCCGAGCCCCGGCAGATGCACCCCGCAGGGCTGAAGCCCCGAGACCCCCCTCCCCCGCTGGACAGAAGCCCCTACCCCACCACCCTACTGCAAGGCGAGGTCCTGAGCTTCTCCCCCCCCACCTCCCGTCTGGTAGGTGGAGAATGGGAGGGAGTCTGAGGGGCTTGCGAGCTGCACTTTAATGGTAAAAGAGTCACATGTGGCTTGCGAGCCACAGTTTGGCCACCCCTGTTATTCTATTAATGAAATAACAGACTTTATATGAACTTGTATTGTCCAGGTGGGTGCTGGGCAGTACAAAACGCACATTTCTGGGGGAAAGTCCGGGACTGGGAGTTTGCTGGTGTTGCCCTGCAGAGTAGTTCATGAGTGGCTGGCTATAGCACTGATATGGTATAACTGGGAGTAACCTACATGCTGGAGGCTGTGTGAGAACAGACCAGGAGTGGTTGCTCTCATGGCGAAGCAATGTAAAAGGCACCTCAGGTTGGAGAATTGAGGGGACACAGCTGTCCATCAGTCCAGATTGTACCCTGGGTAATGTCACAGTACGTTTCTGCTCCCTCTTTGGGTAGGTACAACTCTTACAATCAGGTTTCCAGTGTGGATATGAATTCAAAATATGTTTCCTGCAAACATTCTGCAATTTTTTGCTGAAAGTTTGCTATTTTGGTGATTTCTCCTGCCAATAAACTCATTTGATACAACATGCACAGAAAGCAAACACAGTTGGTGCAAATTCATTCAAACATTTACGTATCCTTTTCTCCCTCATATTCATCTAGTTCTAGTCATGGTTCATTCTAGCAAACAGTCTAAGTCCATCCTATTATCTCAGGAGAGTCTATACAACAAGAGGAAATCTGGAATTAAGATGGAGTTTCCTTGAGAAATGAAAGGACAGAGTTACCTCTTGTGTTAGCGCGGTTTAATCCCAGCTGCCGTGCGTTGTTCCTTCCCCACCCATACACAGCTCCCGAGAGAGACAGGGCAAAGGTGTGTCCCCCGCCGGCAACAACCTGAGCCATGGGAATCCCGCTGAGAGACGTGATATGCTGTGGGCTAGGCTGGGAGGGGATTTCTTGTCCCAGGCCCAGCTGGCCATGGGTGTTCTGTCCCCATGAAAAGACTCTGCCATCTTTATTTTTTTTAAAAGAAAGAGAGAAACAAAGTAAAAGAAGACACACCTTCAAGCGACATGTTAACTAACTAGCTCACTGAGAGCTGTGAAAAATTATGCCCTTGATGTGAACTTGATGCCACAGAGGAGGGCAGATTTACCACTCAGTCAATTCACATAAGGGTGAATTCTACCGTCACTAACCCACACACTACCCCAATGACTGTGAGGTGTCATGACAACTAAATTTGGCACATACCCATTATTCCTCATGCTTGTGATTTGGCAAATACCTGGAGCTGCGTGACACTGTGCTGACAGAATAATTTTACACAGCTTGTGTTTGTAACAAACTGAAATTAGTATCTGTAGTTAGGTAGTCCTGTATGCTCACAGAAACTGTGCTACGTTTTTCATCTAACAATAAAAAATAATGAACAGAGAATACTTTTCTCGGTGTCCCCTTCTACTAGTAAAATGCCAGTGAACCTGTATAACAAAATAAAATACCACTCGCTTAACATGACATCTTATGCCAAATGCATATATTTAATGTAGTGCTCATGACAAGTGCCAGATTGTCAGCCCTGGAACCCAGTGCCTTCTGTTCAGCCACAGAACAAGTACAGAACAGGCAACAGCAGAGGAAGCTTCTTCTCTGCCCATCCAACCATCAGTGCTGGATGTAAGAAGCCTCATTGCATGTAGCAGGAATTGTGGTTCCTCACTAGGAGAAGGAAGAAGGGACATGTTCATCTCTTTATTATTGAAGATGGATCTTACCTATCAAATGAACAATTCCCAAAAAGAACGTGGGGAAGAATTTTGACATTTTCTTATCTAAATAGCAGTTGTGAGAAGGGTTGCCTTCCCATCGCAGACAACACCTGACACAATAGCTAAAGCTTTGACAAAAAACATTACTAGCAGCTCCTTTGTGAGCATAACTAACCAGTGGGTAACTTGGCCCCACCGGCCTTTTTCAGCAATGAGGTACTGGGCATTATTTGGGCTGTAGGAAAAACAGAAAAAGATAAATTGACATTTCCCACATCACACTGATTGCTCTGCTTGCATATTGCATCCCTTTGCCCTCCCGTTTCTCTGTCTCATCTATTAGATGGTAAACTCTTCAGGGCGAGGACTGCGTACTACTCTGTGTTTGCATCGTACCTGACACAATGGGGCTCCATTCTAGGTTGGTCCATGAGCACTACCGTAACAAGCATGATTAATAATAATAATTTCTGTTAAAGGAGTAATGGATAACTTAACATCTGACTTGCATATAAATTAACTGCACGAAAAAACAGAATTGCTTGCATTGCACTTGGGAAATAATTTAAAAATGAAACGTGTATTACCTTGTGCCAGTGCAACCGAGTGATAGTGCCCACAGGTGACTTGTATTATTCTGAGATCAGAGAGACCATCTATTTTCCTATAGTAGATAATAGGACAGCCAAGTTAACCTGGCTTCTAGATCATATGAAAAACTCAATTATGTTTCAGAAAACAGATAATGTAATATTATATTTTATAACACTGACTCTGCACAGTCTCTGTTTTACCTTTGCCTGGTCATTATCCAGTCAGAGTTTTCTGCAATAGGTTGTTTCTCCACTACTTAGGATATATGCACATAAATGTGTCATTTGGACTCTGACTTAATATGTCCTGTGCTTCAGTTGTCTATTATTCACACAGAGGTGAACGTGCACTGTATTTTGACACTATTCAGAATAAATTCTTACACACCCACTGCAATGTAACTTTTTTTGATAGCAAAAGTATCCATATATAAACATTATAGCTGGAGAGCATAGCTACAGCTAAAGTTAAGGTTCCCTAAACATGTCCATGCTAAAAAGGACTTTTGCCTAGAACTTTGTCAAACTTTCACCTGGGGGGAGGGGTGTGAAACTTTCTGGGTCTGGTTTCTTCCTAATGATGAACGTCTTTAGAAAGCACAAGCAAATATTCTTCTGCTGTTTGTTTTACTACAAAGGCAGGGTGGGAAACAGAAAGCAAACATAAATTTTAATAATGGAGAAAATGTTGTAAGGGTTTTGTTTTTTTTAAGGGCTTTGGTGGCTTAGCAGTTTGGAACAGAAACTAGAAATTTAGCATGAAGATTGTTTATAGGTCAGATTTTTTGGTAGTCTAATGAAAATCCATTATGGATTGGATTATGGATCACTTGATGATTACCTGTTCTGTTCATTCCCTCAGTGGCATTGGCCCCTGTTGGAAGACAGGATACTGGGCTAGATGGACCTTTGGTCTGACCCAGTCTGAATTTTAAGGGTCTAAAAAGCATGCTATATTTTATTTCTTAATTATAAAAGCTTCTTTTCTAAATAGTGCTCTCTGAATATACTCTGTTGGTATTGCCTATGCATGTAAAACAAAGTTCACTGGAGTTTTAGATTGTTCCAAACGTTTTGAAAAACCCTGTCTCTTCTACAGACTTCCTTGAGGAGCCATGTTTGATATGCCATAAAGTCATCCAGACTGGGTCTACTCCATGTGCTAAATTCCCACTTAAGTCTGTGTGTAGAGTGCTTTTAAGAATGGGCCCAATATTTTTCACTAAATCATTTTCAAATGTTAGTTTTAATAAACTGCTTACAATTTTCCCAACCCCATGCACAACAAGCAGATAGAAAAGGCATGCATGGGAGGGTGCGGTGGGGAATAACTAACTAAAAATGTTGTCTTACAAGACTGAAAAACAACATTACGAATGGGTAAAGAAGTGTTAGAGTTTCATCTGATACAGGATGGGAGCGTTTTGTTCCTGAGTTCAGCAAGGCCTCAGAATTTCATATGCCAGCTAAACCACTCCTTATGTGACCAAACAATCATGGTCTGGTCAGGATGATTCTTCTACAGTGGTGTACAGATGTTAGTGACTATTTTACAACATTCACTGGCTTTTTAGAACTTGATGTGATGAGGACTTGTTTGCATCCCTGCTGGTGAGGAGAGGTCTAGTGATCTCCTGCTGGGAAGCAAAGTAGGGGAAGGAAAGACGTAAAGTCAGGGAAAGAGCAGGCACCATCCCCCCACAAGGATTCCTCTAGGGAAGTGCAGCTTTAAATTGGTCATGCCCCCATAGGATCATCCCTGAGCCATCATTGCCACATCCCCTTCCTGGCCAGCACCACCCACTTTTGGAGCTTCTTTGTTTGGCTGCTAACACACACACACACTCGCTGGTGAAGGGGAGGTTCTAGCGGGCTGACTTCTCTGCCACCTGAGGCAAAAGGGGGTATAATCCAAGCCTAAATCTAACTCTGAACATTACAGCAGCTCAGTGAAGGTCCCAGAATAGCTTTGTGTTACATGACGTGCATTGGCTTCTAAATGACAACAAACTGTAAGCTCTAGACTCTAGACCAGGGGTCGGCAACCTTTCAGAAGTGGTGTGCCGAGTCTTCATTTATTCACTCTAATTTGAGGTTTCGAGTGCCAGTAATACATTTTAACATTTTTAGAAGGTCTCTTTCTATAAGTCGGTAAAATATAACTAAACTATTGTTGTATGTAAAGTACATAAGGTTTTTAAAATGTTTAAGAAGCTTCATTTAAAATGAAATTAAAATGCAGAGCCCCCCCGGACCAGTGACCAGGACCCGGGCAGTGTGAGTGCCACTGAAAATCAGCTCCTGTGCCGCCTTTGGCACGCGTGCCATAGATTGCCTACCACTGCTCTAGAGCTTGATCCTAAATTTTCAGTGCACCCTGCAAGAAAGTTGAGACCTGTTCCCACGCTTCTTGCACAGCCAAAACTTTAGTCAGGATTAAAGGGAGCTGAAATAGCTGACCTGGTCTTAGATACATCCGACTTTGAGGGAGGAGGAGGAGGAGGGATAAGGGAAGGAGAGGTAAACGACAATTCTCCTTAAACAGAAAAGAGAGAGACAAAAATATATTTGCTATAAAAATAACGAAGGGTTTGTGGTCGTACTGTTTGTGCTTTACATTTCTGTATACCCTCCAGTAGTCATGTCACAAACATGTCAGGTGCAAAATGGTTAGAAAAAAGACATATTTGGCAAAGCAGAGTAACTTGCATTGAATTGACACTGGCGGTGGGGGATGCAAAACAAATGTAATTTACAAGAACAACTAACAGGATTATGTGACATAAATACATATATCCCCTACTTTAACTTGTGGTTGCACCACTGCCCAAAAATTGCAGGGGGCAAATCCTGCTCTGGCACTGACTTCCACTGGAACACTTATGCCAGAGCTGAATTTAGTCCCATATTCACTGATGAGTGCATGTACTGATATTTATAAATAAGTCCTGTAAGTATACTTCAAAAAATAAATAAATCTGAAATCCTCAAGCAGTTTTCTCTCCATGCATGCTGAAGCCTACATCACCCCAATATACTTAGCAGAAAAATCTCTTCTAAACAAGCTGCAAACAATTCAGGTGATGTTGAACCACTGTCTAATCCAGGGGTAGGCAACCTATGCACTTTCAGTGGCACTCACACTGCCCGGGTCCTGGCCACCGGTCTGGGGGGCTCTGCATTTTAATTTAATTTTAAATGAAGCTTCTTCAACATTTTAAAAACCTTATTTACTTTACATACAACAATAGTTTAGTTACATATTATAGACTTATAGAAAGAGACCTTCTAAAAACGTTAAAATGTATTACTGGCACGCGAAACCTTAAATTAGAGTGAATAAATGAAGACTCGGCACACCACTTCTGAAAGGTTGCTGACCCCTGGTCTAATACCTCATTTATGATAAAAGAAATCATACAGAGAAAACGTTAACTTGTGGATGAAATGCTGTGTTTGGGTAAGTAAAGAACATGCTATGCAAGAGTGAGTAACCATGCACAGCATCTTAATACTCTTACACCTGTTTTGAGACAGCTACATGTGAGATTCAATGCCCTGAAACTTCCCCCACAACTCAATTTTTATCTCTCAGACCTTCCAGTTCCAGTGAACCATGTCAAACTGGGCCAGATTTTGTAGTGGTTTCATGAGGTGCACAAATGGGGACCATACTGTGAGTCTGAAACATTATGCTTAAATGGCTACTTACTTCGGGATTAAACTTTGTTCCTTAAATTCTCCAGTGCCCAGCTGGCCTTCAGACCCAGCTCCCCAGGAGAAGACCTTTCCTCTGTTGCAAACAGCCAGCGAGTGTTCTTTTCCACAGCTCACATGAACAATAATCTGTGCTTCTAAAGCTTGAATTTGTTCTTTTTGGTGGGGAAAAAATGTTATTCAGAGGTTACAGAAAGAAAAGATATACACAAACCATACCTGCCAATAGCAAAGGATTAGTCATATAGCAACACTCAGCTCCTGGGGGAAGACAGTCACATTGATGATTCCTCCCACTAATTAAGAAGTAGCATAAATAGGCTCTAAATAGAGTTTCCTTCCTCTACTGGAAAGATCAGAGCTGACACAGGACCATGAGTGTGTTGGTTAATATAGAGGAAAAACAAAGGCAGTCTGTTTTCTAACACTTAACACTAATGTGCCTCAGGGGAAAAAATTATGGCAGTACCACAAGAATATAAGAGAACTTTTATACTAAAGTAGGGGTGGCCAACCTGAGCCTGAGGAGGAGCCAGAATTTACCAATGTACATTGCCAAAGAGCCACAGTAGTATGTCAGCAGCTCCCCGCCCCTGCTCCCAGTGCCTCTCACAGACCGGCAGCCCCACTGATCAGCGCCTCCCCCTCCCTCCGGATCAGCTGTTTCCTGGCATGCAGGAGGCTTGGGGGGGGGAGGGGAGGAGGAGCAAGGGCACGGCAAGCTCAGGGGAGGGGTGGAGCGGGGGCAGGGCCTGTGGCAGAGCCAGGGATTGAGCAGTGAGCACCCCCCGGCACATTGGAAAGTTGGCGCCTGCAGCTCCAGCCCCGGAGTCGGTGCCTGTACAAGGAGCCGCATATTAACTTCTGAAGAGCCGCATGTGGCTCTGGAGCCACAGGTTGGCCACCCCTGTACTAAGGAAACATTTAAACACATCAGCCTAAAATCTTAATTCACCTTTCACAGCTTTTCATTTCTCTTTACTTACGTTTGCTAATTACCAATGTTATTGTACTTTGACTTGAAAAGATGGGTTGTGAGAACTTTTTCTCTTTGATGCTGGAAATAAGTCATAAAACCAAATTTGCTGCAATAATTTTATTAATAAGAACAGACCATGATATCTTTTGTACAGAATTATGACTTCAATGCAAGAAAAATCAGAAAGTAGGCTGAGATGGACAAAGCACTAACATTTGAATAGCTTCAAAAATAGTAAAAAGAGAAAGGAGGGGAACAAATTTAGCCAAGTAATTGTGTAAAATTCTATTTTTATCCAGACTTACAGCAATGGGACAATCCTTCCACTGTCCTGATTTTGAACCTAAAATTTAGCCTTGCCTTTATAAAACTGTTATAACCTGGTTGGAAATATCTAGATTCAAGGTATGTATTTATAATAATGTTAACAGAATACAATTCTGCTTTAGATAGGGCTTTGATGATCCAGGCAGCAAGAAGAGAAATAAGCAAAGGAAAGAGAGAGGCTGGTAGAGAACTGTTAATTGAGAAAGCAACTTTCCTACTCCTGAGGAATGGAGCACAGCCCCAGCAGTAGGAAAGAAGACAGAAATTGTAAGGAAAGTAGAAGAGTCTAGCAGGGAGAGGAAACGAGTGGATTCACAGGGGAACAGCTCTATGTGTACTTCTGAACTCAATAGAAAAAGAAAAGGAAGCAATCAGATGGAAAGGAGACAAAACACATTGCTTCCTGGTTGGTCACATTCCAGCCATAAACAATACTAGTAACCAGGCACTACTGGAACAATGGTGGGCAACCTGCGGCCCGTCAGTAATCCGCTGGCGGGTCTCGAGACAGTTTGTTTACATTGACTGTCCGCAGGCACGGCTGCCTGCAGCTCCCAGTGGCCACGGCTTGCCATTCCCGGGCAATGGGAGCTGCAGGAAGCGGCAGCCAGCACATCCCGCGCCGCTTCCTGCAGCTCCCATTGGTCAGGAACGGTGAACCGTGGCCACTGGGAGCTGCAAGCGGCCGTGCAAATGTAAACAAACTGTCTGGCAGCAGATTACCCTGAGGGGCCGCAGTTTGCCCACCACTGATCTAAGTAGTCTAGCTCCCTGGGCCCAGACAACGGGCGGACACTCTGTATCCTGGCAACAGATGGCTGGGACCCCTCTGCAAGGAGCCAGCCGAAGGAGGTGAAGCCAGGTGACCAGAAAGAGACAAAAGACGGAGGAGGGGCAACTGCATTGAGTGAGGGTGGGCTGCTGGAAGCTAGTCAGTCTCCTGGTTTGGGACTGGGGCAGGGAGGAGGGCCCAGGGCTCTGGCTTTCCCCCACCTCCCCCGGACATGCTGAATCTTCCTACTTTATGTGCTAACAAGATCTGTTCTCTGCTGTGTTCCAGACAACTAATAAACCCTTCTGTTTTACAAGGCTGCTGACTGCGAAGTTGGGGGTTCATGGCCCTTGTGGGGGGGCATGTAAGACTTCCCCAGGTGTCCTGTTCAGGTGGACTCATTGCAGGGAGCTCAGGTAAACAGCCAAGGAGGCTTGCCCTAAAGAGAGTGTGCCCTGAGGGGTAGTCACACTACAAGAGGGTCCTGTCTGAATTTCATTCAGAGCAGTTCCAGAGTACTGAACCTGTGGACCTGTGACAAGCACATTTCCTTATCTTGTTGGAAGCAAAAGGAAGTTCCTTGGGAGGATGCTGAGTCTGTCAGTCAGGGAAAATGCACTGCATGGCCACTGGGGTACAGTTAAAAGGTGTTCCATAAATTGGTATTTTCTTGCTTTTCAGGAGTTGTATTGGCAGGGGGAATGCCAACACAACCATCCTTAATTCTTTTCAACAAAAGTTTTTGCTTCTGGAATATTATTAATAACCTACTTCTTGTGGCATCATGGAAACAGTGAATATACGGGAAGATCTGGACAAGGAAAGTGGTATCTCACTGTATTTACAAGATACAGTAGTCCACAAAACTGAGTTTAGGGATTTGGACCGCACATCTGAACCGATTTTTTCCACAAATTGAAGTTTGGTAATAAATATTTTAAACATTTCAAAAGCTTATAAACAGCTCATTACGTCTCAGTGTGTAATGTTCTACACCCTCCTTTAAGTTATAAAGAAGTAAATAACCTGCAAATAAAGGATAACAGCTTGGTACCAAAACAAATTGGAAACCACACCAAAGCAACAGCACTCAAAAGGGAGGATTCCATGCAGCAATTCATGTGTATTCAAAATAACATTCAACTGATTTTTAAAAATCTAATTATACAAAAAGCTAGCCAATGGTTTAAATGCTTCTGCTGTGCAGAAGTGTGCAGAGCAGCAGACAAGCCATGCAGAGGAGATTGCCTGCAGTCTTTTTTGATTATGATGCCAAAATGTTAGCTACATCAGCCATGTAAGAATTTTCTTAGGGGATGGCTTTAGATTCAGATATTGATAACTCCTGACATATTTTTGCTTCCTTAACATCAATAATGTTTTTAGAGCGAAGCATCTTCTATTTTTTTTTATGCTTTATACACAAAGTCTCGCTGCTTGTGTTGTATTTTACTAAACACTTTCCCTCTGTTAATTTTTTTCACCTTATTGTGGGGGTGGAGGGGACACTTCTCTGAGCAAGGTTTCTCTTTTTAAACTTCATGTTCTTCCATATGGGATGATTTTGAAATCCTGCCATTTTAATTATTTTTCTAGTCACAGAGTTTAAAGACAGAAGGGTGAACTAGATCATCTAGCCTGACCAGGCCACCCCCACCACCTGCACACTAAGACCAACAACCAAAATCAGACCAAAGTATTACAGCCCACAGCAGACGAGGCTATTCTATGCCACGCAGAGAAAACAGAAGGGACTGAGCCGCACCGATGCCCGAGGCTCCTGTAATGGCAGGAAAATGATTAAGTGAGATATACCCAGATAATCCTGGCAAGTGACACAGAGATTATCCATGCTGCAGGGAAAGGCAAGCGCACCCCACCCCAAGCAAATGCCAATCTGATCTGGGGGGAAAATTCCTTCCCGACCCCACATACGGTGATCACCGAGCACCTGAGCAAGAACCAGCCAGGCAAGCACCCAAGAGAGAGAACGTTCAGTGCCCCGGCCCACCCCATCTAGCATCACATCTCCAACCATGGCCATCTCTGATGCTTCACAGGAAGGTGACAAAAAAACCCACCAGCCACATAACCTTTGCGTAGTGACAGCACTCTCTTTGCAGAAAGTGTGACTCGTCTTGTCTGCGTGATATGCAACCTGACAACACCAGAACACCAAATTAGGCAGTGCTTTATTTAAAATTTAAAAATGCGTAGCCGGAATACCATGAAGAAAACAAAAAAATATAACGGGTCAGATTCTGTGCTGAGCCTCCTGTAGGCACTGTAATTTTAACAGGACTACCCGCAGGCTACAAGTTACGCAAACACATACGTCTCTCTGCAGGAGCAAGGCTTGTTTGTACCGATATTGATTTGCACCGATCAAGGTGGATAAAAATCAATGATTTAAAAAAAAAAAAAATCAAAAATATCGGATTTTTTTTATTTAAATTGGATTTTTTTGATAAAATGCTTTTTGAGGAAAAAACCTATCTAAAGATGGTTTTAATTAAGATACATTATAGCTCAAAGATATCTCATCATAGAATAGGGATTGTAAATTCTAATTCTATAGTATGAGACAATATATTCATGTAATGTTTAAGGAAAGTTTTGTAAATGAGTTCCAATAATTCATGGATTAGGGACTGAATCTTATGGGGTTCCACAGGCTTCTGTATAGATTATTTAGGTTAATTTTTCTATCTACCCAATGGGACTCAGTGCTCAGTCTAGAAGATACCATCCGAGATGCTCAGTTTTGCAGTTCTGAAACTGTGGATTTGTCTCTCCAGAGGTAACATGCTTGTTAACAGCAAAAATGTTTTTAAATAAATAAATAATATATAGAGGTGAGGAATAACAGACCTCAACCCTATTGTCCCTCTGCAAATTTGTGTACAGAGTCAATCCCTTACCTCTCTCTAAAAGTGCAAAGTTTCAAAAAGTTCAACCAATAGAAGATTGTTGGGGGAGGAATAGATCTGGACAAGGAGAAGAAGTCTGGAGATAAATGTGAGAAGCAAGGGACATATGCTTGTTTTGTTAAAATATTGTATGTTTGCTTTTGAAGAAAAAAAAAATCCAGAATACTTAATGTTGTTGTTTTAGTTAAATAAAACAATTTAAATGTCTGTCTGGTGATGTTCTCCTCCTAATACAGCCTGGCAAGAAAATCCTCCAAATATTAATGATTAACCTGTTGAACTGGAGAGAGTTCACCTCCCAGTGACTTCATAAATACAGTATCTGCTTCAATTACCTTTGGTAAATGAAATAACCAAACAATCATTCATTTTCTGATATAGCTGTAAAACTCATCTGAAAATTTCAAAATAAATCACTGTTTAAAAATGTATAGTGTGTACCTTCTAAAAATGAAACCTACATCTATCTCTGAGTTGTGAAGAATATGTATTAAGGTTATAACAACCAACAAGAATGCACTTTTATGTAAAAAACCATGATTAAATCAAGTCTTCCTGACTAGTGATTTAAATCAATTTGATTGATTTAAATCAAATCCACCCTGGCACTGATATTGATTTGCAGGTGCAGAGAGGGCTGTCACCTTCTCTACTGCTCTCACTAATCTCGCTGAAAAACAACGAGGTGGCACCTTAAAGACTAACATTGATTTGGGCATAAGCTTTCGTGGGTAAAAAAAACCCACTTGGTGCCACTGGACTCGTTGTTGTTTTTGTGGATACAGACTAACACGGCTAGCCCCTGATCCTAGTCTCTCTGACAGGTTTTAGAGTAGCAGCCGTGTTAGGTGCCACAAGTACTCCTAGTCTCTGGGAGTTACTGGTGGTGAGTAGAGCCAGCCAGCCCCACACAGGCAGACAGCAGAGCAGCAGCTGCGGCTGGGTTTCGCCTCTCAGCAGCTGATTGCCCCGACCCGGGAACCGAAACCGAAAGTAGCAGCGAGCTGCAGGCGGAATCCGAAACCTGCAGCTGGATCGGCAGGAGGGAGAAATAGAAACTTACCGGAGCGGGGGCGGGCTCCCCTCCCAGGGCGGCTTTCCCAGCCGGCTGCACACACCCAGCGGAACCCACCTCACCGCCCAGCCCTGCCCTGCCGCCGGGAGAGCTCCGGCCCCAGCGCTGCCCGGGGTCAGGGCAAAGCACCGCACAGATCCCGCGCAACCCCCCAGCTCCCCGCCCCCGGGGCCCGCAGCTCCAGCGCCTGGAGCCCGGCAGTTCCCAGCCTCTTACCCGGCGTGTAGCCGCCCCGCTGCCCCGGGCGGAGCTTCCTGCCCAGCTGCCCCCGGGCGTTGGCCCCGCAGGAGCAGACGGTGCCGTCCGGCCGCAGCAGGAGCGTGTGGCGCTCCCCGCAAGCCGCTTCCAGCAGCGTCCAGCCGCCGCCGGCCTCGGGCCCCCGCCGGCACCGCACCGGCCCCGCGCCGCTGGCCGCCTCGCCCAGCCCCAGCTGCCCGCAGGAGCCGGCTCCCCAGCAGTACGACATGCTGGGCCGGTGGCTGCTGCTGCCCCGCCACCACGGGGAAACCTGCCTCCGCCCTAGTGTGTCGAGCCAGCCTAGCCCCGCCGGCCCCTTTCCAGCCTGCCCTGCCCCGCCCCGCCCCGCCTTGCCGCTGGGGGAGGGGGGAGCTTTCCCTGCGGCCCCTTCCCTGGCATTACGGGGGGTTTGAGGAGAGAGAGTCACCCAGCGTAGTGAGGCACCCAACTCCCATGGGATGGAGACACCCAACTGCTCTTTGTGCCTTTGGCAATCTCTCCCCTAGGTGCTTTTAACGTGTGTGTATGTAAACAAAGCCCTAGCCCCGCAGTCTCCCCCAAACCAGAAAACAGCCCCCGGCCAACCAGCGATAACAGAATCACACTACTTGCCCTCCGTTGTCGACTACAAGCCCACCCTACTCCTGCAGCTGCGCTCTGCTGCGGCCAGCTGGGGTGCCACTGATTTGCAATGGGCTTTGTGTGGGCACATGAAACCCACCCACCTAGAAGCAGTTGCCGGATCAAAGCCTTACACTGTAACTAATAAGGCCACGTCTACACTACAGAGCTTTAGTCAGTACAGCAATGCCAGCAGAGCCACCTATTGCAGACACGATGTAAGCCCGGAGAAGGAGTTCTTCTGTCGGCATAGCTACATTAGCTAAACCCAACCCACAGAATACTCTTCTGCTGGCGTAGTTGCGTCTACACGGGGGTAGCTAGTGAGTGTGACTTTTTCCTCATTCCTAGTGGATATGGCTATGCTCACAAAACTTTGTAGGATAGACCAGGCAGATACTCTGTTAAAAGAAGCCACGTTCTCAGCTGGCCAAGCTTTTCAGAGAGGTTCCACATTTTTGCCAAGGAACTGGGGCAAATCAAAGCCCAACTCTTAAATGTTAAGCACATGGGTAATTTACTCACATGAACAGTACCATGGAAATCAACGGGATTACTCACATGGGCAAAATTACACACATTTAAATGTTTGCAGGATTGGGGACCTTGACTCTAGTCGGGATCTAATCCTGATGTGGTTAAAATGGCAGAACTTTCCTAGTATGGATGCAGTTATACTGGCATCAGTGTTTATAGCAGTATAGTTTATGCCAGATCAAGATGCAATATACTAGTATAACTGTGCACACTTAGGGCTTATACTGGTATGATTATATTGGTTAAAAATTCACACCCTTCACTGATACATCAGTATAACTTTTCTAGTGTAGACCAGTCCTTACAAGCAGCACCATGAGTTCATTAGCGTTCACACAGAGCAGATGGGGACATGATTTTTTATGGCAATCAGAAAGAGCCACTGAGTAAAATACATGGTATTCAGTGTATCTGTGACATTTGGGGGTTCAATTCAGACCAGTAAGGAGTTGGGTCACCGCCAGTCCTGTAACCCTGGGTGCCTAAAATGCTCTGCTGCTGGGCAGAGCCGTCACTTGGGTACAGTGAATCGGAGCAACCACTTTGGGCCCTGCACTTTGGGGGGCCCCACGGGCTGGTGCAATTGGCCTGGCAAGGTCGGTCCCGGAAGTGACGAATTCATCACTTCCACCCTGGGCCCTGCACCCCCGTAGGGACAGCCCTGCTGCTGGAGCTCACAGCCTGGACACCAACATCCAGCAGACAAGCGTGCAGTTCCTTGAGTGTCTGTGTGCCATGCAGCCCTTGTTCCACTCTCAGACCCCAGCAGCCTGCCTACATCACAACAGCTCCACCCTGGTCTCCACCAGCCTGGGTTACTACTTTCAGGGTGAGCCCAACACCCCCCCAGTCCTGAATTTCCCCAAAACCATCTGCCTGGAAGCATCCAGTCATCTCCTGGAATGCTCAGAAGTAATAAGGTTTGTTGCTCCCTTAAAGAGACAAAAGCACAGCTTATTACTGTAACTGGAGTTAATCACTTCAATTCAAACACAGCACTGGATTGGTTTAGATTAAAAGTAAAACAAGTTTATTAATAAAAAGAAGATTATCCCTTGTACTTGAACTCACTTAAAGACAAAAATGGTTACAAGCAAATAAAAAGTAAAATACGCTTTCAATTGGCTGAGATTTAGCAAACTACAGTCTTCATTCAAGGTAGATTTCTTACCAATCCCTCCTCTTTCTAGGCATGGCTGATTTTCTCTCAGTCAGGACCTTCCACAAAAAATCAGTGTGCTGGTTTTCCTGTCTTCCTATGTGAAAGATGCCCTTATCTGTCTGTGTTCATGGACATCCTGCCTCCTGAAGCAGGGTCATCATGCTGTTCTTCCCTTCCTGTGGGCTTCCCACCATCTGCCTGTTGATTTGTATGTAAATTGGTCTTCCAATGTTTTGATTCTATAATGCCTACTTTACATTAGAGACAGGTACATAGCTGCCTTCCCTCCTGTCTGGGAGAAAACATGTTTCTCCCTTTCTTTGATCATAGACTTTAAAGCATAATATCAGTGAGTATTCATAAATCCTTATATAGTGTTAATACATTCATGTTACAATGGTGTTAATCACCAGTGTGTCAGCTTTCATAAAAGACCTCATCTGATACACTTTTCTAATACAGTAATATTGTATACAATCAGTTGATTCAATTACTTATCATTTGAAGTTCAGACTCCCCATCTTTTAGTCCAGTAAACCATTGAAATCTATTATTTGAGAAAGTTCCTTTTCTCCTTCTGGAAGGGGATACCATGCAGTCTGGCGAAGACTTCATACTGGTGCCTGCCCCACTGGTGATAGCTGAGTTGTTACCTCCTCCCCTTGTTAACTTCATGGCTTTGTTTACCTTTTATGTACATGCACCTGCATTGCCTTTGCCTGACAACCAGGCAGGTCAGTCAAGCAAAGACACATTCTATTGTCTAAGGCAGACTGGGCGTATGCATTGCTTGCCAAACACATTTTGAGAACATATTTCTAGCACCTCTCCATAACTCCGTGTACACATCTTGTACATACATCACACAAGAATATTAATGATCAATGAGTTATTAGTTTTTCAATGATATATTACATCCCATCTTTTGGGTATATATCACAATCACAGTGTCTTACGTGTAGTAAGTGTGTCAGGCCAGACAAGAGTTTTTGACACAAAGCAATGAACACCAATGGGCCTCTGCGTCACACTGTCTCAGAAGGATAAAAGGCTGAATCAACCCTGGAATCTGTGGTTATCATGGTGTTTCAGAGCTAGAGTCTCTGATCCCACATTGCATATGGGTAGATCCTTGTGGATGCGTAAACTGCTTAGGTGAACACGTACACCAGCATGGAGCTATCTGGAAGTCAGCTGTCTGCCTACGAGGATCAGTCAGTAGTACTGTAGGGACTTAATCCATTTCACCCAGAACCTCCTAAACGGATTGGTTAGGGGCCTGATCGTGCAGACGCTTAGCGTGTGCATAGTTTCACTCGTGTGAGTAGATGATACTGCTCATGTAAGTAAAGTTATGCACATGCATAAAATGTTTCAACAATAGGTCCTAAACTTTGAAATTCATCCTCTTTAAATGGAATTTATTTCTCTTTTCTTATATTACATTTTACAGGAAAAATGTGTCAGAATCTACAGAAAAGTGAAAAATGATTAAAGGATTAGAAAACATTCCTTATAGTGATAGACTCAAGGAGCTCAATCAATTTAGCTTAAAGAGAAGGTTAAGGGGTGACTTGATTACAGTCTATAAGTATTTACATAAGGAACAAATATTTAATAGTGGGCTCTTCAATCTAGCAGAGAAAGGTATAACATGATCCAACGACAGGAAGTTGAAGCTAGGCACATTCAGGCTGGAAATAAGGTATACATTTTTAATGGTGAAAGTAACTATTGGAACATTTTACCAAGATTCACCGTAGTTTCACCATCACTGACAATTTTAAAATCAAGATTGGATGTTTGTCTAAAAGATCTGCTCTAGGAATTATTTTTGGGAAGTTCTAGGACACACGGGGTCAGACTAGATGATCACAATAGTCCCTTCTGGCCTTGGAATCTATGAATGTCAGGCAGTTCCCACAGTTCAACTTGGCTAATTCATAAAGTGGACTCAACAGCTGACAAGAGCTTCAGTGTTCAGGGTCAAGATGCTGATGATTTCTGTAATGTGTTCTCATCTGATTGCAATGTATTATAATGCACAGACTAACTTCTGTGTGAAAGATGATTTGAGTCAGAGTAACAGTCCTCACTCGGGGTTGGTCAGGAAGTGTGGCCTAGTGGTTAGGGCTATGACCCATGACCAGCAGAGGGATTGTTGGTAGAAGAGCCCAGGCCCTCCCACTCCACTAGGCTCCAACCTAGGGTATTTTGGGGCTACTAGTGATCTGGCACCAAAGCTGCTTAAGGCTGCCCTCCCATAGCCACTTCCCACCCACCCAGGCTAGCTCAGTCCAAGGCTTCCCCCTGCTGGGGTAGTTCAAACCAAGAGAATAAAAAGGAATTACCAATGTTGACTCCAGGATCCATATGTGGGGGAGAGGGGAATGCTTCCCTCTCTGTTTCTGGGGTGGGTCCTCCCTTCCTTCAGGGAGGGCCCTTTGGGGCAGTTATCTTAGAGATTTGGGCCTTCCCTTTGCTCTGCACTGCAGGAATCACAGGTCTGCCCCTAAATGAGCTGTTTCCCTCTCCTTTAATTCCTCTGCCACATGGACCATTTGCTGCAGGTGTGGCAGGGCAGGGCTGGCTGGGCCCAAAGTAATTCATTAACCCCTTGGCGCCCAGTGTGGGGTTTGTACACCCCATCACACACAATCTAAGGCATGTTTTAATGTCCCATTATGAAGTAAGTTTGTTTAGCTGTTTATGGAGCCATTTGGTCACATGGACTCCTTTCTGATACAGTCCATCTCTTCTCTCTTTCCTCTTCCCTGAGCTCTTTCCCATCACAATCACACAAGATGATACATCATGTCACTGTAGCCCACGACATGAACACTTATGATGACACAGAATCACCAGAACTGGTGAGCTCCTCAGGGCCGGCGCAACCTATTAGGTGACCTAGGCGGTCGCCTAGGGCACTAAGATTTGGCGGACGCCGGCCCTTTAACTAGTCGCGGGAGCCCTGGGGAAGCGTCGGGGCTCCCGCGACTATTTAAAGGACTGGGGCGGCAGAGGCAGCTGGAGCCCCGGCCCTTTAAATAGCCCCCAGAGCCCCCCGCTACCCCAGGGCCCTGGGGGCTCTTTAAAGGGCCAGGGGCTCCCCTGCTTCTACCGCCCTGGCCCTTTAAATAGCTGCGGGAGCCCTGGGGAAGCGGCGGGGCTCCCACGGGGCGGCAGAGGCAGCGGGGTGGGGGGGCGCAAGGTGGAAGTTTCGCCTAGGGCGCGAAACTTCCTTGCACCGGCCCTGGAGCTCCCACACGCCCTTTTGGATCTACTTTATCACTAGCTGAGAGCAAGAGAGCAAACCCTGTCCTGCAGGCCCAGAGCCAGGCCCTGAAAAAGATTATCTGACTGTATAAGTGTGTAGCTGGATCACAGCTAAGGGATGTTTAAAATCACTTCATAATGGGCTACTGAAACATGCCTTAGACTCTGGCTCAAATTATCTTTCAAACAGAAGTTAGTCTGTGCATTATAATACATTGCAATCAGATGAGAACACATTCCAAAATAAGCAACATCTTGACCCTGAACACTGAAGCTCTTGTCAGCTGTTGAGTCCACTTTATGAATTAGCCAAGTTGCACTGTGAGAAGTGCCTGACATTCATAGATTCCAAGGCCAGAAGAGACTCTTCTGATCAACTGGTCTGACCTCTTGTGTAACACAGGCCCTAGAACTTCCCTGAGTTAATTCCTGCTTCAAGTCTAGTAGCTCCTGTCCCTGGCTTCATCTGCCAGTTTTGTGGTTTTATAACTTCATTTTCCTATTTTAAAGATGGGTTGTCACTCATCTGTTACTGTGTGAAAACCCCAGACAGCCAAAAGGACAAACTGACTAATCAAGGCTGCACATCAATAATTTTGGCTTCAGTTGGACAACTCATATGTATGTAGGGATATTAAAGAAGGTTTATATTAGAAATGAAAGTGATTCCCCATAGTTGCCCCCCTAATTTAAATCTCATAGCGTTACCAAGTAAAAGATCTCTTGATTTATTGTTAACTCACAAGCTACTGTCTGTGTAAAACTTGTAAGCCATTGATTGCATCTGTTCTTCGAAAGATACTTTATTGCTATGTAAAACTTGCAAACAGTCAATTGACTCTGTTCTCTAAGCATGCTCTGTAATTGATAATACATTGTAACAGCAACTGCTCTTAGAAGCAACACAGAAAAGCAGGGGTGTTCTATCTGCTACCCAAGATCCATAAACCTGGAAATCCTGGACGCCCCATCATCTCAGGCATTGGCACCCGAACAGCAGGATTGTCTGGCTATGTAGACTCCATCCTCAGGCCCTACGCTATCTTCGAGACACCACTGACTTCCTGAGAAAACTACAATCCATCAGTGATCTTCCTGAAAACACCATCATAGCCACTATGGATGTAGAAGCCCTCTACACCAACATTCCACACAAAGATGGACTACAAGCCATCAGGAACACTATCCCCGATAATGTCACGGCAAACCTGGTGGCTGAACTTTGTTCTCACCCATAACTATTTTACATTTGGGGACAATGTGTACCTTCAAACCAGCGGCACTGCTATGGGTACCCGCATGGCCCCACATTATGCCAACATTTTTATGGCTGACTTAGAACAATGCTTCCTCAGCTCTCATCCCCTAACACCCCTACTCTACTTGCGCTACATTGATGACATCTTCATCATCTGGACCCATGGTAAAGAAGCCCTTGAGGAATTCCATCATGATTTCAACAATTTCCACCCTACCATCAACCTCAGCCTGGACCAGTCCACACAAGAGATCCACTTCCTGGACACCACAGTACTAATAAACGATGGCCACATAAACACCACCCTATACCGGAAACCTACTGACCGCTATACTTACCTACATGCCTCCAGCTTTCATCCAGACCACACCACTCGATCCATTGTCTACAGCCAAGCTCTACGATACAATCGCATTTGCTCCAACCCCTCAGACAGAGACAAACACCTACAAGATCTCTATCAAGCGTTCTTACAACTACAATATCCACCTGCTGAAGTGAAGAAACAGATTGACAGAGCCAGAAGAGTACCCAGAAGTCACCTACTACAGGACAGGCCTAACAAAGAAAGTAACAGAACGCCACTAGCCATCACCTACAGCCCCCAACTAAAACCTCTCCAGCGCATCATCAAGGATCTACAACCTATCCTGAAGGACGATCCATCACTCTCACAGATCCTGGGAGACAGGCCAGTCCTTGCTTACAGACAGCCCCCAAACCTGAAGCAAATACTCACCAGCAACCACACACCAAACAACAAAAACACTAACCCAGGAACCTATCCTTGCAACAAAGCCCGTTGCCAACTCTGTCCACATATCTATTCAGGGGATACCATCATAGGACCTAATCACATCAGCCACACTATCAGAGGCTCGTTCACCTGCACATCTACCAATGTGATATATGCCATCATGTGCCAGCAATGCCCCTCTGCCACGTACATTGGCCAAACTGGACAGTCTCTACGTAAAAGAATAAATGGACACAAATCAGACGTCAAGAATTATAACATTCAAAAACCAGTTGGAGAACACTTCAACCTCCCTGGCCACTCGATTACAGACCTAAAAGTCGCAATATTAAAACAAAAAAACTTCAAAAACAGACTCCAACGAGAAACTGCTGAATTGGAATTAATTTGCAAATTGGATACCATCAAATCAGGTTTGAATAAAGACTGGGAGTGGATGGGCCATTACACAAGGTAAAACTATTTCTCCATGCTTATCTTTCCCCCCCGCCCCCTACAGTTCCTTATATCTCCTTGTCAAGTGCTGGAGATGGGCCATTTTCATTACCACCACAAAGACCTTTTTTTTTTTTTTTTTTCTCTCCTGCTGACAACTGATCACTCTCCTTATAATGTGTATGGTAAGATCCATTGTTTCATGTGTGTATATATATCTCTTCCTTCTGTATTTTCCACTGCATGCATCCGATGAAGTGAGCTGTAGCCCACGAAAGCTTATGCTACAATAAATTTGTTAGTCTCTAAGGTGCCACAAGTACTCCTGTTTCTTTTTGCGGATACAGACTAACACGGCTATTACTCTGAAACCTGTCATTATGCAAGGCACTGAATTTAGCCGTATGGAGTGGAAATCCATCAACTTAATGAAAAAACTCGGACAGATACAGACAGACATCATCTTTCTTTCCAAATGCAAACAGATGGACATCATACCAAAAGGACTGAAAGTAAAAAATCCATTACAGTCTACATACCACACAGACTATGCTGAGAGATTGTGCCACACACTCTCAAAGAAACTGCGGAACCACCTGATCAACATCCTATACAGCAAACAAGGAAAGATTACAAATGAACTCTCAAAACTGGATACTCTCATAAAAAACCAACCTTCCACACAAACTTCCTCGTGGCTGGATTATACAAAAACTAGACAAGCCATTTACAACACACACTTTGCTTCTCTACAAAAGAAAAAGGGCACTAAACTATCTAAACTACTACATGCCACAAGGGGCCACAACAGTGGTTCCTTTAACCCACCCAGCAATATTGTTAATCTATCCAGCTATACTCTTAGCCCAGCAGAAGAATCTGTCCTATCTCGGGGCCTCTCCTTCTGCCCCTCCACCCCCACGAACAAGATACAATTCTGTGGTGACCTAGAATCCTATTTTCGACGTCTCCGACTCAAGGAATATTTCCAAAACACCTCTGAACAACATACTAACCCACAGAAACCTTCCTACCAACACTACAAAAAGAAGGATTCTGGGTGGACTCCCCCTGAAGGTCGAAACAACAGACTGGACTTCTACATAGAATGCTTCCGCCGACGTGCACGGGCTGAAATTGTGGAAAAACAGCATCACCTGCCCCATAACCTCAGCCGTGCAGAACACAGTGCCATCCAGAGCCTCAGAAACAACTCTGACATCATAATCAAAAAGGCTGACAAAGGAGGTGCTGTTGTCATCATGAATAGATCGGAATATGAACAAGAGGCTGCTAAGCAGCTCTCCAACACCACATTCTACAAGCCATTACCCTCTGATCCCACTGAGGGTTACCAAAAGAAACTACACCATCTACTCAAGAAACTCCCTGAAAAAGCACAAGAGCAAATCCGAACAGACACACCCCTAGAACCCCGAGCAGGGGTGTTCTATCTGCTACCCAAGATCCATAAACCTGGAAATCCTGGACGCCCCATCATCTCAGGCATTGGCACCCTAACAGCAGGATTGTCTGGCTATGTAGACTCCATCCTCAGGCCCTACGCTACCAGCACTCCCAGCTATCTTCGAGACACCACTGACTTCCTGAGGAAACTACAATCCATTACTGATCTTCCTGAAAACACCATCCTAGCCACTATGGATGTAGAAGCCCTCTACACCAACATTCCACACAAAGATGGACTACAAGCCATCAGGAACAGTATCCCCGATAATGTCACGGCAAACCTGGTGGCTGAACTTTGTAACTTTGTCCTCACCCATAACTATTTTACATTTGGGGACAATGTGTACCTTCAAATCAGCGGCACTGCTATGGGTACCCGCATGGCCCCACAATATGCCAACATTTTTATGGCTGACTTAGAACAACGCTTCCTCAGCTCTCATCCCCTAACACCCCTACTCTACTTGCGCTACATTGATGACATCTTCATCATCTGGACCCATGGTAAAGAAGCCCTTGAGGAATTCCATCATGATTTCAACAATTTCCACCCCACCATCAACCTCAGCCTGGACCAGTCCACACAAGAGATCCACTTCCTGGACACCACAGTACTAATAAATGATGGCCACATAAACACCACCCTATACCGGAAACCTACTGACCGCTATACTTACCTACATGCCTCCAGCTTTCATCCAGACCACACCACTCGATCCATTGTCTACAGCCAAGCTCTAAGATACAATCGCATTTGCTCCAACCCCTCAGACAGAGACAAACACCTGCAAGATCTCTATCAAGCGTTCTTACAACTACAATATCCACCCGCTGAAGTGAAGAAACAGATTGACAGAGCCAGAAGAGTACCCAGAAGTCACCTACTACAGGACAGGCCTAACAAAGAAAGTAACAGAACGCCACTAGCCATCACCTACAGCCCCCAACTAAAACCTCTCCAGCGCATCATCAAGGATCTACAACCTATCCTGAAGGACGATCCATCACTCTCACAGATCTTGGGAGACAGGCCAGTCCTTGCTTACAGACAGCCCCCAAACCTGAAGCAAATACTCACCAGCAACCACACACCACACAACAAAAACACTAACCCAGGAACCTATCCTTGCAACAAAGCCCGTTGCCAACTCTGTCCACATATCTATTCAGGGGATACCATCATAGGACCTAATCACATCAGCCACACTATCAGAGGCTCGTTCACCTGCACATCTACCAATGTGATATATGCCATCATGTGCCAGCAATGCCCCTCTGCCACGTACATTGGCCAAACCGGACAGTCTCTACGTAAAAGAATAAATGGACACAAATCAGACGTCAAGAATTATAACATTCAAAAACCAGTTGGAGAACACTTCAACCTCCCTGGCCACTCGATTACAGACCTAAAAGTCGCAATATTACAACAAAAAAACTTCAAAAACAGACTCCAACGAGAGACTGCTGAATTGGAATTAATTTGCAAATTGGACACCATCAAATTAGGTTTGAATAAAGACTGGGAGTGGATGGGCCATTACACAAAGTAAAACTCTTTCTCCATGCTTATCTTTCCCCCCCCCCCCCCCTACAGTTCCTTATATCTCCTTGTCAAGTGCTGGAAATGGGCCATTTTCATTACCACCACAAAGACTTATTTTTCTCTCCTGCTGACAACTGATCACTCTCCTTATAATGTGTATGGTAAGATCCATTGTTTCATGTGTGTATATATATATATCTTCCTTCTGTATTTTCCACTACATGCATCCGATGAAGTGAGCTGTAGCCCATGAAAGCTTATGCTACAATAAATTCGTTAGTCTCTAAGGTACCACAAGTACTCCTATTCCTTTTTTCAAATACAGTAGTAACACCCCAAAAGTGGTGGAGACAGTAAAATAAATGTGATTAAAAGAAGGAATGTATGTGAATGAATGCTTGGTTTACATGAATGGTCAGGGAGGTGCCAGCCTAGGAATGCAGTATCCATCGGCCGAAAAAGGCGTCAAGTGGAAACAACCAGATGACCCCCGGAGGGCAAACTGGAATCCACCCCACCATCTCAAAGGATGAGAAAAACAAACATCTGACAGCATGGAGCCATCAGGAATGTGCCACCTGCTGATTGATTCAGCAACAGCAGGATGAAGCAATTCCCATAGACTGACATAGGAATACATTCCTATAAAAATGAACTCTAAAGAACTTTGAGTCTCTGGTTCTGCTACCACCCTCCAGGAGCATCAGGTGCGCACCTGACATGGACTCGGCTCCACTCTCGTGGACAGGATACCTGGCCAGTATTCTGTCATGAGCAACTTCCAGGCTGGTAACTATAACATCTATACAGAACTTGAATGAATGATTGTGTGAATGAATATATATATATATGTAAGTACATAAGAAATAAGTAGTAATAGGAGTAAGTAGTCAAACAACATTGTTTACTGTTATCTTTTGTTTTATTATTATATTTACAATAAATGTGACATAAATGTCTTATCTCCTTTACTAAGATCCTGCTGGTTTTTATTTTATTGGTATAACATATATACATCTATTCTTGTGCTCTAGTATTTGCAGGATCAGGGCTTTACAGTGTATACAGAGGAGAGAGAGTGAAACTGACTAGGCACAAAGAGCTACTGAATGCACAAGCTGAAAATAAAGGAGGAATCTATATATTTTTCATTATTCCAGTCATTCTTGATGTTACTTGTAACAATATTAGTAAAATATTTTTGGACAGAAGTGTGATTTTTAAGTTGATTGTCCCTTAACCCAGAGTTATTTTTTAATCATAACTACAATCTATTGTTGAGTTTTGTTCTGCCACCCATCACCATAGTATCTGATGGGTGGCAGGACATGTAATGGGTGGCCTTCCATGTAAAATCAATAGCAATTGCAAAGTCCCTTGTGGGCTTCATGGAGTCTCTGGCACTTCTTCCTTTTCAAGGTAAAAACTCTGCTTAGAACAGGTTTGGGGATTTTTTGGGGGTGGTGGTTGGAGAATTGGTAGAATTTGGGAATGAAAGGGGTGTTTGAATTGTGAGCATCATTTTTGGTCTTAAAGAGGAAGGTTTTGCAGCATTTCCTAAAGATGGTCAGCTGCTGGATTTGCCTGATCTCCTCTGGAGGATTGTTCCCTAGCTAGATCCTCTTGATGGAAGATACTTTGTCCCCAACTCTCACATGCTTTGTCCTGGGTGTTGTGATCTGCATTGTCCCAGAGGAGCGCTGATATCACGGTGAGTCATAGATGGAAATTCGGTCTTTGATATAGCTGGGGCTTGAGGTATTAATTGCTTTAGAGATTAGAACCAAGGCCTTAAACTGGTATGGGAAACTTACTGAGAGGCAGTGAAGGGACTTCTGCCTGGGCTTGATGTGCTTGCAGCAGCTTGAACCATAGAGAAATTGGACAGTCGCTTTCTGTACCAGTTGGAGAACGTGCATCATCTTCACATTCAGCTCCGATACAATGAGTTACGAGGTATGTCAACGCGGCAATCTGGGTATGTGACAGCAGCATGTGTAGACATTCCCAAGTTTAGTTTTTTTCTAGCTAGCATGAGTACCAATAGCAGTGAAGCCATGGCAGCCCGGACTTCATTATAGGACAGCTACCTGAGTAAGTACCCCTTCACTGCTATTGTACTCACAGCTAGCTAGATTAAAGCTAGCTCAGTTATGGCTGCATGTGCTACAGTCACACCTCCAGCTGCAGTGTAAACATACCCACAGTAATCCACCCTGGAGATAACAATTGCATGGAGTACTGTGGGGAGGGCCCCATCTGGGAGGAAGGGATGGAGTTTCCTGGCAAGCTGGAGGTGAAAGAAAGCATTTTTGGAAACTGATGCTACTGGATTAGCCAAGTATAGTGAGGAGTCAAACAGGGCCCATAGGCTTTGCACCACGCTGATGAAAGCGGGTTGTGTGCCTTTGATGGCAGCTGTTTGATCTTGGCTATTTCAATAACACTCTTCTGTAAACAATTAGCTTTCTTCTTTCTAGCCCTTAGGATTTATGTGAGCAAGCTCACAGAGATTACATCAAAACTGACATTGTTCCCTCTCCTTTACATTAGAACAGATCTTTAATAACTAATTGTATTTAACAAAATTAGGGGCTAGTCGGACACATAACTTAGTTATTGTTCTTTCTTTTTCACCGTATTCCACACACACAAAACTCATTTTAGGGAATAAATATTACCCCTGCTATATGACTGGAGCCAAATAACCTATTTTATGTAGGAAGGTTACTGCCCTTACAGCATTGTTTCCCAAGAGTGCGGGATGCACCCTCCTGGAGGGGCATGGCAGACTAGCGGGGGGGGGGGGGAACAGCTTTCAACTGTTCTCTAGAACCTCAGCTTTCAGTTGTTTTAAAAAGTAAGTCTCTAGTTATTCTAGTTGTGAAAAAGAGCATGAAAAATATGGCCTGCGTGTAAGTGATGTGGTAATGTCTGCCTGAATTTGCAGAGAGGCTGAAACAATAACTCTGAGATGTGACCTGCCCCATTCATTTCAATGCTGTTGCTAACTCAGATACCAGTGCTGATACTTTAAATGTCAACATTGTAAACATTTGTGGAGCTTGTCAAAACATGTAAGACAACAAAGGAAGAGACCTGAGGAAGAGCTCTGTAAAGCTTGAAAGCCTGTCCCTTCCACCAACAGAAGTTGGTCCACTAAAAGATATTACCTTGCTCACCTTGTCTCTCTCAGGAAAGGAAGGGTCATATTATGAGGAGCTACACCAGTGTGTCCCCAGGTGTAGGGTGCACAAAGGCCAAGCTGGAGATGAATACATGTAGATAGGTTGGTCTTTACTAGTACATGGCAGCATTCTGAGGTGGAGGGCAGAACAGTTATTTTCCTGAAAGAGGGAGTTGGCTTTCAAAAGTGAGGGAAATGCTACCCTAGAGATTAACTTTCCAAACTATTTTGAAAGGGCTTAAAGAGTTGAGTAATCAAATTAACTGTCTGTAACTCTACAGTGCCTCAAGTGTATATCTGTGTGATCATCTGAATCATAAATACAATAACCAAGAAGTTTTAACAGAAAACCCTGATTGTTGTTGCATTCCCTTGCCATGCGTTGAAGAGGATAAGATGATTTCAAGGCCTTCAGTGTCTTTAAAAGTCACCTGTGCACAAAACCAGTGCTGCAAGGCTTGAATCTCAAGGTTACTTTATTTAACTTTTGTTATTATCCAAGTGGGTTGACATATATATGCCTAGATTCTGCACTGCTGCATGACTAGACTTCAGTAGGTTTGTATGCTGAGTTGTAGTTTCATATTGTTTCACTAGATGGCATTGCACATCAGAATGTACCCATCCACAGACTGGATCACTGTAATATTGCATCAGCTTTCACAACACTGAAGCACTGAGACACGCAATTGATAGTTGACATAAGTTTTATCTTCCCTGAGCAAGAAATGGGCTTCATTTTGAGTAGAGCTGTGATGATTCCTTGAACTGGAATATGTTTATACACAAGTCCTCCCATGTCCTTACTCTATGGATCCCAACAGGCCTGGAAATATAGAGAGATTAGATACTCATAATTCCTGGAGTATGTTGTTCCACTTAGATTATGAAGAATTTTTAGTTCATATTCAAATGATAGTTTGGTGCTGTAGCTAAGGGGTCTGGAATATGAATAAGTATATTATTAATAGATTTTAGGGCCAGAAGAGACCATTATGATCAGCTAGTCTAGTGTTTCTCAACTGGTGCTTGTGACAACTGGGGGGTCACAAAGGTGTTAAAATTTTATTACAATCCAAAGCAAAGAAAATCTCATTTCCCAACTAGTCACACACTCTTACCCTTCAAGATCAAGTATTCTCTCTCAGCCTCTCCACACAGTCACTCACTCACTCTCTCTCATACACAGCCTATCAATTTTAACATTGCTACATCTTTTTGTATCCTTATTTTTATAGTGCACATAATGGGGGAGTTGTGAATATTTCTGACTTCAAATATGGGGTCATCTGCCTGAAAAAACACCGAGAAACGCTGATCTAATCTGATCTAGGCAGCTATAGTAAATGTAACCAGGGCAGTTACGCTAAGCTCAGACGCTGGGTGAAAATGTATCACAAGGAAAATTGGCTATCAGACTTCAGGATACAAGTTGATCTCTTGCAGAGAGGTGTCAAGGAAAGTTACTTCATGCAGTAGCATTACAAAATTGGCTAGATACAGTCACAGGGTGTTTGGCTTCCTCTAAGGGAAGATGTATAGGCCAGTCAGAGGCAAGATACCAGACTGGGCAGTTGTCTATTTTAGAGTACGTTTACACTACAAGCAACACAGCAGCTCATGTGTGGTGCTGCGGCTGTAGTGTAGATACTTTCCCCTCACTGTAGTTAATCCATCCCCTCAAGAGGTGGTAGTTAGGTCGAGGGAAGAATTCTTCCTTTGACCTACCACTGTCTACAGTAGGACTTAGGTTGGCTTGACTATATCTCTCAGGGGTGTGAATTTTCCACATCCCAAGAGACATAGCTAGGTCAACCTAAGTTTTAGGTGTAGACTGGGTCTCAATGTGGCCACTTCTGAGTTCCTATAAAGCTGCAGCTGAAAGTGTAGATGGCAGCAGACATTGGGGCTTTTCAGTCCTTTGGATGTCAGAACTCCTGGCTTTCATAATCATTTTCAGTTAACACATATTAAGAGTGCGTCTGAGGGTGGGGGATAGGGTGGTTAAGTTGTGTTGGTCTCATGGCTGGTAATTAGTTGATGTGTGCTAAGGTGGTAGGAGACATGCTGCTGTTTTGGCTATTTATATTTTATACTTCCTATGCTTGTGTTTTTAAATGCATGTCGCAGGTGCAATAAAGCTTTGGATGGAGTTTTAGTGTGGAGTTTCTTTTAGAAAAAGAATACAAATAAAATAGATGCATTGGCTATAATAAGTAGCGGAGGGATAATTCTCACATATTTTGGTTACACTTTATTCATATAGTGTCTAATTATACGGTAGTTACATGGAATTACAGTGTAATTGCAGTGGTTATGCTCCTTTGGTAACTAATTGCCCCAAATTCATATTAATGGAAGGTTAGTGACATGACTGAATTACTAAATACAATTTTTTTATAATCCAGGTGCATTATCTACACTGGCTTTATGCTATAGTTTCTCTCAGTCATGTGGGCTTACTTGTACTCCTATTCATGTCAATGGAAAACTCCCATTGATTTCAATTAGTGTTATGANGCAGCAGACATTGGGGCTTTTCAGTCCTTTGGATGTCAGAACTCCTGGCTTTCATAATCATTTTCAGTTAACACATATTAAGAGTGCGTCTGAGGGTGGGGGATAGGGTGGTTAAGTTGTGTTGGTCTCATGGCTGGTAATTAGTTGATGTGTGCTAAGGTGGTAGGAGACATGCTGCTGTTTTGGCTATTTATATTTTATACTTCCTATGCTTGTGTTTTTAAATGCATGTCGCAGGTGCAATAAAGCTTTGGATGGAGTTTTAGTGTGGAGTTTCTTTTAGAAAAAGAATACAAATAAAATAGATGCATTGGCTATAATAAGTAGCGGAGGGATAATTCTCACATATTTTGGTTACACTTTATTCATATAGTGTCTAATTATACGGTAGTTACATGGAATTACAGTGTAATTGCAGTGGTTATGCTCCTTTGGTAACTAATTGCCCCAAATTCATATTAATGGAAGGTTAGTGACATGACTGAATTACTAAATACAATTTTTTTTATAATCCAGGTGCATTATCTACACTGGCTTTATGCTATAGTTTCTCTCAGTCATGTGGGCTTACTTGTACTCCTATTCATGTCAATGGAAAACTCCCATTGATTTCAATTAGTGTTATTACAGGTATTAAACCCCAGACCTACACTCTAATGGCAGGGATACCACAAAGTAATTTCAGCCTCTGTATTATAAATTGTAACCAATTCTTTTCCCTTCCTTTTCTTTAGGTGTCTAATAATAAATTCTGACCCATGTTGCTGCTGTTCCATAATCACATCGAGCCTGATCCTGCATCTTTCACTGACACCCAGTTTATGGACAGCTGCTCTTAGTATTCCTAGCTGTGTGTGCTGATCATAGCACAGCGTCCATAAAAAAAGAAATCGGAGCTTCTCCTGAAGAAACATTACACCAATGGGAAGGCCTAATGGTTAGAACTACGAATGGCTTAGCAGGAGACTATGGGTTAATGAATTACTGGCTCTGCAGTTGCTCTCTCAGGCTGAAATTCACTCTTATGTAGAGGACCTGCAAAAGGCCTACTCACCACTGGCCTCAAGTCCTTCTTAAGTCCTCAAAATAGGGCTCAAGTGGGAGTGTGTCGTAATCTGCAGGTGGCGTGCTGGCACTCTGCACAGGGGTGAATTTCACCCGCTCCTCTCAAGCCAGAAGAGCCGCACATTTCAGAGGAAAGGGCTGTTGATGAGGTAGGGAGGTATTTTCATTCATGACAGCTACAGCTTTCTAATGTGACTTTGTTAAGTGGTGTACTGGTCAGTTTTCCCAGTGAGAAGTGAGCCAGACATCATTGCAAAGTGAGAAGCTGCTTGCATCATCCTTCTGAACGGCTTAGGAGCCAGGGCTGTGTTTAAAGTGACAGCAAGCCAAGAGGAACAAGAAGGCCTCAGCAGCACTTTGAAAACAAATACAGCTGGAAAAATAATAAGTCTGCTTTGTAGCTAACAAGGGTATTATGATAATGTTAGTTACGCACAGGAAAGGAAGGGTCCTAATTTACTTCCTTAGCATCACAGTGGCTGACAAAGGGGTCTGTTAACAGTACACCAGCTTTATGAAAAGGATTTGGCTATTAGGAATGGAAACATAAAATACATAAGAACGGCCACACTGGATCAGAGCAATGGTCCATCTTGCCCAGTATCCTGTCTTCTGATAGTGGCCAATGCCAGGTGCTTCAGAGGGAATGAACAGAACATAGCAATCATCAACTGATCCATCCCTGTCATCCAGTCCCAATATCTGGCAGTCAGAGGCTTTGCCATCTTGGCTAATAGCCATTGGTGGACCTAAAAGAAGGAGCCAGTTAAGGGAACATGCTATTTAACCAAATTCCCCTGTCACTTTTAACTGCTAATGAAATTGCTTTTCACTTGCTTTCCCAAGGGGATTGTTCAGTGTTGCTGTTATGACTGCTGCATTTTGGTGATGGGTGAGTATTGTATAAACACACAGTAAGAAACAGACGCTGTCCTGCAGAACTTCCAAACTAAATAAAAAAGACAAACAGTGGAGAAAAGAGATGAAACAAACAGAGTGAAAGTTGATAAACATCTTAGTATTATTGTTTGTGTTTTGTATACTGTAGATGGCATATCCGGATGCAGGATTGAGGCTATATAGAATCCCACTGAAGCAGATGTTGATGCAGGATCAGGCTCCCAAGGACCAGATTTTTGAAGGTATCTGGCCACTGTAAAAGAGTGGCCTCCTCCTGGGCACCTCCTCATGGCAGCCTTACTAATAGCCCCTTGCCTCAGTTTCCCTCTTGGATAACCCAAAGGACTCCATGTCAGGATCTTACTTAAACAATTCTCCTCCTGGGGGCCAGTTTATTACAAGAACATTGTGCAGATAGGCTATAACTAAAATCCCAAAGCATAGTTCATATCACCCCAGGGCATATAGTCCTTGTTCTCACTGTACCCCCTCCCCAGTGTCTTCCATCACAGCTAGGCCCTTATCCAGCCTCTTCTCTCTCTCTGCCAGGACAACCACCCAGCCATTCCTTCTAGGGTGGAACCCTGCTCCTCCCAGCAGGAACTCCCACGCTCTGCTGGGAGCATGCCGCACTCCCCCGGGCATCTGACTGCTCCTCAGGGTCTAACACTTCAGCAAGGACTATCCACTGCTCCCCCTTCATTCAGCCCTCTCTGGCCATTGGCTCCAGCTTAGAGCCAGCAGGCGTCTCGCGCTGCTGCTCCTGCCTCCAGCCCTCTGCAGCCCTGGCCCTCTGGGTTGGGGAAGGTCAGCCAGCAAACCCCTCTTGCTGCTCTCCTGCCGTCAGCCCTCTCCCAGGAACCACCTTGTCTCTGGCAGCTCTCATCTGCTGCCCTTCTGCTGTCAGACTCCTGACTAACTCAGTCTGCTCGAATTGGGGCTTTAATTGTGGAAACTTAGGTGCCTACAGGGTTGGACAGCAGCTGAGTGGGGGTTTGGTGAATGCCAGAGGTGCCTAGATCTCCCTTGTGAATTCCACCCTAGGTACCTATCTGCTTCTTGAAAATCTGGCCCTAAGTCAACAAACAACAGCTGATCACATGAGCAGAAAATGCTGCTAAGAATGCACTCAAATGGGTGATTTTATTGCTATAGAGCCAGATTCCCCCCCGCCCCGCCCAAATTGTACTGTATTATTAGTGCTTCATTTTGGTTACCAGGGTTCTGTGGCTTTTTGTGGTTTTAAAAATGTATCTTTTGATATTAAGGGATTTTTGTGGGAGGGTGGAGGTGTGTGTGTGTGTGTGTGTGTGTGGATGTGCTGGTAAACAGCAGAACTGATTTCCCTGAGAACTGTGAGTGCTGCCAAGTTAAATCTTGGGCTGGCTGGGAGGCTGAGAGAGAGCCCTTATCAACAACGCTTGTAGGGATGCTGACGTCGGGCCCCATGCAATTCCCTGTTGAGGGTGCTTTTCTTTGCTTTGGAGGAGGAAGAAACCTCACCACACGTGGAGGAATTAGACAGGTTCAACAGAAGAATCAAGGCCAGTTATTTAGCCTGGGATCTGTAAATTATCAGACCGCAAGTGCTTCATGAGTCAGTGTCAGGGATCGAAGTCAATGATCTTGTTTTGCAGAACAATAGCTTAGAAATGGCTAAACTGTTAACAATAATAAATCAGCCAGGGAGCTGTGGAAGTGCTGAGATCTGGGAGAAACACAGATGTTGCTGCAACATAGACAACGCCTGTGCAGACGTAGACACTACATGTGTCGCTACATGCCACAGTGAAAGGCAGGCTGTGTCCACACTTGTTACTGATGTGTAGCTACACACAGCAGGGAAAGATTCCTGCAGCAGGGAGGCAGTGGGCCATTACACTGCTAAAAATAGCAGTATAGATGTGGGAGGCATTGCTTGGGTGTGTCGAGAGCTGTATTGGGTTTATACTCAAGGCCGCCCAGAGGAGGGGGGCAAATGGGGCAATTTGCCCCAGGCCCCGTAGGGGCCCCGCGAGCCCTGGCCGAGAATCCCTTTCCTCACCCGGCAGCGGTCCGGGTCTTCAGCGGCATTTCGGCGGTGGGGGGCCCTTCAGTCGCTCCGGGTCTTCGGTGGCATTTTGGCGGGGGGGGGGGGGGGGGCCTTCAGTGCTGCCGAAGACGCGGAGCGACTGAAGGGCGAGTACAAGCCGCCCAGTGAGTACAAGCTCGCCCGCTTTGCCCCAAGCCCCCTGAATCCTCTAGGCGGCCCTGTTTATACCTAAGGGTTAGGCACGTAGGGCATTCTACTCTACTCACCTAAGCCGTGCCTCACCGTCTACACTGCTATTTACACTCGTGCTAGCTGGCGTGCAGGGTCTGTACTCTACATGCTGCCATCAGAGTAGACATACCTTTAGAGGGTAAAAACCTGGCCCCATTGAAGTCAATGAGAGTTTTGCCCTACAGTGGGAGTTCTAGCCTAGGTATTTCAGCAGAGATGGTGTCAGGAAAAGGTTTTCTGCATGCACACCACATAAAAATGTCAGTCGCCAAAGACAACCACTTGGTCATACATGGTGTGAGAGTACCCTTGGTGGCTGGAACGAGAGAAAAATGCAGGCCATGTGACAGGTCACTTGGCCTGGGTCATGCCCTTTTATGAGCACTGTCGCTTCCACTGCAAGAGATGGAGCAGAATCATGTCAAGCCCGGGACGGCACCTATTGTGGCTCTGTGTCAGGTTATATTACAGCCAGCGTCAGAGTCTGTTCTCAGCTTCCAGGCTTCTTTGAAGAAGGCAGGGCATGTGAGGGCGCTCTGATGAGTAAAGCGTTAATGTCAAGGGGTCCCAGCGGAGACAAGCAGTTCAATGCATAGTACTAACTCTCCAGGAACTTGTGACACTGATGTTCAAAGAAATGGAAGTGGATGGGTCTCACCCGGTCCTAGTAAAGCGTCAGATGGTACCATTGGCTATGGGCGGAGCCCTGAAGGCTGCATCCCCTCCATCTGTAAGAGAGCTGTCTGCTCTCCAAGAGGGTGGAAGAAACGTTTGACCAACTTCATGGAGCAAAATGTTTCCCATTATCTGAAACTGAAGCCTTGCACAGGAAGGCTATTGCACGTCATTCCCGCCCCCTTCCCCAGTGACCTGTTGTCATGACTCCCATTCCAATTCAGTTGACCCATCACCATTCAATGAATGGTAAGTTACCTGTAGGGTTGCTTACCTGGATGATTGTTTACATGAAGCCCTGGCAGAGCTGGTCTTAGATGGTTCAGAGTGTGGAGCTGCATGTCTCCCTATCTACTTTAGGTACCCCATCACTGCAGTACCTCAGTGCCTTACACGCTAACCTATTTATCCTCAACATGCCTCTGAGGTAGGGAAGTGCTAAAATCTCCATTTTGAGGTGCAGAGAGCCAACATGACTTGCCCAAGGTCATACAGGAATCCTGTGATGGAGCAGGGAATTGAACCTGGCTCTCCCAAATCATCGCCCTAACCACCGGACCATGCACCACCTTGTAGGCAATCACAAAACCACAATCTGGTGTAATCATAACCAGAGGGTGAAATTCATTTCAGCACAAGGCTTGTGCACTGTTTAAATCCCACTTAAACCCTCGATGGGACTCGAGTGGTACATAGGCTTTGCACTGGCTTTCTGTACAGGATTGAAAGTCACCCCGTATTTTTAAAATAGTCCATAGCATTAATGAAAAGTCCATTTCCAACTGTAAAATGAGCCTTTGTCAATTGTAATACAAACTGCACATCTAAACAGGTTACTTATCTGCATAAGAGTCCATGGTTGCTTTTTATACACCCTATTTAATGCTTTCTGGATTCTCACCAAGACATTAATGAAAGAGAGAGAAGAATGTAGAAAACGGTCAAGGAGGAATTACTGGCTCCTGAGCTAATCCAGATACTGGCCAAGCAATGCAAAAATGAACGTTAATAAGTAAAGGGAGCCATTTACAAAAGGCCCCTCTTCGATCAGGGCAGAATAAGGCAAGCTGCAGTGGTCAGTCCTGGTAAGATAGATGGGGAAGGAATGCTACCAATGTGGTGACTCAGAGAAAAGGCCTTTCAAATAATCTTCACAATCGTTAATTTACTATACCTCATGCAGAGTCTCAGCCTGGCTGAGGTCAGTGGGAGTTGCAGATGCCCAGCAGCTCTCAGGATCAGGATCACAATGCTGTTTATTTTCACTCTGTGGTACATCTACTGCAAATTAAAGGGGTAGTTATAGTGCAGTTAGTCACAACTCTTAATCCATTGCAAATACCATGTGCCAATGTGCACGTGTGCATCTGGGATATATTCAGCTATTCTGTTTTATTAGCAGCTTTGGAGATGCTTGAGCATGTGAGGATCTATATTTAAAATATTACAGAATGGGAAACAGTTAGCCAGAGGCTGTGAGGTGCTATAACATAAGCTACAGCTACACCTCAAATTAAGGTGTAATTATATCTCTCTCTGAAGCGGCTAATAAAACAGAATAGCTGAATATATCACAGGTGCACAAGTGCACATTGGGATGACTTTGAATTTACAATGCATTAAGAGTTGTGACAGGCAAACCTAAAAAGGCTCAGAGTTTGGCTTATCAACGTTACCCCAAACACTGCAAAGCCGAATCCGTTCTACCTTCTCTGTCAGTTTGTCTATCCTGTCTCTTCTATCATGTGATAAGAGGGAAACCAGAACTATATGCAACCCCAAAAGGATGGCAATATATGTATTGTGAGGCCAGGGCATGGATAGGTGGGAATAATGTATCAATGTGTTTTTTGAATGGAAAGGGAATATGTCATGAAACCTTAACTAACATATCCCGTGAACCCTTACTGGGCTACTTGCATGGGTAAGGATTACTCAAGTCAGTTAGCATTTGCAGAATCAGGCCCTAACATTTTATAACCACAAGATCTAGACACTAACAATGTTATCTTGAGTGTCTGGCAGTGGTTGGTGTGAGGCTGTGTTGTCTCAGCCCCAGATTTGATGTTCTCTATCTCCAGACAGAGTTACAGGCCAGCACAGTTCCCAGGATGGTCCTGGGCCCTAGCAAGTGACAGAGCTCCCACACATTCTAAACTCTGTCCAACATTAATTGTCCAATTTTCTTTGGGCTGGTCTACACTAATGAGGTAAGTTGATGTAAGCTATGCTAGTTCAGTTACGTAAGTTACATAACTGAAATCGAGGTAACTTAGGTTGACTTATAGTGGTGTCTTCTGGGGGAGGTGGAGTACAGATGTCGATGGGAGAGTGCTCTCCCATCGACTTTAGCATGTCTTCACCAGACCCAATAAATCGACACTGGTGCATCGATCACAGTAGTGTTGATTTAGCCCGTAGTGTAGACATGGCCTTTGTATGTGATACAGGGATCTTCCAGCAGGAGGGTGGAGTAGTGTCCTCCAAGCCATTTTCGTGGAGTTAAATCTTCCATTCTGCCTGAAGGATTGCATGTTTTACAGACCCTGAAAATGAGGAGCCTGAGAGTTGGGGAGAACAGGGAGGTGGTTATTGTCTGAAACCAGTCTCCTGTCTTTACTCTTCTTGCCTATTTGCAGCAATAAATGCTGGAGTACAATTGCATGACTGAAGGCTATGGTTAAAATCCTGGCTCCACTGAAGTCAATGGCATAACTCCCACTGGCTTCTGTGGGGTCAGGATTTCACTCGACTTCTTTTTAGGCTATTTGCATGGCTTGTGAATCTCCTTTAGTTTATGGTAACAATGCTAGTATGTTAAATTCTATACCTGTCTCTGGCTTCCATTAACACGATGGGACCTGGAGTAAAAAGTAACAGGATGCTATCAACTTTAACATAATCCGCAAAATTCCCTAACAGACATTCCCTTGGGGGTAAATCCTGGTCTGCTGATGATCAAGATGTTAAGGGGCCAATGGAGGAGTCCATTGGAAAAGTATCCTTATTACCTATTTACTGTTTCCCTGAAATTCACTCTAGACAATTTCTTTTCCTCACTCCCAATGTTTGTTGCAGTGACTACTGTAACCCAGGGAAGTACTATTATATCTCAGTCCACTTGATACTAGTGTCTGTGTTCATTGTGAAACCTGTTATAGCTTCGTTAAATAAAACCCAGCCCTCTGGAGTGGCTTTGAAATCTACACATCTGTGGTTTTCATTGACTTGAGAGACTTGAGTAGCAACATGTAACTGTTCAAACAGCTCAATAGACTTTATTGGCATGACAGGATATTGCCAAATGTTATCGAAATTTAAATGCACTATAATCATCTAGCTAGGAGGCGTTTCACAGGGATAGCATAACAGTTCCCATAACAGTGCCAGTATGCCGCAGAGTGAGGCTATTGCTTTAACTTCTCTCAGGGTTATTCTCAATTTTTCTTTCTCACTTTTTAAATTCCTTAGCTACTTGAGAGCTGCTCTGTAACAGGAAGAGCTAAAGGGTTGGCATGATCTTTCACTAGGGTCCCTAGATTTCTGGGACCGTGTAGTTATTTTCTGCTAGATCATCTGAGCTCATTGCTTGCCTTTGGAAGAGACCTGCCAACTTTCAGAAACCAGCTTCAAATATGAAAATAAAATCTGTTTCTATGACTTTCCACTCAGAGGATGAAATCCTGGCCCCTAGGATTGGCATCCAGGGACGAAGTAGTTGGAATTTAGGGGGCCAGGACTTCACCCACAATATTTCAAAGTTGGTTCTCTCTTTGTACTGAAAAGTTTGTGTCCAATATGCCATCTTTTGGTACCATTTGGTACATACCATCAGACATTCCCTTGTGGAATTTAGTAAGAGTGAAAACAGAAGAATTCTATAGAAATACAATAGGTTCTGTAGAAATTACTCTAAAATGTACAAAATGTAATAGAGAATTGTGTCTGTTTAACCATTTAAATAGAATTCTGGTGTAGAGAGAGAATTTTCTCTTAAATTCTATAGGATGGTTCAAACAACCTACAGAAAGGTGATCATTTTCTACTAAATTGTATAGGACTTTTCAATAAGATATTTTCATTTCATTTTTAAAAAGATTTGCTTGGTATTGTCAAAATAACAGAGAGAAAGAAACTGCAGCAATCCATGTTACCAGTATGATAAGAAACCACAAAGCCAAGTGGGTATGATTTAAAATAATAGGCCAATCGTTAGTATAGGCACTAGTTACGTACATTTAAAATCACTGTGTTTGTTCAGCAATGCTGTATTTCCTTCCAGCTTTTTAATGTCAATATTGTAAAGCGACAAATCACTTAACCAACTTGAATATTTCTACCAATGCCTCTGCTGTTTTCATTTTCATTTTTCCAGTGACGACATCAACAACACCACAAATTTCTTGTGGTTAAATGGAGATAAGGTGCAGTATAACTCCAGTAATACTGGATTTAGAAAATGAGAGCTTGGGGAAATGAAGCTTTAAACAAAATAAATGCCATTCACTGATTATCTCAAAGCACTTTAGTTGTGCTGATGTCGCTAAGTACTATTATCCCTATTTTACAGATGGGGAAACTGAGTCAAAGAGTTTTCTTTTTAAAAGTTACTTGTCCAGGATAGCCAGTGGCAGAGCCAGGAAGTGAACCCAGATCCCCGACTTCCAGTCTCCTGCTCTAGTATGTCCATTATTAGTTTACTTTGTTAAGTATTACAGTAGCATTCAGAGGCCCCAGTCAGGATCTGGACGCAGCTGTGCTGAGCACTGTACAGATACTATATCAAAACAATCTTCCCCCAGGTGATTTGCTGTGAGCCCCCCTATCTCTAAGACATCTCCATGCCTACTTCTTCAAAGCAAACATGCATGTGCCTACTACATACTTTACCTACTTATTAGGATCATGTTGTGTACCGGAGTGAATACAGGCATACCCAAAATGGGGTTTCCCCTCTGAACTTTTGGAACCCAGATATTCCATTCATATTGACCTTTAAAATAAAACAACTATGAACCAGCTAGGCAGATTTTCTACCAGCAGTTCAGGATTCTTTTAGGCCAGGGGGGAGATGAGGGAAAGGGCCCCCATTAGGTTGTTTTTTAAACTGTGGGGGTTTAAACCTTGTATAAGGAAGAGAAAAATTTGCAGAAGGCTAATATGCAGATCCAGGATGTTTGTCCAAGTATCTGAAATGAAGACAATTTAACCTTCATGCAAAGTGCCACCATATTACTCAATAACACAAGCACACAGCTATAAATATCGGCTCTGGTTTGGTAGAGGTATATGCACCCATTTATCCATGCAAACATCCACTTACACACAGAATGACTCAAACATGCTTACATCCATACAGTAATAACAACACATACACTAATACTCATTCTAGGGTTTCTGTTACCCTGGCAAACTGCAAAACAGTCACTAAGTATGTTTATCTCCTGGCTAACTGCTGGTTCTGTCTATCAGGTAGACCTGTGTATATGATACAAATGGTAATACATACCTTCAGTCTCATATATCTATACATACATTACATACCTGTAAAAAAGCCTGGATTTTTTCTTTAGCCGCTCCAAGCATCAGAGATCATTAGGTTAGTTATGATCAGCCATGTCAGCTAAAATGTCATCTGAGATGTGTGATGGCCAAGAGCAGGAGAGGGAGTATCTATGTGGAATACCACCTGCTGAGTGACATGTGAAGCTGAGGTCGAGGTGATCTCCAGATATCAAAGTTCCTTCTGGAACTATTCTGCCATCAGCTCCTCAACTTACGCCTGTGCAACCCCATCCCCTTTCTAAATGGGTTCAGGGCAGAATAGGACTCCTGGTCCTGCTTACAGCATTTAACCATATGCAGTTATCCATTTGGTTATTCACCATGCTGAGTGGTGTATTACGAGAAAGGAACAGTCAAATGTAGCTTCCTCTTAGGTGAAAAGCAGCAACAATTTTGTCCTAGAAACATCTGACTACATAAACAGCTTTTTTTTTTTAAAGGAGTAAAGAGGAAAAATAACTCCTGCATATCAAACTGCAGGAGGCGTTTCAGGAGAGAAGAATGCAATTATCCACATTGGAATTTGTCCAGGGTTGACACCCCTCTGATCACAAGGATGCCAGGTGCTGCAGGAAATAGTGAGTCAGTCACACGCTTCCCTCTGAGTTAACCGAAAGGAAAAAATTTCCATAAACACCTGCTCAACCTGTTTTGATAGCAGCACAGCTCGGTACATTTAACAACTTGTATAATGAAGTGGAGTCATTCAGGAGCTTGAAGTGGCTCTGACTCTAAGGCTGGTTTGCTCTGAGCTTATAGATAATTGTAGCAATGTCAATTGGACAAAGTGTGTGGCGCAAATTCTCCAGACAGACCCAGGAGAACAAGGTAAAAGTATGGAGGTGGGTGGCATGAAAAGGTGGCTTTGTGTCTCGCAAGTACATCTGGTTCTCTGGTATAAGTCAGAGCAACCTGAAGGTACCTGGGGATCAACAGGATGCAGCGACAACCCAGCCATAACCCTTTTCGCTGGCCATGTCTCCTACCCTAGCAGCTGGAAGGGGATACGATAGAAGAACTGCTGGGAAATCCTTCCCTGGTCAGACCTGCTGGCTTTAGGGCTGCTTTGAGCACACAGAGCACAGCTATAGTGCACCAGAGACTCAAGGCCCTTATCGCCCATAGTTAATATTATTTCTTACCTGAAATTGCAACAACAACCCAGTCAATCCAATCATAACAATATACTACTTCAAACCATTTGTCATTGTGTCAGGCTACTGAAACCTATATTAAACTGTAAGTCAGTCACAATACTAAATACAACTATAGAACAGAAAATGTTGGTTTAGGTTCTATTCCTCTATTTCTTTTCCAGCTATCCACTGTCCTGGCTCAAATCTTTCTGGAATGTCTTCTTTTAATTCATGAATCTGATAGAGATGCAATAACTAATTTGTGAAGATGACAAGAGACGGTTGACTTCACATATTAATAACACAAAACTAAAACCCTTAGTAGCTTCAAAATAATGTTAGATATTTCTTGAAACTGCCATTTTTTTCATTGACTGTCATATCAAATTAATTTGATCCATTCCATGTTATAAACATGCACACAGACACTGAGCTATCAAATGTATTATAACTTAACACTGCAGTTTGCTTTTAAGTTCCAAAGGAGCGGTGAGTCATGGGCTAGAATGTGCATCAGCAGCTGAAGTGTCAATTAATTGACAGGCTGAATATCTTAGTTTTCTGAGGGCAGATAACCCCAACATCCGTCTCAACACTTAGATAAACAGATCCCTGTGGTGCCCAGTCACCGTATGGGCTTCCCTACATCATGTTCCCTTTTGTAGAAGAAAGAAGAACCACACTGATATGACTGTCTGTTGAATCTTACACACCCCCGGGAACAAGGGAGCAAAGTGAGCAGTGAATCTGCCCAGCAAGCGGGCAGGCCCTAAGGAGAGTTGACAGATGATGCAAGCTCTTCCTTAACATTTCATCAGGGCCTCACATCAGCCACATCATGTACCAGCAATTCAAGCAACTGGCTGGAGCATTCCAGCTTCTGTGTATTGTGCTAGTCCTAGATACATGGCTGTTCAGCCTCACACTGCCAAGCAACCTGCAGCTCCTAAGCTCCATGGTACTTATATGGTTTGAGCGCTTCAGAATCTTTAATGTACTTATCCTCATAACACCCAGGGCAGTTGTTATTATCCCCATGTCACAGGTGGATGGGGAACTGAGGCAGAGAGAGACTAAGTGACTTTCCCAAGCTCATACAAGAAGTCTGTGGCAAAGGAGGGAATTGAACCAAGGTCTTTCTCTGGCTAGATCCCTAACCATTGGGCAATTCTTCCTCTCAAAATCACAAATGATGCTACAGCTGCATGTTTTCATCATGGCAGTTCAAACAGGACATTCAGACAGAGGATTTTCATTTTATCTAATGCAGCAGAAAACACATCTTAAAGGGTTAAGACTTTCCCCCTCACTGAAATGTAACAAGCTAGTTTGGGGCAGTCACAGGGTGATGGCAGCTGGAAAAAAATTCCACATCTCTGTGTTACTTCTTTCAAAGACTTGATAGATCAGCCAAGAGACTTCCAGTAAATGCTAGCTCTGTGCTGTTCCCAATATCCAGTGGTTTAATGGAGGAAAGAAACATAATAATTCAAATCTAAGATTTCAACAATTAGGGATTTAGGCTATCACACAATCCCTATGCTGGAAAATTTTGTCATCCTATGGGCTGCCGGAGCAGGCTCACTGGACCTGATACAAACCCCATTTAAGTCAATGGAAAGACTCTTGTTAACTTCAGTGGGCTCTAGGTCAGGCCTGTGATAGCCAGAAAAAATTATATTTTGAAGACTGAAGAGTTAGTTTAAATCTCTGTATATTGCCATGCCTTATCTCTGTGTACTCCCTTATGCTAAAAGCAGTAAGCTTGACAATTCTAACACAAGTTTTTGAATAACTCTGATGGGAAAGCCCAAGACATTGACTTTGTATGGAGACCATTTCTGGAACACTGGGAACAATAGAATTATATTAGAAAATGCAATAACTAGCCCCAAAACAACACTAAGGACGAGAGCAGGGGATATCTCTATAGAGAGGATGACTGCTGCAATACCTCACCCCTTCTCATATTCTACACATATTCTTTTGTCTTGAAAGCACTGAATATCACATGTTCTGTGTAGCATGAAGGACTCAAGTGTTCTGCTTTGGTTACTCTGCGTGCATTTACTCTAGGCTGTAAAATTTCATTTTGCAAACCATGTAGCACTGATGCCATGTGCTTTTTGTTTTCCACAAACATGTATCATATGCCCCAAAGAGAGCACATTGCAAGTCTAATCTTGAGATGACAAAGGCATGAAGCACAGTGGCAAATTTCACATCAGAAAGAAAAAGCGGCAACCTTCTAGCTAGATGTAGATGAAAAGCCTGCCCCACAATCACCCAACAACAGTTGGGGATTGAACCAGACTCCCCAAGTGAGTAACAAACAGCAGGAAAATCACAAAGACAGATACAATCCTCCCATGTTTTTCAATTCCTTTCCACAAGCCACCAACATCCCCTCTGTTTGAACTGAGCCTCAGACAGCTTGCTTTCATCCATGCCCCGGACCCGAGGACAGCACTCAGCTGAAACATCCGAGCTGGATGAGACAGAAACACAAGTGTGGGTGGCATACACATACTGAAGACACCACAACCTGTGCTTCCTCATTAAACCTCCTAGCAGCCGCAACTACATGTTAAACAAGAGGCGAATAGATGGGGAAATACAATAAACATAAAGAGCAGAGCACATAGAGGTCAACAATAAAATAACTCTTCAGAAAAGATTGTGAATTACGCTCAGTTAAGAGCTGTATGTATATGATACATCTTTGAACAAGAATTGCAAGTCATAAGCATGTTCTTTCCCAGGGTATATGAATGAGAAGAAAAAAAATGTTATTTTCTTTGCAGTCATTGGATGAGAAGTTGACCAATAGCAATCCAAATCAGTGCCTACGCCCATCTGCATACTGTTTCATAACAGGGAGGTGTGTGCTTGTTTGTATGGAAAGAAATCAGGCAGGCAGTGATCTTTCATTCCATAACCAAGTGCATTACAGTCATCCCTACTCTCAGTACTTTAGCGTCAAGTTTGGAGCTGGAAGCAGAGAGAGCAGCTTTGCAGATGGCAATAAAGGCATAATCTGTGGAGGAATGGCACTATGCTGAAGGAGTGTATGATCCCATATACCTGATATGTAACACAGACTGTCCCAAACATTGCTTCATGCTTAGTACCAAACAACGCTCTCTAACAAAATTGATGATGAATAGCTGCTGTGGATACTTTTAAGAATCTGTTTTAAAATATTCACCCCATAGTACTAAAAGAATAGTTTCCTGTCACTGAATTACAACTGCCTGAAGGTTTTAGCTGTACAAATAAAATACAACTCTTAAAAAAAGTTAATTTACTATTATATTATAACAATGTTTATGATTTCTCTCAGCAGACTTAGGGCCAGATTTTGAACTCGGTTTCGCCTGTGTAAATCTGGAGTCACAGCATTGAAGTCAGTTAGGTTACTCCAGATTTACAAAGGCATCACTGAGATCAGAATCGGGTCTATTGTATTTCAAGTACATAATGCTTAACTGATGCTTCGATTCAACACAGCACTAATTTATGCTGCTTTCAGCAATGACCAACGTTCAGGGACAATTTCAACTCAGACAGTTGAAATGCTATTCAGGGAGAGTGCCAAAGGCACCACTGTGAAGGTCTGGCACCATTCTACCATGGATTTTTTTAAATATATATTTTAAATAGTGGATTTTTCACTACACTGCGGCACTAATATCTTAACAAAAATCTATGTGTCTGATTTTTTAAATAGTAAAACAACATACAAATTCTACAATCTTTTCAAGTTGGAGTGTAATCAAAATAACCTTTTCTGAGTGCTCTTTTCAGAAAGCATGGACTCTCTGGTTAAAGACAATAGATTTTTGTTTTAGTGATTAGAGATGGGCCCTAATTATCACTCTTGATCTGAACTTCGGATCTGGTTTGAACCTTTGTAGAGATAGAAGCCAGCCATGAAGTTTGGATCCAGATGATATTATTTATATAGCTCACAGATGTGTAACCAGTTCTGATCTTCCCTAAGAATCAGGAGTGTTTGGATCTAAGATTCTGGTATGGACCCAACTCTGTGACTTTGTCCATTTTACAAGGTTCAGTTGGGTCACATAATTAATATTTCAAAACATGATCCCTTATATACCTAGTGAGCCCAAAGTCAGAGGCAGAGCAAGCACATAAGGTATCTTAGGGATAGGGGCTTGAAACACAATAAAGTCTTATGACAAATACATGATCTCACCATAAGGGTATTATTGCTAAGTATCAGGCCAAAGGCTAAATGCTGTAACTCATCTGAGAAGTGCCAGTGTCTATCAGAACACATGGCTTAGATTGTCTCATTGGTATCATATGATGGCCTTAGGTTAATTTTATTTTTATTTTTGAGCACATGCAATGCTTGTGAAATGTATCAGAGTGACAGCCCTGGAGAAAGAGATCTCCTTTATCCACCAAACCAGGCACAGTATGGGTGGCAGCTATACATGCTTTGCCCACACTAACCTTCCACTGTGATTTACATCTGAGGTGGAGAGGCCTACTCTAGGGNCTACCCCTGGCTTAGATTGTCTCATTGGTATCATATGACGGCCTTAGGTTAATTTTATTTTTATTTTTGAGCACATGCAATGCTTGTGAAATGTATCAGAGTGACAGCCCTGGAGAAAGAGATCTCCTTTATCCACCAAACCAGGCACAGTATGGGTGGCAGCTATACATGCTTTGCCCACACTAACCTTCCACTGTGATTTACATCTGAGGTGGAGAGGCCTACTCTAGGGACAAGAGGGCAAATCAGTCTCCATTTCATTGGTTTCACTTTGTTAAATGCTCTTGGGACTACCAAGAAGAGAAACAGTTGTTTGATGGTGAGCGCTGGAGTGTGACCATCTCAGTTCACGTAGGCCATCAGATGATTTTTGGTCACTGTTGACCTGGGCTGGATCTGAAGTGACGACATGGAGATGTTACCTGGCTCCACACTCTATTACCAATCCTAGAGAGGGCAAACAATCTTGCACTGGCAGGGGTATAGACGAGATGGCCTAACAGTGTAATCCCTATGATTACATTGCCTCTGAGTCTCTGCTCTGATTGCAAACCTAATACAAACTGTCCATGGAGATTAAAATACATTTTCCCAAGTTTCCCAAGTTTCAGTGCAGCCTGTAGACGCGAGCCGTGGGTAGCTCTGAAAGAGTAAACCAGTTGCCTTGTGATGACTTTGCATATACACATACATGGTCAAGATCTTCCTAGTGATTTTGGGTGCTTCAGTTTTTGGATGCCCAATTTGAGACACCTTAAAGGGGCCTAAGTGCTAAGCCCTCTGAAAATTAGGTGTCTTGAAGGTGTCTCAAGTTGGGCACCCCAAATGATTAGTTTCTTCTGAAAATCTTGTTCCTATATGTAACGCCACTTGCTGTATTGAGTCTGCCAGAGTGATGGGATTTGGATGTCAAAGCAAGACACAAGGAAAACAATGGCAGAGGTTACACTTTATGAAGTACTAATACTGTAGGAATCTTAACCAAATAAAGAAAAATCCGATGTGTTTTGAACATTGAATAAAGCTGATGCTGCCCTTTCTTCATCTTCATAAATGATGCCAGATGATTTCCTTTCCCTCGATTCCTATTATGCAGGCTCTCTGCTCTGAGTAGACAGGGTAAGGTTAATGGGAGGATTTATTTCAAAAGCTTTTGCAATTAATCTCATCGGATTCTGTGCCTAGTCAAAGATTACATTTTGGTGGCACCATATGACACAACACAAGAGCGACCTTGTGTGATGTGTTACCTGAAGATGAGTCAGCTCTTTCCCTACAACCAACTGCTTTGGAAGAGAAGTGTGCACTGCAGAAAATCCACCTCTCTTTCCTTCAAATAACCCTGAAGGGGAACATCTGAGAAAACAAGAACTGGTCTTTTTTTTTAACTAGATGAGACTCTCTTTCTTTAGGGATTTGTTATTTTAATCTATTGCCATATGTGATTTATGATTTTTTTATTACTCTTCTCCAGAAAATGAACACAAAATGGGATAGATTCAACTAGTGCAACTATATTCTCTTTGGTGGAGTTACACCGGTGATTAATGTGATTCTACTCTTAGATATAGTAAAATATGTATACTATTAACTGGTTTAATAAGCAGGTATTGGGCCAAATTCTTTGCTGGTGTAAAATGCACAAAACTCTGTTGAAGGCAATGGAGCTGCACCCAATAAAAAATATGGTATAGCCCACTGACTTCTTATTTCAATTCATTTCAGAAGATGTAGCTCATGGGACAACACATCTAGCCAGGGACAGCTTTCGGCACAGTCTAACTTGGCAGCTGCATAGGTACCACGTTCTAGGGAGGCACATGAGGTGGCCCCGCTTTTGATTATGACAATGAATCCTTCTTGCAGCCCATCCTGAAATGCTTGCTCCCTTCACATGCTCCTCTTCTCCTACTCAAGTTCACGTTGCATAGACCAGGAGCACAGAGACACGTGGGAAGAGTAAATGGCTGCTGAGAAGAGTGTTGCCCATGTGTTATAAACATTAAGATGTGTGGATGTTGCTGCCATTCTGTAGGGAAAATAGCGAGGGAAGTTGCTGGTTGAGAGGACTGAGAGCTATTGGCTAGGATTGCCATTACTGATTCCCAGGAAGGGGTGAAGAAGAGCAGCTGTCTGTTTCCCCATTGGAAGAGAAAAAGGATGTGGTCTTGGATTCCCAAATTTCCTGGTGGAAAGGAGGAACCTGCTGATAGGCTCCTCCCAGAAGTGGGTCCCATTGTGGTATGATGAAGCCCCAGTGACAAGCTAAGTCCCCCACAGAAGACATCAGCTTTGTGTGCCCTGCCTGGAGGTAAGTGATCAGGGTGACATGACATGAACATGTAGAAAGACAAGGTTCCTGCTGCAGAGTCCAGAATGGAAGCCATGGAACTTGTGTGGGAACCTGGGGCTAAGGGGAGGACCGGGGCACGCTGGAATCGCGCGGAGGAGGAAATGAAATAATGAGTCGTTGCCAAGTAGTGACTGAATTTCAAGCATCCCTCTCCCCGTATCTAAAGCTACACACCTGATCAGTCCAATGATAGCTGCCCAACATGGGCCAAGGACGCAGAGATGGGAATATAGGACAGGCGTAACTTTCGTGACGTGAAGTTACCCATTCAGTATTTACCAGTGGCTGCTGATATAGAGAGCTTTTAAACAAATCCCCTGGCCCTGGAGGTCCTGAGATTGGTCTAAGTGCCATAGAAACCAAACTCCCTTACAGAAGCATGCAGAATGCAAGGGGAGCCAAGGACCAGCTAAAGAATTTGGAAGCTTGTAACAAGTATTGCCTCCCTGCATAAAAACTGGGTCAGACCAAAGGTCTATCTAGCCTAGTATCCTGTGTTCCAACCGTGGCCAATTCCAGTGCCCCAGAGGGAATGAACCGAACAAACGATCAAATAATCCACCCCCTGTTGCCCATTCCCAGCTTCTGGCAAACAGAAGCTAGGGACACCATCCCTGCCCATCCTGGCTAATAGAAGGTCCTGAAAGGATCAGCGAAAAATGCAGCCTTCCAGTATCCCATTATCAACTTTTGGCAGGGAAACATTTGTTTTTTCCCCCCTGGCACATGTCACACGTGCGGACATGGTGTTGTTGCCGTCAGCAAGATGTGTTGGAAACATTGTGTACCTGATTCTGTCACATTACAGATGAGATTCAAACCAGTGACGTGATCCAAGGTCAGAGGTGACTCTGATAACAAATCTTTTTCCAAGGGAGCCCAGAGACAAACAAATAATTTGATTTTGCAAACAGAGTGAATTATTTATTCTCAACAACAATAAATAACTAAGATGCAAACTAGTTCCTGTCTACATCCTGAACTGCTCTTTGCACTCTTCTTAGGGTCTCTGCAGCTCAGAGTATGCTGGATGCAATTTGCCCAGCCAGATCTCTGACTTTTAGCCACTAAGCAAAGGAGAATGTAATCTTCCACTGGTCTCCTCTCCAGTTTCATAAAGATCCAGGCACACCCCACAGCCTTACACCTAACCCTTCCCACTCCCATTGGGGCCAACAGGGGGTAGGGAGGAAATCTGCTCTTCCCAGGGATAGGATTGCTGTCACTCACTTCATTGCCATGCAGGTTAGGGACTAGGCCTGATTCCCCCCCGTGTAAATCAGGAGTAACTCCATTGAAATGTGGCAGGAACAGGAAGGAATCTCACTGCGGTCACTGAGAGCAGAATGGGGCCCAGGGAGAGGGAAGGAGGCAGAAGGAGGCTCGTTCGGTTTCGCAGGTGCCATTGGCCCTTGCAGAGAGAAGGGCGGGTGCATGCCCGGCCCCATCCGTGGATCTATTGGGTAAGGGAGCTGCCAGCGTGACGGGGAGTCAGGTTTCCTCCTTTTCTTAGGCAATTGCCGCAAAAAAATTCGAGAATTTCTCCGAGACGGCTGCGGAAGGAGGATCAGTCGGTCCGGGTGGCTCGCTGGGAAAAGCCCAGCTTCGTGCGGTGCATTGAAAAGAAAGGGCGAACCAGCCTTTGCGCGCTTCTCCTTAACGCGGTCTCAGCCAGGTAAGAGAGGGGCTGGAACGATTCCTCAATCCCGGCTCTGAACCGCCCCGTTTCTCTAATCTCTCTCTGTCTCTTCTTCTTCTTCGTCCTGCCACACCTACCCAGCCCAACCTGCCTGGCTTTGGGATGGTCTCTGCTCGTGCACGTTACGTTTCTGTCGGCTTCGGAGAAAGGGAAAACGCCCCCGACTGCCATTGCATGAGATTTACACCGCGAAATGCGGGCGGCGGTAACCGGATCCCTGCCTTTAACACGGCATGGATTGCGGACACTGAGCGCATGTAGCTGCATCCCCCCCACCCCGCTCAGTGAGCGGGACAGGCTGAGACCACTGTGAGGCAGACCGATCGCGGTCGATCTTTAACTGCTTTTTTGTTGGCTTAAAAATAAATCGGGGAATTCCCCTCCCTCCACCCCCCGCCTTCTCTGTGGCGTGGGGAAATACTAACGAGCATCGGGTTGCTGCAGGGACTGTGCAGCGCGCACGCCGTGCGGAGTGTCTGGCCCCCGTTTTCTCGGGCGACGCTTCCCCAGCTGTGCCCGCCCCGCTCGGTGCATGGGGGTGTTGGCGGCACCGTGCCGCGGAGGGTTGCTGTTCTGGGGGAGCGGGAGAGAAAGGCCCGGTCCATTCATTACCGCGGTGGGACACAAATGGCGCGGCCCTGTTGCCCCAGCAGAGAGGCGGCGGCGGAGTGTAAAACCCAGTGGGTTCTAGAACTCTGCCTGGGGGGTTCTAAATTCGGAGGGGGCCGGGGAGGGGGGTCCTTCTATCTCGCCGTTGCTGTGCTGACCCCTGTCGATGGGGAAGGGGAGAAATAGCAGGATGGGGGCGCGTTCCCGCCTCCCTGCAGCAAGGCAGCTGGGCCGGGGGTGGGTCCGCTCCGTGTCGTGAGCACAGGCCTTGCAGCTGCCAGCTCTTCCCTTTACAGTCTTGTCGCTGGGGCTTGCGCGTTTGCCAGCGTACAGCGGGTAACCAAAGTAGCCTCCTCTACTCACAGCCCCCGGCTCTAAAAAAAAAAAATCAATCCACTCTCCAGCCCCCAGGATCGGATTCCCACCCGTCCTGTTTATTTATGGTTTGCACTATAAATCACAGCTGTCTGTGGTCCCCCTTCTCTCCCCCCATGGCAATACCATTCTCCAGTCAGTGCAATTGAAGATTTGGAAAACGGTTTTGATAATGGATCAGCCCTAGCATAACGTCAACTCACCGCCCCTTGGCATTGATGCTGAAATATAAGAAGAAGATTTAGTTTAGCCCCCAGCAAAGAGATAATGGTGATTTAACGAGGATGCACTATTGAGTCAGTGAAAGTAGACTGTAAATGCTGGTTCGTAACCTGCATAGTTTCTGTGCCAGCAGAACTGGGCTGCTGCCCTGGGTATCTGCCCCTAGATTAGACACTTGGCAAAAGGTGATTACTGACAGTACTACTGTAGAAAAGAGCCAAATAGCCACATAGTACAAAAAGGTCTCAGTAAGGGCACCAAAAAGGGGGGAAATTTGGACATTTAAAAAAAAATTAGCTTTTGACTTTTCTGGGTTTGTATTAGTAGGGGGAAAAGGAAATGAAACCTGCTTTTCTCTCATTTGTCTCCTTCCTTGCAGATAAGCATGCTGCATTGTAGGAAGAACAGTTATTTTTATTGCTGTAATTCTCATAGCTCTCCAACTTTATATAATCATTTATGCTGTCTCCCTGGGTAATCACTGTTCTCTTGGAGTGTGGCATAGCCTCACTGTTGGCTCATGCAACAGAACATCTCTTTTTTCAGGAGCAGCTCAGTTGTAATCCAGGATCCATTTCTCAGAATTGTAAAAAGATTTAGACTCAGGACACGAATTTCCACTGTAGCATTTAAATTAAAAAAACCCACAACTGTTCAGTCTGAAGGGTATAAAAATATAGATTTGTGTTAATAAAAGGCATTGTTTAAATAAGGTGTTAAATTTAAGCTACCCTGAGAAACATCAGGTTTAGAAGCACAAGCATCTGAGAATCAAAGTTAGGAACTTGTGTTCCGATAACATAAGTCAGCACTTGAAATTCTGGAAAACAGTCTGCCTGGCACAAGCAACTTCTAAAAATACCTGCTTGCTGTGTGCCCTGTTAACCTGTTTAAATGCCTGCAGTAAAAGCAGCTACTTGATTCCAGTCTCAGCAGCAGCAGCAGTCTGCCCATAACCTTTTATCCTCTAGATTAATTCCCCAGAAATACAGCTGAAGAGAACACCCTTTTACTAACCTATATGCTGTAGTGGGCCTCTTCTCTATTGTTTTCTTGCCCATTTTTGTTTCCTTTTTATTCTCTCCCTTCTATTTTCTATCCTAGTCTATTCTGTTTTGTTCTCTCTTTATTCAGCCTAACCTTTATTGTCACCAGACAGACTGGCTCTTATTGCGAGTGTTACAGGCCATAGCAGCATTCTTGTTTTGCATTATCTCTTTTGTTCCTTCCTATTCATTCCCTTCCCCTTCTCCCTCCTTCCGTCTTGCTTCTCTTCCCACCTCTTTGCTGCCTCTTAGGGCTTGTCTACACTTACCGGGGGATCGACGAGCGGCGATCAATGCTAAATCGACCGCAGATTGCTCTCCCGTCGACTTCTGTACTCCACCGGATTGAGAAGAGTAGGGGGAGTCGAAGGGAGAACGTCACATAGTGTGGACCCCGGGGTAAGTAGGTCTAAGCTACGTCAATTTGAGTTTCGCTATTCACATAACTCAAATTGCGTAGCTTAAATTGAATTTCCCCTGTAGTGTAGACAAGGCCTTAGTTTTCTCCCTTCCTCTTTCCATGGGCCCAGCTGACGCCCTGCTGTTCTATGGGGTGAGGAGAGCCCCACACACCAAAAAGACAAGAAAGGAGGCAGGGCTGTGTAAGGGGAGCATATTGCAATTCCCCAAAGAGGTATTGCATTGAGAACCTCCCTCCCTCCGATTTACTGGAGAATGTGGTGGATTCTTCATCATGGCAATGTTTAAATCAAGATCAGAGGTTTTTCTAAAAGATCTGTTCTAGGAATTTTTGGGGGGAAATTCTATGGCCTGTGTTGTACAAGAGGGCAGATTGGCCTTGGAATCTATGAGTCTATGTTGGGAGCTCAAGCAAGAAGCTCTTTGAGGAACCTTCATCCTAGACCTTACCAGAGAGGGAAGAGCTCCTCTCTCTACCCCCAGTATTGGGCTGCGCCATCCCTCCCTGCCAGAATAAATGAGGTCCAAATAACCCCCTCCCACTGTAAACCTGAGAGAGAGAGAGTAAGGGGGAAGAGAACCTGGCAGTTTCCCCTACCTTGTTTCACTGGAGACTTGTGGGCTGTCCTCTCTATGAACGGACCATGATCCAGAGGAGTTGGAGCCATTTGCATGCTTCCACACCAGCTCTGGCCTCCTAACCACCCCTCCTCACTCACATTGAGTCTCCAGTGGTGCTCTCCTGTCAGGGACACGTCAGCTGCCCCCAGGGCTCTCCTTAAAGAGGGGAAGGTTGGTTCCCTCACTGCACTGGGGGCTCAGTGGAAAAGGTAAGGCCCCCCACTGGCTCTACTAACTACCTATGGAACTCCACAGAGATGGTGGGGGCGCAGTTGTGTCTGCTCCCACTCCTGGTCACTCCCCATCTCCATTTACCAATGTAGAGAGCGCTCCATGGGACCTGTGGGGACAAAGGGGGGGAAGACTGCTGCACTGACAGCTACCCTTCCCCTTTCTCCATAGGATAAGAGAGAGCTGTGTGTGAAGGGTCCTTAGGGCATGACCTAGTTCTCGGTTTGATTGTTCCATGGGGAAGATACCGCTCAAAACTAAGGCTCTGATCCTGGAAACACCTGTGCATCTGCTTAACTTTGAGTATGTGAGTAGTTCCATTGACTTTAATTAGACTCTTCGTGTGCTTAAACTTCAGCACGTGCATTCTCACTTGGAAGATCAAGGCTGTATGGAGTGATTAAAAATACTTGTTCTGGTGTAACCAATAGCTTTGTTGAAATGCTCAAAACCACTCTGTCTAAAATAATTGCAGATTATTTGTACGTGTGAAATAGGCTAGAAACGTATACACCTCTACCCCGATATAACGCGACCCGATATAACACGAATTCGGATATAACGCGGTAAAGCAGCACTCCGGGGGGGCGGGGCTGCACGCTCCGGCGGATCAAAGCAAGTTCGATATAACGCGGTTTCACCTATAACGTGGTAAGATTTTTTGGCTCCCAAGGACAGCGTTGTATCGAGGTAGAGATGTATTTAAGTTGGTCAATTATTTCTTTCTTTGTAAAAATGTAAAGCTTCTTAAATGAATCTGTGCCTGTTATTTATTGTATAAGCACGAGGATAAGAAGGTAATAGTTTATGCTCCTTTTTTTTTTTTTTGGTCTAGGAAAATGCAGATTTTTTTCACACGATATTTTATTCTTCCCTGATAAATATTAAATATACAACAATTTCCTTTTGGTTGCTAGTTAGTCTTGATCACTGTTGTGGCTGTTGGCAAACACTCAAAGCAAGGTCACTTATCTTCTTTGTACGTATATATTTGTGCAGTGTCTTAACCCTTTGGGGACGGCAGATATCCATATACACACACTCTCTCCTCCACATTTTTTTGGGTAGCAGTCTGAAAAATTCCACTATTCCAAGAATAAAAGTCATCCTGTGAAAGGGTCTTTGAACAGCCAGACCTATTGTGGACTTTTCGTTTGATAGTATGTTCGTCAGATTACATTCAGTAACTACTTTCATAAACCCAAATGTGTACAATTTACCTGATCAATGTAGAGTTCCACTTAAAAAGAGTGGCTACCATCTATAGCCAGCTGAGGTGGGCTTTCACTTTAGATACATGAAGAATACCTTATTCTTGTCCCACCACCTTGTTTTTCCCACCAGTGATGTATTGCCAAACAACCTTGCTGTATTTTTACATTCAAGCAAACATGTCTTGTAAACAGTGACACTGCAGTCATATGCTGTGGCAGAATAAACCTTGAGTTCCTGGATCTTTTGTTTATCCCCCCAGGTGTCAGGTTTTTTTATACAAGTCTGGAGGTGGATTAGCTTTTGAGAGAGGAATTTGGTGGAAACGGAATGTTAAATGGTTACTTGAGCATTAGAATAGTGCTCTTATTCATGCTGCAGGATTCTGAGCTCTAAGTATGGCGAACGCTTGTGTTCCTCTTGCATCAAATCCACACTTGGAAGTGAATCCCAAAGCCACTCCTGTATTTCAGTTTTGTCAGGCTGTACAAAAGGATGTTAACATACTGAAAAGGTGAGTGAAGGTGACAAATGGAAAATAATAGTCCATCTATGTGACCCAGGATATTACTGAAAGGATGGGATGGTATAGGGTTATATGGAGAGGAATAATAAACTTCAGATATTTGGACATCTGGCTTTAAAATATTGAAATATCTATATTCTTTACAATCTCTAATCTAGCTACCCATTGAAATGACCATTTTAAGCATTTTTACACTTTAGGCCAAAATCATCCATGATGCAACTCTAAATTGGCTTATTACAAATTACTTCACAGCATGTTTGACTTTCATCACTTCCTTAGACAAATGGTAAGAGTAAACATTCCTTTCATCAACCAAGAATTGTGTTAAAGATAAGCTAAGCACAGCAAGGAGGTTTCCTGTCCAGCCTTCATTTCTTTGAGCTGTGAACAAGTTTAACGTGCACCACCAGAAAGCACACCGTACAGCTATTGCCAACAAAATGACTGCTTATAGAATTTCCTATGATTGTAGGTTTGGCAAGCACAGAGGTTTTTTTTAAATAACCTTGCACATCTCCTTATACAGAAGTATTTCAAATGCTGCAGATAAAAGCGTGATCAGAATATACCTATAATTAGTGACATTACAGCACACTGTTGGCAACAGGCCAAAGATACAGTATCTCTAATGTAACTCTGTCGTTCCTTGTTCCTTGATTATGTCAAGGCAGCTTGGAGTATTTTTCAATGGAATCTACCTGGAGCCTGTCTGTTTTTAATCCCTTTATGTTAACATAGAAGTTTAAATAAAGTGTTATGGGTAACAGATATATTTTAGCTGTCCAGTTTTCATTCATTTTATTATCTCTCAGAATCATCATTAGGGGTATTTTATTTATTATTTTATTTATTCTGAGATAATGACTGTTCTGTTTGATTTGGGAAGTGGTCTGGGCACCAAGAGATATGAAAACAGGTGGGAACTTTCTTTGTGTTATTTGGGGAATCTAATTTAAACATCAAGTAGCACAGAACTCCAGAGGGGAAAATTATAAAGAGTGTACTTGGGCAAAGTTATCTATGAAAAGAGTGTGTGTGAGTTCATAGAAACACTTTAAAGAGGATTCTTAAATGAATTAGTACAAAACAACTGTCGCTCCCAGAAGAAGAGGGAGAGTTATGATTCAGTTCAATGATCTGTTTTGGAAAATATTGATCAGGCCCTGAAAAAAGTACATGATGCCCAGTTCTGGCAAATTTCATGTGCTGGCAACTAGATAAAAAAGTGGAACTCTGTATACTTTTATTTTGTGTCATTTTAGTCTGATATTCTTTACTTCCCCATAGAGCAACAACGCAAGCTTTTCAGCAGTTGCATGATTAAGGTAATTTATAATATGCTCACTCTTATCACGTTACCGTGTGAGTTGTGGTGGTTTTCTCTGAACAACCAAGCAATAAATGCCACTAATGTTCATTTTATTACAGTTGGTGGTCAGCAGCCAAATGATCAGCAGAAATGCATCATCCAATGCCTTGTTTTGGTCTATTTGCAATACTATATATTTAAACCCCACCTATGGGCTAGTCTGAGTAAGATTATTTCTCAGTGAATCCTGCAGATGGATCTTTCCAGCTGCTTCTAGGCAATGCAATCCACAATTAATGATCTCCGATGGTGAAAATGTTTCTTGGGTGGTATAACTTGAATTTCCCCTTTCTGTATTTCTTGTTTCCTGACCAGTTCTCTCGTTGTCCTTGAAGACATTCCGGAAGCTGTATATTGATCTTTCATTCACTGCAAAGCTCTGTGGAATCAAGTTATGTCAACAGCTGCTTTAATTAATTTGGTTAGAAATGGAGGGTATCAAGTGAGAAGGAGAGCGCTGCTGACATCCCGCCTCTTGCAAGACGACAAACGCTTGACTGCCGTGTGCCAGAGCTCCACCACAGAACGCAGAGCTTCCCGCTTCGATCCAGACGGCAGTGGGCGTCCAGCCACATGGGACGCTTTTGGTATCTGGGACAATCGCATTGATGAGCCCATACTCCTCCCACCCAGCATAAAGTATGGGAAGCCGATTCCCAAAATCAGTCTGGCCAAGGTGGGCTGCGCAAGCCAGATTGGAAAGCGGAAGGAAAATGAGGACCGGTTTGATTACGCTCAGCTGACAGATGATGTCCTGTATTTTGCAGTGTATGATGGGCATGGCGGGGCTGCAGCAGCTGATTTCTGTGCTAAGTACATGGAAAAGTACATTCAGTACGTAAGCAAGGGTTTGATACCCGGCATTTGTTTTATTATTTGCATTACTACTAGCGCCTACTAGGTTGGGGCCCCCTTGTCCAAGGCGCTGTACGAACACATAGTAAGACACAGTCCCTGCCCTGAAGAGCTTACAGTTCAAATGGACAAGACACAGAGAGCAGGAGAAGGTAGATATGATTATCCCTAGTTTAGAGCTAGGGGACTGCAGCAGAGAGAGACAAAGTGAGTTGCCCACCATCACATAGGGTAATTTTGATCATTGTAATATCAAACTTGCAGGCACTTCTGTCTCACTGTTCGCCTCTTGTTTCTGGAGTCGAGAAGGATTCCCCGGTGCCAGAACAGTGTCAGAGATTGGACACTGCCATGATGAGCAATTCGTTTTTTACCCTTCTGAAGTATAGACAAGTCAGGTCCTGTGGGCACTCCTAGCAATTAACAGAGGGTAGGTAGTGCTGCCCTCCTCTATTCGCCTACGGTGAAACTTCCCCTGTGCAAAGGGACAGCACATGGCTTAAGTGGTCTTAGTCCTTATGTGGATCCTCTGCACTGGGGAGGGTGGATTTTACCCACCAGCCCCAATCTAGTCAAACCCATTGAATTCACTGGGGAATTGAAGGTGCTCAGCATCCTCCAGGATTGGGCCTGCCAAGAGCATGTGGGAGTTACAGGTTGCAATGCCTGTAGTACAGGTGCAAGGCGTACCACTTGCACCACTCCATTTGCATAATTAAAGTGGCTTAAACGAAGGCTGCATACTTCTCTATAAACCAGAATTATGCAACAATTACAAATCACCAATCCTGAAGGTCAAATTCCCTTCTATCAGAAGGACAGGGAAGAATGCAAATGGCTTCCTGTTACCTCAAAAGGATGATATAAGCGTGATTCAACTTTTGTAGTGTGAAGACAAGCCTGTGGAAACTGCTGTAGATGGAGAGGTATCTTTGTGGAAGAAGTTGAACCTGTCTTTATTTTGTTTCCAGAGAATTCCTTTCTCAGGAGAAGAATTTGGAAACCGTGTTGACCAAAGCTTTTCTAGAAATAGACAACGCATTTGCGAGGCATGCTCACTTATCTGTTGATGGTAGGTAGAACGACTGTATCCTACTTTGCAGCAGTGGGGGAAATGGTTTTAGAAATAGCTGCGGAGGTGTTTTGTATTAATAAAATATGTTGGATATTGAAAGCAATTTTATTTAACACAAGGATTTGCTTTGAGCATTTCTTGCAAATGAAACCACCGGCATCAGTCACGCTTGAGCACTTCAAAATGAAATGATATGAAAATCCTCTCTGAAATTTATCTGGGGAGCCGATATGAGGCTGAACTTTTGCCAAACATTCCACTGAGCTTTTATCCTAAAGGAATACTGTCAAGTAGCTTATTTACCAAATGTACTATACGCTACAATGGTTCAAATTTGGTATATATTTAAACACTCTAAATTGAGAAATTCACTCAGTCACCAATTTAAAAAAAAAAATGCTGTTAATTCTGTAGGTTTTAGAAGAAACAGTGTCTAAATGTTCCCTCTTGGCTCTGCCGCTGCAGTTAAGTAACAAACTAGGTTCAGAGAGATTAATATGATAGATACTACTGCTATACAAATAAATAATGTAGCGACGTTTGACAAAGAGAAAGGGACATGGGGCGGGGATTAGGGGGGTAATAGGAGCCTATATAAGAAAAAGACTCCAAAATCGGGACTGTCCCTATATAATCGGGACATCTGGTCACCCTAGTTGCACTGCTGATCGCATTGACATTAAAAATTGCCAGCACACGCTTTTGGTTTGGATTTAAATATTCCCCTTTGTTGTTTGCAAGCCAAACGTTGCTGTGTTGTCTAGTGTGAAAACTAGAAAGTGAAACTGACTGACCCAGTTTTTGTTCAAACTGAAGTACAAAAAGTAAACAGCATGAATGGATAAACAGAGACCCATTTAAAAAACAATGTTAATAAGCTAAGGTGGTATTTACTGATTTAAAAGTGATTTTTAACCTGACCGAAGAAGCAATACAAAATAATTGGCATTACCTTTTTAGTAACCTCTAATTATTTGAACCTGACCTTGGGGAGTGAGATGAAGAATTAAGTTGCATATTTTAATTGTGAAGTTAGAGGTTTTTACTGAGGGGGTCTGAAATGCAGCAGTAAGAATGAGTCTGCCTCACACCTACCTGAATGATCTAAAGTGCTTCCCTAGGAATGGCTTATCTTGAAGGCCCCTTGTTTTATTTGTCAAACTGTTCCTAAAAGAGCTTGTTTAGAGTGACTCATTTCAGTGGAAGTTTATTGTGTTCACAGCAGCTCCATGAGGAGAAAGACAGCGTAATGAGAGAAAACATTGGTACTTAAAATATGATTTTGTTATGCTGAAAATAATTACAACATTTAGTACTTGGGTCTTGTTGAATTAGCTAAAGAGACTCTCTAACTGACAAGCTTTGCAGTAAGGGTGGGCTTTCAAAATGCTGTCTGGGATTTTACCTTGCAATTTTCACCATCTTTAACAGGAGCAGCATGGCTAAACCACTATGCACTTCTTTGAAAATGCCCCCTTTAACTTATTAGGAACCTGATGCTAATGCTGGTAAACTTTGAGAACAGCTAAACAAATGCAGTTCCGAGACACTGGGTAAAATTTTTTCACTAATACAGCTCAAGAATATATGAAAATTAAGCAGAGGTATGTTAGTTTTCATGAGTAATTTCATAGAATCATTAAAATGCAGGGCTGGAGCTTAGCAGGTTATAAACTCCAGGCCCCTGTGCTGAGGCAGAACCAAGTTAATCTAGCCCATCTCTGACAGGTGTTTGGCCAACCTGTTCTTAAAAAAACTCCAATGACGGGGATTCCACAACCTCTCTTGGAAGCCTGTTCCAGAGCTTTAACTACCCTTATAGTTAGAAGGTTTTTCCTAATATCTAACCTAAATCTCCTTTGCTGCAGATTAAGTCTATTGCTTCTTGTCCTACTCTCAGTGGACATGGAACCCCTCTGTAAAGACAGTCATCAGGAAGTGGTATCCAGATGTGAAAGGGCCTCATTCTGCAGGGTGCTGAGTACCTCCTTTGAGGTATTGACTGCCCTCAAGTTGTTGTAGAAGCTAGTAGGAGCTGAAGGCCCTCAGCACTCTTTGCCAGGTGCTGAGCAGTCCCTGAAAGCAGGCCATAAAGGAGTGGAGTAATGGGATGTAAAGACGTAGACAGATACCAGTTTATTAATGTAATTAACTCTTTGCATGTGTGGTGTTGAAAACTGTAAGTATTTTTGAGACTGTTTTTTGTTTGAAACGTTAAATAAAATTGAACTGTTTTGCATGTATCCTCATCAGAAACGTGACTCTGCACTGTCGGGACAGTTGGTTAGCAAAGCTACAGATTATTTTTGGCTATTCTAGATGTGATAGAGTCAAGAGTGTCACCAAAGTCTCTTGGAAACAATGGTCCTGGAATACTGGCTGCTCAAGACATGTGTGGTGGCACCCAAGCCAGGTCTTCATATTTAAATCCTGCCTCATCCTGGGTATTGGAAGACAATAGTTCAATTAAATGTTTCTGATAGGTGACTCCATCTGTTGATTCCTTGGGCTGGTGGTCTGTGCTTCTAATTTTTTTTTTTTTTTTTTTAAAGTACAGTGGATTTTTAGGATGATGGAGGCCTTGATACTGCTAACACCTGCAAACTAGTCAATGGAACTACATACACTTAAAATATATATATGAATGTTTGCAGGATCTGGGCCTCACCGGGCAAATCTCTGTCACTAAAACAGTAGATAATCTGGGGAAGATGGAATTTTTTAAGTTGCTGTTTAAAAAGACGATCTACTTAATTATGGCAGAAATTGAACAGGTCTTACAATTTGTGCATTCTTCTAGGAACTGTGGTTCTTATTTTTAAATCACTCCTTCTGGTACTAAAATATTTAAAAAAACATATAAAGTAACGCTTACATCAAGTTTCCAATGTAAAAAAAGCTACACATTCAACACTACACTGCTGTGTCTTCTGTGCAGCACATAGACTGATGGGTTTTATGGGCTCTTTAGGAAACACAGGATTTGCCATACTGGACTGTGGTCCATCTAGTCCAGTATCCTATCTCTGACTGGGGCAGTACCAGATTTTTCAGAGGAAGGCATAGAAACCTCACAGTTGGCACATGTAGGATAATCTGCCCTCCACGTTAGGTCTCCCTCTAATCCCTAACAGAGTTTGGTTTAAACCCGAAGGTTTAATATCTCTTTCAAAAATGTATGCTAGCATTAACTGTTATAACTGGAGGTTCTTACTATCCATATACATGTCCAGTCCCTTTTTGAATCTTGCGAAGATTTTGTCCTTTTTAAATTTCAGTTCAGAGCAAAGTGCAATTAATGCAACAAGCTCCTTCTCCCACTAATTTGGATCAAGGACCATATTCCCTACAAGCATGTACAACTTCAAAGTTTGTTACATTTCTGATCTAGATATCTTGACCGTGTATTTCTTAAAATGTTAAAAAGCTGCATTTTTCTCCCCATATCAGTGGCCCAGAGCTGAATAAACACAAACTTTTTGAAGAACTGAAGCAGTACCAGTTACTTTCCTAATGATGGGGCTTTTTTTTTCTTTTCTTTTCTTTTTTCTTTTGGCCTTGTTGCTTTGGGGATAAATCCAGGGTCCTGCAGCTTTCCCTGTCCCCACAGCTCCTCTCTCTGCCTTGCATCCTCCCACCTGGACTATTCTGCTGGCCCTGAAGGGAAGCTCTCCCAGCCTCCAGCTGAGAGACCCTGATTTAGCATGTGAGGGAAGACCCTTCATGATAGATCATTTTTGCACATTCTCAACCTTATAGAGGACTAGTGCTGTACGTCCAAGGTTTCTTGATGAAAACACTGCCACCAACTCTCCTGACCTGGCCTAGGACAGCCATGTAAGGTGCCGCTATTGCTTCCGTTTATTGAAAGCCTAGTCCAATACACATTGAAGACAATAGGAATTTTTCCATTGACTTCAGTGCTCATTGTATCAGATGCTAATCACACTGGCCATTCATATCTAGAATAGCCATTTTATTGAACAAGGTTGGTTGTTAGTTGATGTATCTGTCACTCTTGAAATCTTATTACGCTGCTCAAATAGTGAAGGTCTTTTTCTATAAACAGAATAAAATAATCAATTTTTTTTAAAGTTACCGTTCAAAAACATGACTATTCTTTTAATATGTTAACCTGCAACACTGAGGAAAAGAGAGAGCTGCTGAAATATATATATATATTATATAGTCCTCAACCTAAAAAGTTTGAGTCTTGGTAATGGTACTTGGTTATTATCTAATCAAGTTAGAAGACTCTTAATCTAAATATTTTAAGTTTTTATCCACATTCAATGGGTCATGACGAGCCATGAATCTATATCCAATGGCTATAAAGCTGTTTATTTTTAGCAGTCAGTTTCTTGGAACCTTTTTGTTTAGAAATGAAGATTGTAAACCGGTTGATCCATATACTGTACTTGAAATGCTCTTTAGAACGTCTATCTTTGCCAAATATGAGATGGCTGGGCATTCTCCATTGATTTGTTTGGTCACCCAATACTGTTACAAAAATACTTTGTGGCTTTTGTTTAGGCTGAAGCTACAACAGAGATGACACACCGCTGTAGTGAAAGTGTAAGGGGGAAAATCATTGAGAAAAGTGAACCTATTTGAGACCATGTATGTCTTTAGACAAGATTGAGCCATGGTCAAATTGGACATTATGCATTGTCATAAGACTTACCTATTCTGTCACACCACTCGTGAAAAGCAGAGCAGGCAAACCCAAAGTGAATACTTCCCCTTGCTTTGCAGCTCTTATTCTGTCATCCCCAGTGTTGCAGGTTTGTTTTGTCTGAACAAAATCCCTGGGTGAATTTCCTATTTGCCTCTGTGTACGTGTTATTTGTGGCAGAGACTGTACCTGGTCAGCAGCTCTAGAACTGGAGACCCTGGACACTATATGCTGGGCTTCAGTGGAAAGAGAGATCTGCTTAATTTTGTCCCAGGTGAAGGAGTCCGGCGGTTCCTAGCCTGGACTACTGGAAGGTTCCCACATCCTCTTTGTCACATTAGTTGAGATGACATGCAGTAAAAATTGTCCAGTGAGTGTTAAGAACCTATTGAAAGATCTTAGTTTTATAGTGATATTATTAGGAAAAAGTGAAAAAAAAATTTACTTTATTTTTTTAAACGTTTAAAACCAATGTATGTGCTGATGCAGCATATCTTTAAAGTGCTAACAAATAAATTAGAAGCAATAGTAGTAAAGCACTAGAAATTTGATACATTCATAATTCCTAGATTTTGGAACTGTGTTAGTGACCCAAATGAGTCTGAAGCCCCCTTTAATTTAATAAGGGCCTGATTCTTCCTCCCTTACTCACATTGAGTATTACCTTCACGAGCGGTCTCGCTGAGAGCAGAATCAGGCCCAGCGAAGGGAGCATGAGTGGCACTTATATTTCCAAACGATGATGTCAAGTTTTTGTTTGGTCTGTAGGTATTTGCAAGGTGCCTGTCACTATGGTACGTACTACAGCTTTGCCATACATATGTCTGGCTCGTCAGTAATATCCCTAGAATTGGTACTGAAGGTTGATTTGATTTTTTTTTTTTTTTAAATACTCAAGAGTATTTGGGATGTGTGTGTTTGCTGTGCCTTAAAGAGTTGAGGCACATCCCCAAATATTTAAAGAGTCACAAGAGAATTTGATAACTTATGCAATAATTCTCTTTTATGCCTTCTAGAATATAGCATTTGATACTTGGCATTACAGTTCCAAAAGCAAGGAATGATATCAGAGGCTAGTGGCAACTCCTCATTAGTTTTTAATTTCTAAACAAAATATATTTAGCATGAATTAAAGGTAGTTTTATGTAGGCTTTTCATTTCACTTTGCTTTAACTGTCTGATTAAAACAGGTATTTTACTGGCTTTGCTAAAATATCTGATTTCACTGCTAAATTTTAATGGCATATTTTTAAGCATGTTTCAAAGTGGGCCTGCAGCACACTAATTCTTGTGTGGCTTTCTAAAGTTGGAAATAAAATGCAAACACGTCATTAAAAAAATTAAAAGCTACAGCCAGTTTAGTTGCTGGAAAAATCTGGTTTTGCCTCCTGTATCTGAGCCCCAAAATAATCAAAGATCTGATACAAATTACAGTGGAGTTGGTTGAGACGTATAATGATGGATACTTTGTTTGAGGACATAGTTGATAGAGACTTATTGAACCAGAAGACTTCAGTGCAGTGATAATACCTGTTTTAATAGGACTGATGGTCTAGTTTAGACTGTTTTATGGATTTGCTTAATTTTTTCATTTGTCAACTCGCACTGTTTTCGCTCTACAACAAGGCTCAATGCATCTTTAAACCTTGCCCACATGAAAAATTCCTCCCAAGCACGTTACAAGTCTAACTAACTATTTCAGAGGTGCTGAGCGCCCACAGTTTCAGTGGATGTTGACTGGAGCTGCCAGTGGTCAACGCGTCTGAAAATCATGCTCTGTAAATATGACACGGGCTGACTATGGAATGTGCTGAAATCTACCACTCTCATTGACCACAGTGAGAGTTAGTAGGTGCTTAGCATCCATCAGGACCAGACCCATAATGCATTAATTAAAGAAATCGGAATGGGCCCTAATGGGGCAACTGGGGATCGCCCTGGCAGGGTGGAATCCCTGAGTCTCACAAAGATGGATTAGCCAGCTCTATGCCAGCTCCTTGTGATGCCCCCAGTCAATCAATCCCCAGATGCACAGTTAGAGTGTGAATAGGAGTGGGCAAGACTGAAGTCCATATTCTTTAAGGAAAAGAAGTGGTTGCAGGAAGATCTTTAATTATTATTACTTTCTCATTTGGAAGTAGAGGAATATAAATGGGGATTTGGATTTCTAGCTTAAACCAACACAATACCGGCTGCAATTTTTAAAATCTGTTTTTAAAAACTAACAGTTGAAAAGAAAAACCCAGAATATAGCCCGGTCCCAAGCTGGGCTTTCAACTGAATTCACATCTGCTGTAAATTCTAGGCTGTACCTCTTCCTGTCCATGTTTTCCTCTGCAGTAGCTCACCGCAGAAGCATGTTAAGCAGCTCTCTCTCTGTCATAGTTGCATACACTGTGTGCTAGCAATAAAGGGGGAGCTGTTCTTTTAAAAAAAAGAACGTAATTCTTTTAGCTTTGGGGATTTACTTCATTGCTAATGAAACAACTGGTCTGTGCTCAAATTGGTGCAGTCACAATTCATATTAACCTACCAAAATGACTTTTCCCAAGGATGTTAAAGCAAATGAGTATTTGAAACCAGAATCCCTAAATATAATTGCATTAGTTAATCCATTCTAATAAAAAAAACAAAACCCCAGCTCCGAGCATGTTGTTCAACCCACAAGGGATAGAGGAAGGGGGGAAGGCAGTGGAGGACCTGTCTTGCACTCCACTGCACTTTGTGTAGTTAATTTATACCTGTGTAAAATGCCACCACCAAGGCAATTGGTGGATTGTGATTTAGTAGCATTCCCAGCTGCTTTGCACCAGTATGGATTACTACACAGGGTGCCAGGCAGGGCAGAATCAGGTCTGGAGCACATCTGGTCTCTTGTCAGTGGCCCTTCCAACAAATAGAGTGGCACTGAAGAGCTCAGAAGGGAGTCTTCTCCTACACAGCTAGAAAAATACTGGATGCAACATTGGCCTATTGGCGGGGGAGGGAAATGGTCAGATCATAATGACTCTGACAGGACCTGGGGCTTGGAAGGAGATATAAAATGTCTCTTCTTTCAAAGCACACACCCAACTCATTAGCGTTGCTGAATTACCCACGTGCATCTACAGGAGGAAAGCTCTGCAGTGGGATTTATCCTGACTGTTTCCCATGTAAATTGCCCACGTACGTTCCAATATCTAAAGCTGAGGTACGGGAATAGAAAATAGACTTGCCACAGACCCAAAGAGCAGCCATTTCCCCCTCCCCCCTGGACACCTATTTATCACGTTTGCAATCTTTGCATGGAGCCATGTTGTTGCACAGAACACCTTTACCTCCCCCCTCCCATGCATGTTTTTTTCCCCCCACTGTCCATTATTTTCATAGCTTTAGTTGAAACTTAAATCTAGTGACTGAGTAATTTAGAGCACACATGTTTTTGACCGTTAAAACCATTGTTCTGTTATAAATGCAGCAACACTGCTGGACAGTCTTAAATCTTCTCTCTTTTATGTGATGTTTGTAGCGACCCTGCTGAACGCTGGGACCACTGCAACAGTGGCCCTGCTGCGAGATGGTATTGAACTGGTTGTGGCCAGTGTTGGGGACAGTCGTGCACTGTTGTGTCGAAAGGGAAAGGCCCTAAAACTCACCATTGATCATACTCCAGAAAGGAAGGACGAGAAGGAAAGGTACAGCTCAGTTATGCTAATTAACATCACTTGGGACAGCCTTGTTCAAACTCTCTTGGCTAATTTTGTTCTGAGTAAAAGGGAATCAAAGTAAATAGGTCCAGCTGGTGTAAATCAGTGCGGCTCCTTTGAGGTCAATGGCACTAGGTAGATTTACTGGGTTTGGGGATCTGGCCCGTGGCGTTTTACATCTTGAAACTCATCCTCACCACATTCCTCTCTATCTAGAGATGGGTGCAGAACTGAGGCTGGAAGATTAAGTGACTTGTCCAAGGACACAGAGGTAGAGCCAAAATTAGAACTCATGTGCTCATGTTCCCTGTCCAGTACTCAGCCTCCTAAACCATATCCCCTCCTGGAAGTCCTTCAGAATAGAAGTCTGACTCTGTGAATGTCTCTGGGTTGGGCCTCCATACCCTCCCCATTCCTCTGCATGGTATAATCCAAGCTAAAGACACTGGCTGGAATTTTACACCTTTTATTGTTGGTCTGAGCTTTATTTCATATTTTCCTTCTTCTGTTTTGTGTTTTGGACAGGATAAGGAAATGTGGTGGCTTTGTAGCATGGAACAGTCTGGGGCAGCCCCATGTGAATGGTAGACTTGCAATGACGCGGAGTATAGGAGATTTGGATCTTAAAAACAGTGGAGTAACAGCAGAGCCAGAAACTAAAAGGGTTCAGGTAAGAGGGGATTAATAGGGGACATTGAACCTGCGCGTGTGGATCCTGTGGTGTGCACAGCATGTGTGTCTAGCAGTCAGAATGCCTTTGGGACCTTTAGTCTGACTGTGGGCCAAGTTCTGATCTCATTTATGCTGTAGTCAGTGGGGTCATTCCAGATTGACACTGAACAGCATCTGGCCCCAGTAATAAATGTTGACATGAATAAATGTTGATCTTAAATAGCGCGCGTGTGTGTGTGGTGGGAATAACACATGACAGCCATCTGTTAACTGTAATGAGTGTTGTGTTTTGTTGAAACTAGTTGTATGTGAAAGGAAAATGTCACCTTAGCAGTGGGGTTGACATGTTGATTTTTCACAGGTTGGTTCAGAATTTAAATAATTTAAAAAAAAATAGCAAACGTGTGTATTTTACACACCTGTGAGGGGGAAATACAGGAGATGTGTAAGTGACATTTTATTGGGGCTCCACAGTTGTTCAGCATATGAGGAAAAATGAGTTAGCGTCTCAAAATCAATTAAACATGGCTTTCTCAGTTTCTGTCCCCGCCTTCCACAACCACCACTTCCCACCCTTGTACCCTCACCTAAACTTAATCTTCTCAGTATCTCCTCCCTCACCTCCAGGTGGTAAGAGTCAGAAGCTGAGGGGGGTCATATTTGAGGTGACCAATATAGATGGTGGTCTTAGGGCAGTTGCCAGAGTGAGGACAGAGCACACTTCCCTATTAGGAGACCAGACTAGATTATCGTAATGGTCCTTTCTTGCCTTAAAATCTGTAATAACTTGAGGTTGTTCATTGGTAACTGGGTAATACCGAGCGGCCGGGCTTTTGGCCTCAATTTATTGAACCCAGGACAGGGTTCTTACCAAGCATTGGAAGCACCCTCAAGTGATTTACTCATGATGTTTGGAATATGGCTATCTTGACTGTTTTGTGTGCCAGGGCTTTAAAGCAATGTGGTGACATAGTTAAGAGTTTTGGTGCTGTTGGTATCACCTATGTAGAAAATGGAGGAACATGCAGCAACAACAGGAAAAGTCTGTTGTAACAAAGAAAAAAAAATGTAGAACTGTTCTGCCCTGCAATGATTTATTTATAAGACTATTTATATTGTGCTGTCTAATTACAGTTGCATCATGCAAGCGATAGCTTCCTGGTCCTTACTACAGATGGCATTAACTTCATGGTGAACAGTCAAGAGATATGTGACTTTATTAACCAGTGCCATGATCCCCCTGAAGCAGCCCATGTTGTGACTGAGCAGGTAATGTTTGGCTTTGGGCTGAATTAGTGCTCTGTTGATGCAGGGATAATGCAGCTTAGCAGGGAATAGACTGTGTAATGCTGAATATGCTCAGACTGACAGATCTATTGCAGTGCATAGATGATATTATGGCAGCAAATTGGCAACAATTGAAGTGGGATTGAGTATTGAAGAAATGGGGGTTTTGTTTTTTCCAAACACAGGCTAAAGTTGGGGGCGACCCCTGGGGTTCCGGGCATCACCGCACCTGGGGGATGGGAGCCCCTGGCAGAATTGCTTCAATGAATCTGCCAGGAGCTGGAAGGAGATGGGTGCTGGAGACAGAGGCTCTCTGGAGGCCTGGGGTCTCTTGGATCTGTGGGGCTGGATACTCGTCTTCCTTTGTAAAACATTTCAATCTCACAGATAAATAGTACTTCATCATAATAATACTTCTCTCTTCTAATTATTTATTTCTCTTCTCAGGCTATACAGTATGGTACTGAAGATAACAGCACTGCCGTCATAGTACCATTTGGAGCATGGGGAAAATACAAAAACTCTGAGGTCAACTTCTCATTCAGCCGCAGCTTTGCCTCGAGCGGAAGGTGGGCATGAGGACCTGCTGGAATCCGATTTTTCTGTGCAATAACCTGTATGCCGCATGCTACAGGAGAACACATCTTGCCCATTTATTTTTCTCCCACTATTGTACAAAATAGTAAGCTTACTGCTTTCTGGGTAACAAACCCTCATCACGTACATGTCCCATTTTACCATTTTTATTGATGTTTTCAGATTTTAGGCAGGTGTTCCCTGGGCCACTTCCCCGCAGCCCCAGACCCTTCTTCACCTTTACTTCAGGGCCCCTGCTACTCAGTCCCAGCAGCCAGCTAGGAGCTCCCTCACTCCGGTCCCTGCTCTGTCCGTGGTGCTAATGCCTCTTAGCTGCTAGGAACCCAGTCCTTACCCCTGGAGCTCCAGGACATGACTGCCCAAATCTGGCCCTGCAGCTTCTTTTACATGAGCCCTGCTGAGCCCGGATTGGTTGCTCCCTTGCAACCCCTCTCAGATTGGTTGCAGTCCGCACAGCCACTCTAGGCCGCTCGGAGGCCTCCCCTCCACTGCTCCCTCCTGGGGTTAACCCCTTTCATGCCAGTGTGGGATAGACACCCCACCACAGGAAGAAATACCCTTTTTTTGTTTTTAACTAATTTTTTAGCTTTTGTAGCCTTGGGCATTGCTTGTAACAACAGTAGCTGCCAGATTTTCAGACAGAAATATTATTTATTTTTTTCAAGTTGACAGCATCTCTTTCTTTTTTCCTCTTCCATTTTTTTTAATGTGGAAGGGGGAATATGGGAGTCAGTGTCAAATTAGGCACAAAGGGCCAGATTTTGTTGACTTCTGTGAATGGCCCCAATTCAGGCCAGCTAAAGATCTGTCCGAGAGCACCCAGTTCTGTTCTCACTTACTCCATTGTAAATCAGCTGCACAACTCTCCTGACATCAACAGAGTTAACTAGTTAGACACCAGTGTAAGTAAAGTCAGGAAGAGTGAAATTGGAGTCGAGTTCTCATTAGTTTCTGGCAAGAAAGATTTTAAAATGAAATAAATCACTTGAGGGAAAATTCTGCTGAGCTGCCTGGTCAAACACTGATTACAATGTGAATCTTGAACCTCTGTTACTTTAACCCTTCCCGTGCCCAGGCTCAAACTTGTACAGCCATTCCAGATGTTTCTCTTTGCATATATTTAAAGATGCATGAGCATCCTTTAGGCAACTATGCTTAATATTGTACTGAAGTGCTTTGCATACAGAAAGTGTCCTGCTTGTCTCATTACTCAGTGTATTATATGGTGTAAATAATATTTATATTGCTTTTATAAGTAAAGAGTTTGTGAAACAATATTTGTAAATGTATATATTATATCCAATGCTATTGCATAGCTCACTGGAATGGGTGTATATTAATGTTTTACAATTATAATCCCTCCCTTCCCCCAGCTCCCATTGCTGAGGGTTGGCAGTAAGATTTTTGCTTTGGGTTAAGGGTTTGTGTCCAAAGTCCTGGGCCCAGCCCTGCTTCCCCTGAGTTGCCATTAGTGGGAGTAAGAACAGGTTCTCAGTCTGGAACAAATTGATTCCCCAATAAACTTGGGTTGGGTCTGTATTTGGTGTTTCCCTTGAGCATTTAGGGTGAACTCCTGGGCCCGCTGAAGTCAGTGGGAGTTTTGTCATTGCCTTCAGTGGGGCCATCTTTCCACTCTGTGTCTCTTTGTGCACTTCTGGGCTTCAACGGTTTATTTCAAAACTAAATGTGTAGGCCTGAGAGCAAGGCTTTCAAAGTGGCTATTGCATGTATAGAGAAACTAACTGCAGGACTCCTGCTAAAGACGTTTGATGAGTATCATAGATCCATGATAGGCCACATCTTTCTGTGGGTACTACCATAGCCTCAACTCCCAGTGTATGTTCCGAGTGCTGCTTTGTGAATGCGTACCACTAATAATAAAGTGGTGAGAAGAGAACGAAGTGCTGCAGTGTGCAGTACTACTAGCCTTTCTCCTGCGACAACTGCAGCCTTGGTAACGATACAAATCTGATGATTTCCACTTAATCCCTAGTGAATGTCTAACCACGTGACAAAACCATCCTTGCCTTGGTACAAGAAGCAGTTTGTTTTCAGGAGAGGCCTGGGAGTGGAGCAGCTGGGGTGGTGGCGTAGGCAACAAATGATAGATGTGCATTAGCAGAACTGTATGGGAACAGTTTTGTAGAAGGTCCATCAACATTTTGCCTCACTCCAACTGGTGCTTAGTCCCTCCCTTTCATGTGGTCCATTAGCCATGTATCCGGTCTGAAGGCACCTCACAGACAGGCTTTTAGTAGCACATGTTCGATTTATTTAGTTCTGGTTTTTGTTAGTTTTCTAATGTGCTCAAATTGGAGTAGTGTTTGCCACTTTCTGAGCTGACCCCCTCTATCGAATGGCTGGTGGGTAATGAATAATACCGTACTTAGAGCGTCTGTGCGCCAGTTAATAGGCGAGTAACTCAAAGAGTAGCTTGAAGATGGGGTTGATCCCTAACAATATTTCAAGTGGAATGTGAGTTTAGGTTCCTTAGGGTTTTGCTACATCATTGTCCTATAGCCTGTCACCTAGTTTTATAGCGAATTGGAGATTGTTGAGTCTGTTGTCTGGCTGTCCTCTCATAGAGAGAATTAATAAATAATTTCTTATGTTAGGAAGGAGATAGCCAAGAAAGGGATATGATAAAGCTCTACAAAATGTGTGGTGTAGAGGGGCTCCCATTAACCTTTCTCACCATGTCTTAAAGGGACAGTCAGAGGCACCACATTTAAAACTGATAGAAGGAAATACTTTTTAAACACAACCTGTGGAACACCTTGCCACTAGATATCATTGAGCCCATGGGGTTTACTCGATTTAGGGCATATACCACCTCCTGTCAGTGAGCAGCTGGGGGGTTAGGAAAAGCTTTTCCTATTTCATAACTGTCCACTGTGGAGTTTTTGGCATCTTCCCCTGAAGCGTATAGCTACTATGGGAGTCAAGATACTGGCTAACTGTCCCATTGATCTGATCTGGTAGGGCAATGCCTATCTCCCTAGTAAAGACCAGAGTTGTGGCATTTCCATGTGGGATTGTAGCCTTTCATGTGGATCTAATGTGGGTAGTGTACTCAGTACCACATTGATCACATGCTAGAAAAATACATTATGTTGCATTGTTTGTAGAAGACCCTGCTTCTCGGGGCTCTTCTTCCTTACACAATCATAGCTATTTGCCCTTCTTCAGAACCACAATCACACTTTTCCCACACCACAGTCCAGTGCACGCGGTCAGTGGAATTAAAGGCATTTGCGGCGGCCTGTTTTTCTCCAATGAGTCTGACACTACAGGTGTTGCTGGGCTCTTGAGTTTATGGTTTGGCGTTTGACACTGAGTGAGGAAAGAGTAGAATAAAACCACTCTTTTGCCTTTCAGTGTTGTGGCTATTTATGTACCGTTCAGAATTTGGACTTTGAGAACTAGTTAATGAGTTGAATGTAGCAAATGTTTATTGATTGAATATCATTTTTCAGGCATTGAAGGTGAATTTGGTGTCTTAGAGCCTGTCAGAGGGAAGGAAGAGGTGCATTCTGATAGTGTATAGGGATCAAATTAACAGTCTCCTAGCTTTTAGCAGCTAGCTGCTTACGTGGAATATCAAGGTGTCCAAGTCAGACTCAGATGTTTCTCTACGTCAAAGAAGCGTTTTAAAACAATACATTCTAGTCTGTCAGCCTCCTGCTGTCTCTGGCAGCTCCTAACGTATACAGAGAAACCGGTCCCCCCTTCCTCCCCCCCTCCCCCCCAAGGGACCAGCAAAAATCTGTGGCCTAATAGAAGGGATCTTTTAAAATGTAGGAACAAAATTGATCTGAAAATCTGTGCCGCTGTAGTTACAGTGGCCTTTTATGACAGCAGTTGCCTATTGTAAGAGGCTTTTAGTGCAGCACTAACTATATATACCTGAACGTTTTGTGAACTGAATTAAATGGAATCTCTGGTTTTTTACCCCATATGCATCTGTTATATCAATGGACAGGAGGTTGCTTTTGTATTACAAACTAAACTGTATCTTAGAGGTGAACTGCAAAGCAAAGGATTGTTTTGCTCGTCACTGGTTTTCTGGGCCCAAATTTGATGCATGTATGCATGTTAAATAGGGCTGAAAGCAATTTCAGTGGAGTAAGGTGCTACACTTAGTCACAATGAGTATCACAATCTAGCCCTTAGGATGCAGAAAGACTGTTTCAGTATTTTAAAAATATACACATAGCAATTTATTTTTACTATGAAGATTAGGAGAGTTCCATTTGCCTCACTCTTCTCTCTTTGCTGGAGGACCATGGCAAGATCTTTGGAGAAGCTGAGTAGTGAAGTCACAAGAGTAATCCAAGCTACACTTCTTTCTCCTCCAACTAAGTGGAGAATGAAATGCTGATTCTTAGATAGGGATGTGGTGAATTCTCCCTCACTTGCAGTGTTTAAATCATGTCTGGAGATCTTTCTAAAAGATAATGCTCTGGCTCACACAGAAGTTCTGAGCTTGATGCAGAAATTAGGTGAAGTTCCATGGTTTGTGAAATACAGGTCAGACTAGTTGATCGTAATGATCCCTTCTGACCTTAAAATGTATGAATCTGTGAATAATCATGGAGTAAAATTTGTGGTCAAAGTAATGATGGTGGGGAAAACAAAGTACTGAAGTTGCTGCTTATGTGTTTGGGGAAAATTCTAGCCCTACTGAAGTCAATGGCAAAACTCTCACTCACTTCAGTAGGGTCAGGATTCCACCCTCTGTCTTTTGGTAGATGGAAATGCTATAATTAAAAGCTTTTGACTTTTCCAGTTAATACAGAACTAGAAAACAATTTATCAATAAAACGGAATAACTAAGATTAGTTCTTCATCGGTGACAAACTGTTTGTCACCGTTAGGTCATTTATCCAACTAGCTGAATGTACTGTATATACACTGTACAGGTGTGTTCCTTGCTGCTGAAGCTGCTATGCCTCAGTACAGAGGCAGTTACAAGGTTTCCTCTTTACCTTATGTTTTGAGTGTGGCAACTTTGCATGTCATAACTCTATAAATGCAAAAGTACAATTGTGTAAACTTGTTACATAGTTTGCCTTGGGACTACTTAGATTCTCCATGGTTCAATGTACATATTTGGTGTAATCAAAATCCATAATTCATCTACTACTTAATTTGAAATGAATGTTCTGTTTTTTAACGTGTGTTTTTAAACGAAGCAGCTGTACAATGTGAACAGGCTAAATATGAATGCTTAAAGGATCTTTTAATAAAGTTTTTGCGTCAAGAGCTGTCTATTTTTTTCTTCTCCCAACATTTTGTGATCATGGGGGTGGTATTCACATTTTTACTATTCTCCCTGGTCTTTCCTTGACTTCTCTCCACCTTGACTTCTCTCCATCAGCTGTGTTGGTGACAACAAGAAAGCGTGGGTTTTACTTTTGTCATACCTAGTAGTATGTACAGTGTGAAACAGTCCGGTTTGCCATCTCATTGTTATATTTGATGTTGTGCTCTTGAGTGGAAGGCAAGAATTGGGTCCACCTTGGACCAGAAGTCCTGTCTGTTTGCTGGATCAGAAAGGCCGCCTAGAGCCAGTTTAAACTCAGGATATTTATCCACAAATCCTCTCTCTGTCTGGTGGTCCTTGGAGAATTCAGTTTGAATTAGTATATGCGCACCTCTTCAGGAGGTGGCTTCAAAAGAGCTGATAACCAGAAGAATTGTTAGCATCCCCCGAAGTACAGACAATGCCACAATCACACATACATAATTGCGTTTTTAATACAGTGGATCCCCAAAGGTATTAACCCTAACTCAGGAAGGTTTAACTTAATTCAGTAAAGTTTATCTTAATTCCATAAGGTTTGCCCAGGACATTGTCAGTCTGTCTTAGCCTCCTTCTCCATGAGCCTCTGCTCTCCAGGGAAACACCAATGGGAGTAGCTTCCTGAGGAGTCTGTCCTCAGGAGCTTCCCTTCCTCTGGTATGGGGCTTCCTGACTGAGCCCTCATAAGTCTTTATTAGGCTCAGGTGCTCAGAAGAATGGCCACACTGGGTCGCACTAGTGGTCCATCTAGCCCAGTCTTGTGAGATGTCTCGGGAGATCTGCAACCTTTGCATCTGGCAGGCAATTTACCATGCAGTTCTATACTTCTAATAATCAAATCCCTCATTACTATTACCTGGCTCTTCCTAGTAACTGGGGTCCCTCCCCATGAGGTGTATCCTCACTGTGACATCATCTGGAAGGAGGGTCCCAACTATGGGATTATTTTCCTTTGCTCCAGCCTGATGATGTTCTTCCCCGAGACTTCCATCCGCCTTAACAGCACAGAGGCTGTCAGACTGGACGTGGGACCACACTACTGTGTCCCTGAAGGTCTTCTCTGTATCAGTCTGTCTCCCCTTAGCTCCTCCAGTTCAGCCACTCGCTTCCAGAGCCTGTGCTATGTCTCTGGGGGCCCAGAGCGGTTTGCACCAAGTGCACACATATGCCCATGAGGCAGGTGCTGCATTCAGTGCAATACCTGCTGCTGCGGGACTTCTGCCTGCATTATTTTTACTCTTGCATGTTTTGTTTCTTGGAGGGGGTTATTGGCCTTACCTTAAAGTATGTTTGCTAGATGTAGCTGCCTCTTGCAATTCCGGTCTAAATTCCCTGCTGCACCCGTTTGCTAGCTCCTGCCTTAACTGCTTAGAGGAGTCTACCATGGGTAAGCTGAGTGCCCGACCCCGTCGGGACCAGCCCCCGGGACATAACTATTAGTTGTTATCTCCATTGTACACGGAGGGAAGAAAACACCCAGGATACAGGACTTGTCCAAGGAGAGACACACATTCAGTGACAGAACTAGATTTGCACTCAGGAATCCCTACCGTCCTGCCCCAGGTTTGATAAATGGCTTTGGTTGACTTACGCTCTGATCATACAATTGACAGTGACTGGACAGACTTCTGTGCCCACACAGAGCCCCTCACAGAAGTCAGTGGGTGCAGCAGTCCACTGCAGGATTGGGGCCCTAAGTTAGTTCTTGGATGTTCTATTTGGATTCCTCCCATCGCTTTTTTTCCTTCTACTATTTTGTCTTGTTTGTATTTTTTTGTTTGTTTCAATACATAAGATTAAAAAAAAACTAGGAAAATGTAAAAGCTTCTCTCTCTCTTCCTGAAAGAGTATGTACAGTTGGAAGTAATTCTCTTCCTGAGCCAGAAGAACCCTGGGCGTTCAGCACTAGAGCTGACTTCCAATTCTGAAGATATGGAAAAAAGCAAAGTAGAATATTTAATGAAAGGGAAATATTTTGGTTTCAAATGACTTGTTGGATTCAAAACTTCCAACCGACTCTCCATAAGGCAAGCTAACAGTTCAGGAATACAATTCCTGTGCACAATTACATCTGCTACCAATACCATTCTTAACTGATTTCAGTTTCTATAGATATGTATACCTGTACTCAACCTCCCCAGCCCCAACTCCTCTCATCCCCCCAGAAAGAAAAATGAGAGAAAAAACTCCAGGGCAGATCCTCAGATGGTGTAAATTGTCATAGTTCCCTAGAGACTATAAGTGATGACAATTTATAGCTGCTCAGGATCTGCCCTTCCATCTTAAGCAAAAATTCAAGTTAGTCTTATTATTAGTATCTTTAGCTTCAATCTGCTACATGGTTCAGGAGCCATCTCACCCTTCTTCATTGCACCAGATGCTGGTAGGATTACATTGCCTCATCTCTTATCAGTTAGGATACTTATATGGTGAATTCTTTAGCCCAGATGTCAATAGGGTGACCAGACAGCAAGTGTGAAAAATTGGGACAGGGTTGGGGAGTAATAGGAGCCTGTATAAGAAAAAGTCCCCAAAATCGGGACTGTCCCTATAAAATCAGGACATCTGGTCACCCTAGATGTCAAGCAGAATAACTTATCAGACTCGCCTTTGCTGGTCTTGCCTTCAGCACTTTCACAGTAGCCAGGAAATTGCTGCCAAGCTCCTCTGTAATGAGAGTATTTGTCCTGTAATGAGTGTCCCTATGACCGCCTGGTTTCTTTGTACCTTCTGAAGGGAAGGAGAGTGGCTGTGTTCCAACACCAGTGAAGTGTTTCCCTGCCTGGCTCTGACGATTGCGTGAATCGGGGTAAAAGTTCATGAAAAGGATCTTAGGACAGAAGTCACGTTTAAAAAACAAAAAAACCCCAAACAGAGCACAGAGAACAGAGCAGTCTCTCATTCTGTGATCATGTAGAGTAGACTCCAATATTAGCAGAGTGCCACTGCTGGGGATACTGCTTAAAGGGGAATCTCCCCTTCCAGTAGAATGCTTTTCCTGTAAATACACGGGACAGGTTGAAAAGTCCTTAGTCTGTCTTGTTTAGCGAAAGTCCACCTGGTAGGAGTCGAGCTGCTGGGGTCCTTCACTAGCCTTGCTTTCCTCCACCTCTCACTTTCCCATGTTATTGGGTCTCCCATGCGTGGCAATGATCACATGGCTTTTGTGTTATCTTCTGTCTGACCAGCCAGCGCTGGGTCATGTCCTTACTCTTCTCTGGGCTGCTTCACTCCTGAGCCGGTGAGCCTCACCAGCAGCACTGTCCCACCAGGCTGTGGCCAGCCCAGAACACACACCTTGAACAGGGTTTGCTTTAAAACTCAGGGTTATTAGTTCTCCTCCTTCCGAATACTACATGCTTTGGGCCACAATTCTGCCAGACTTACACTTCATGCATCTGCACGGTAATGCCATGGGGCTTGCACTGGGTAAGTCATTTGGCTTTTAATGTAGCAATCATGTTCTGCACTCAGAATGGCTTGTGAGGCCTTTATTTCTTGCAAAGCAGTCGCTATTTGCCTTTCTGATTGTGGGAGCTCTCTCATTCCCTCAGTTTTACTTGGAGTGGATGCAGATTTCTAGGTCCCTTCTCTGCCCCTCCCTCTTTATACCATTTAATTTTGTCAAGCTATTTCTCCCATCTGTTTCATTCTCTCTTTACCGCAGAAGGGAAAGGTCCTCTCAGGGATCCCTTCCCCCCCCCCATCTTCTTTCAGAGGCCCTGCTTCAGAGTAACTATTGCTGGCTGAGGAAGCTGGACATGGCTTCTACCTGAGCATGGCCCTTCATCTGACCAGCAGCCTTCATGATTCTGCAGCGCTCCTACCACTTTCTGCAGTGCTGTCACATGGAATGCAACGACCGGACTGGCCCTTGGTCTAGTGGGCCAGCAGCACTTTGTTTGTGTTTCACTTGCCTCCACCGCTGCGGAGGGGACTCTCTGCACCCTGTGGGTTTTTGTTTGGGGTTGTTTGCTCACGTCTCTGAAGCTTGGTAAAAGGGAGGATGTTTCTCTCCCCTCTCCCCCCCCCCCTTTGTTACACAATGTAGTTAAGCATCAAGTCTTCTAATCTTTTCAACAGTGGCCAGAGATTCTTTCCGCTAAATTAAAAGGCAAAGGGCTTATCAGATAAGGAGCATTACTCCAAAGCATCTCAGTCTGCAAATTAGTTCTCATACCAAGAGCATGAGCCTGGCTCAAAACTCCTTTACCAAAGCGGACATCATTTTGCTTTAACATCCCCTCTAGTTAACAACTCAGAGCCCCAAATTTACTGGTTGAAAACCAAACAAATCCCCATGTTGTCTGATGGGGCTGCCTGGCCATGTCACCGGGTGTGCAAAATAAAGGCCAACCTCCATCTCTCTTGACTTCATGGAGAGCAGGACTGGGCCCTGTGATGTGGTTTGGGTGGATGGAGAGGAGGAGTATATATAAAAAGGAGACGTTTTCCGATTGTATCCAAAAATGCCAGTTAGCCAAATCTTTGTTACTTTCCTGTTCACTTGGTATTTTTAATTCCCCTAATTAGGTGTTGGTGAAAGACAGGTTAGGGGTGAAGGACATTTCTGTGGCCCAGGGTATGTCTATATTGCAAAGAAAAACCTGTGGCACCGAGTCTCGGAGCCCAGAACAATTGACTCGGGTTTGTGGGGCTCAGGCTCCTGGGCTACAAATGGCACTATACAAGTTCAGGCTCAGGCTAGAGCCTGGGCTCTGAAATCTGGCATGGTAGGAGGGTCTCAGAGCCCAGATTGAGCCTGAACATCTAGACAGCTATCTTTAGCCCGGCAGCCCAAACTCAAGTCTGAGACTCAGTGCCACAGGTTTTTCCTTTGCTGTGTAAAAACTAAGGCACTGGACGGGGACTCAGGAGATTTGGCTTCAGTTCCTCGCTCTGCCACAGACTCCCTGTGTGACCCTCGGCAAATCACTTCATCGCTCTGGCCCAGCTCCTCAAAGGTTCTCAACAGAAGTTAGGAGCCTCAATACCTTTGAGGATCTGGGCCTCAGTGCTTTAGATTCACATCTGTAAATAATACTTCCTTCCTCCCACCCTTTGTCTTGTCTATTTAGATTGGAAGCTCTCCAGGTCAGGGACTGTCTCATACTCTGTGTTTGTACATTGCCTGGCACAATGGGTCCCAGATCTTGGTGGGGGTCTCTAGGTGCTACAGTAATACAAATCATCAACCATCATCATAAGGCTAAACAGAAAAATGAAATTAAAAAAAACACAAGAGTTCAGTCATTTGTCTGCTCCTGAGGTAAAGCCTAAGGGTCTGTCAATACCGCAACCACAAGGGGTGACTGCAGCTATGTAGATACACGCCAGCCAGCTTTAAGTTACCTCGGGTAACAGGAGTAGTGAAGCCACAAAAAAGGGCTTCAGTGCAGGATAGCCACCCAAGTAATTACCCAGGGTTCTGGGTGGGCTTCTACAGCCACACTGCTGTCTGTGCTGCTGCAGCTTCACTGCTCTGGGACCCGAGCTCAAAGTGAGCTCAGGTATGTCTATACGAGCTGCAGTCACACCCTGTGGTGGCAGCTTCCTACACAGTGGGGACTAGCAGGTTTTTGCTCCGGTGACTCACCAGCACCCAGAATGAATTGGCAGTTTGCAAGGACATCAGATAATGCATCATCCCTTTGTTAGTAATAATATAATGCAAAATATTTTAATACTAGAAAAACCCTGCAATTTTCACCCTTGTGAACACTCAAAGCCAAACACTGACCACCCGTGTAAGGGACAATGTTCTCCAGCACTCTCATAAAGCAGCTACTAAGACATGCTCGGGAAATTTGGAAAATCTGTTTAGCTTGAATATTGAACTGAATGAGATTCTCCATTATAGTTCACAAAAGGCCTGGTGTTATTTTGATTCCGATAGTTAAGAAAACACACGATAGACACAGTGCTAGAGCCCTAGGTTACTCAGTGTTTGTACAGTACCTGGCACAATCGTAATACAAATAATTCATCGTCATCATCATCATCCTAAATGGAAAAACGAAATTAAAAAGCCCCAAGAGATCAATTATTTGTCTGCTCCTGAGATAAAGACTAAGGGTCTGTCTGTACTGCAGCTCATATAGACTTACTTGCAGTCTGTTAACATGCAAATTTTCAAGAGTGATTAGTACCCAGCGTGCACCCAACACACAAGGGTGAAGTTTGCTGAAGAGCTGGCCACTTATTTTAGTGCCTAAATGGAAGCTGAGCTCTTTCTAAAAATCTAGCCATTGATCTTGGAGAAACTGCAGGAATCTCCTTCTGGGATGGAGCAGGCTATGGAAAAGCCTGAGGTAAAAGCTGGTGCACTGGCAATAATGCATTGTTACATTCCAGGCCTGGTCCCGGACCTCTAGCGAAGCAGCTGGTTTGCTTGTGTGGGCTCAGATGTTGACACAGGAGCTGTGTTGAATTTTGGAGCTCACTGTTTTTATTTCTTTCCCCAACCAAAACTGTTATGGGGAAATCAGCCAAAGTGTTTGTTTTCCATAATTGCCTCTTTATCTGACCCCTCCCCAGCACAGCCTGAAGGGTGCCAGACTAACACAGGCCAACAGCTGATTTGGCACAGGGACTCTAACTATAATGATCTTAATTTCAACACCACTTGGGGTGAGGCTGCTCCTTTCCAATCAAAAGACTTGCTGCGAGCCCTACCCCCTTGCCTTCTGCAAGCTGTTTATGGCACCTACTCTGAGTCTTCTCTGGAACCTGTGCATAAAGCAGCACATCCACAAGGAAAGCTGTGTTTTGATGAGGATGAGTTTGCTACGGATTTGTTTACTAGTCTGCAGCTAAGCCATTTGACCCTTGACTCTAAAATGAGTTTTTAAAACCGCAAGGTGATTTTACATTTTAATGAAACAGGGCTTTTGAAATATATTTTGAGCTGGATTTTCAGAATGGCCAGAGGTAACCAGGGGTGCGTGCAGGTGTACACATACAGGGACGCATTCTGGTGTGCACTGCGGCCATACAGGAGCTGCAAAGCCAGTATATGGTCTTACCCCCAGCCTTCCTTCTAGAATGGTCCTTCACCCCCAACTCCCCCCATCCCCCAGAGTGGTCTGGGCAGTTTAGGGAAGGGAAGAGGTATGGCTGGAGCCGGGGCGGCTCTGTGTTTTTTGCTGCCCCAAGCATGGCAGTCAGGCGGCCTTCGGCAGCACGCCTGCGGGTGGTCCGCTGGTCACGCGGATTCGGCGGCGTTTCTGCGGGTGATCTGCCGGTCCCGCGCCTTCGGCGTACCCGCCGCCGAATTGCTGCCGAACCCGCGGGACCAGCAGACCTCCCACAGGCATGCCGCCGAAGGCTGCCTGACTGCCGCCCTCATGGTGACCGGCATGCCGCCCCCCCACGGCTTGCCGCCCCAGGCATGCGCTTGCTGCACTGGTGCCTGGAGCCGCTCCTGGCTGGAGTGGACCAAATTCCAGCTATGCTGTGCTGCTGGATCGCTCCTGGGGAGTCTTTGCGGCACATTGTAAATTAGAGCAGCCCCTGGCCTCTGGTCCCCACGTGACTCCAGAATCCAGATGGTTCAATGGCGCACAGTCATCTTTGTCCTCCCTCCATCTGGGTTTCAACTGAGCTCAACTCCTCAACTTTCAGCTGTTGTGCTCAACTCAGTCTCAAGCAGGGCTACAATTTTTTCAAAGGGGATGGCCATGGCCAGGCGTCCACAGAGCATGCCAAGGCTGAAGGAAAGGTGTGTGCCTGTGAGATCAATAAACAGGCCTCATGTTCAGAGTTGCATAGGGAGGGGTCATTGGGAATGGGCTACATGAGGCATAAGCCCTGGTGATGCAGGTTAGAAGATCTCCAAGCAGCCTTTGAATGGCCACAGGGTCTGCCAGGGCAGCTCAGAGGCAGCCACCGAGAGAGGCAGGATTTGGAGGCTTGTTCAGCCAGGAAAGTACAGACAGGGATTTAGAATTGGTGATTAGGAGGGCAGGGAGCCAGGAATAAGCAGTAATGCTGATCAGGTTGCATCTCTGAACTGGAGAGAGGAATTAAGAGGGAGGAGCATTAGAGACACTACTAGAGTCAGCTGCATCAACACAGAATGTTTTGGGGGCATGTCAGTGAACAGGCAGCCCGAGCAGTTAGCTGCAGTTAGGAATTGCTCATTGTGAGGCTGTGTATTGCAACAACACATGAGAATCTGCTGTGGGAGCTGGTGCCTTTATAACTGGCAGTAGGTGCTGCATTAGTCACCGTGGTTTATTCTAGTGACTCATTCTGTGCATGCCAGGCAGGCATTCAAAGGGGCTACACCCTCCCATGGTATCGGATGGTGTGGCAGATGGGACTGCTCCTTAGCACCTCCTGCAGGGCCAAACATGTCCTCAAACAGGAGGATCTCCCTGCCTCAATCCACAGGTTGTGGCCATAAGCTTGGAATGAGTCTATACCCAGCTCAGTAATAAACTCAGTCTTTGGCAGTCTGAAACTGAAATAAACATAACTCCAAGGCAAACACCTACCTGCAGCACCTGACCTGGCCCAGGGGTTCTGGGTTATCACAATGCAGCTCCTCCTCAATCCCAGTCTCACCCTTCACTGCCCTGAGAAGACGTAGGCAAGCCTTCTTAACTGGCCTGCTGACTCTTGATTGGGCAGTATTTTTCCTGGCCCATCTAGGCCTCTGGAGGACTGTCTTGTTGGTAACCCAGTCTGAGTGGATTTTCTTTGAGCAAGTGGCACCAGGGTGCCAATACCTCCAGCAAGGGGCAGAGAAGGCCTCATAGACCCAGTCACAGATGGCCACAGTGATGGAGGAGGGCCGTGAGGCTGCAGACCTGGAGCTTGGGTCTACAATACAAGCACTGTAGTGTCTGGGTGGCGGTACTCCAGGAGCTAAGGAGCTATTATGGACACTATTTTATGCACTCTGAGGGTAAAGTCCTACCTTAGCAGGGGCTGCAGCCTGAGGCTCTGTTTGTAAGATGGTCAAATGGTTTTCTTTTCTCTAATGGCCTAGAATCTAGGGAATTGTCTTCATTGGGGTGAGGCAAAAACAGTGTCCTGGTGGGGCGAGCTCACTCTGAGCCAGTTCCCTTTTCCCCCTGCCACAATATAGCAGTGACTTCCAAAGTGGCATTCTAGGCGTGTGTGTGTGTGTGTTGGGGGGGAGATAAGTGATGACTGTGGTGCCATGGAAGAGTAAATTGGAGTCATTTATTTGGGGATGGCTCACACCCTGGAGGAAGCACAGCAAGGGGGAACAGCTGCAGACCTCTGCACTCTTGACAAATGTATGCCCATGAGGGCAGCTGACCTATTGCCTGGATGTTAACAATATTGCAACTCACCAGGAGCAGGGGGCAGATTGTCACTTAAGATAGCCCTTCCTAACATTACAAATCACTTCGCTGGGGTCTCTTCTCAGCTTATTTATCTATAGGAAAGAATCAAACTTGGAACAATCAACCCGGTCAGGGTCCATTAAAATCTATACTGCGTTAACAATAATACCTAAGTCGTACATAGCGTTTGTCAGCGGGATGCCCCAAAGCACTTTATAAAGGTGGGTGATCAATTCCATTCTATCCGGTTCCAGGTCTTACAATGTGCTCCTTGCCAGTTGATGTACAGAGGTGCATGCAAATGGATAACCCCTACCCAGCACATGGTATAAAGTGATTCTACATGTTAAAACTCTTCTTAGAGCTGAGCAGGCTCCTCAGGGTGGACACAGCAGATATTGCTTACTCTGTTATGGATTAGCTGGCTGCTGTACACAGGGCGGCTCTAACTTTTTTGCTGCCCCAAGCACAGCAGGCAGGCGGCTTTTGGCGGCATGCCTGTGGGAGGTCCGCCAGTCCCACGACTTTGGCATACCTGCCGCCAAATTGCCGCCGAATCTGCGGGACTGGCGGACCTCCCACAGGCGCGCCGCCAAAGGCTGCCTGACTGCCGCCCTCGCAGGGACCGGCGGGTCGCCCCCCGCGGCTTGCCACCCCAGGCACACACTTGGAGCGCTGGTGCCTGGAGCCGCCGCTGGCTGTACATGAGCTGAGGGTACATTTCTGTGTCAGTTTCACCTCCCCATTTTCCAGCATCACCAGCCTTCACTGGACCTGAAAGATACTAAATAAATAAAAGGCTTGTACAGAATATGAACTCATAGTCTCATACTTCACGCCTCGGTAAGCTGGTCAGGCCAGAAATCTGGGTGCTGGGCAGTTGGGAGCATGGGGCTGTGCCCTCAGGAAGGTCTTATTCCCCCCCTTTTATCTGTATACCCTTTTTGTATGGTGTAGGTCAGAGGTGGGCAAACTACGGCCCGCGGGCCGGACCATCCTGCCCGGCCCTTGAGCTCCCAGCCAGGGAGGCTAGCCCCCGGCCCCTCCCCTGCTGTCCCCCTTCCCCTGCAGCCTCAGCTCCCCGTGCTACCAGCGCTCTGGGCGGCGGGGCTGCGAGCTCCTGCTGCTCTGAGCCGCATGGTAAGGGAGTGGGGAGCAGGGGGGTTGGATAAGGGGCAGGGTGTCCCGGGGGCAGTCAGCGGACAGTAAGTAGGGGGCAGTTGGATGGGGCGGAGGTTCGGGGGGGCGGTCAGGGGACAGGGAATGGGGGGGTTTAGATAGGTGTGGGAGCCCTGGGGGGCCTGTCAGGGGGTGGGGGTGTGGATAGGGGTTGGGGCAGTCAGGGGACAGGGAGGGCTGGATAGGGGGTGGGGTCCCAGGGGGTGGTTAGGGGCGAGGGTCCCGGGAGAGGACGGTCAAGGGACAAGGAGCAGGGGGGTTGGATGGGTCGGGAGTTTTGAGCGGGGCAGTCAGGGGGCCAGAAGTGGGAGGGGGCGGATAGGGGGCGGGGGCCAGGCTGTTTGGGGAGGCACAGCTTTCCCTACCCGGCCCTCCATACAGTTTCACAACCCCGATGTGGCCCTCGGGCCAAAAAGTTTGCCCACCCCTGGTGTAGGTACCAGCAAAAAAATCCTCCCTCTATGAAAGTAAACTCCAGTTAAGTCTCAGTGAATGCCTTCCCTGGTCCCTTAGCCTTCCCCAAAGAGCAAAGCACACTGCCATCACATGAAGAGACAAAAGGCCAGATTCAACAATACATTAAAACTGGAGCTGCACCTGTACAGATCTGGTATATTAGAGTAGTGAATTAGGTCCTGAAGGTACCGTATATTTGGGCCATCAAATTGGTAAGAGCTAGGAGAAGGAATTATCTATCAAAGGTACTTATATGATACCCATTACTGTACTATCTGAGCACCTTGCTGTCTTTAATGCATTTAACGTCACAACACCCCTGAGAGGTAGGAAGTGCTAATATTCCCCTTTACAGATGAGGATCTGAGGCAGAAAAATACGTTTATTTAGCATCATCAGTGTGCTTTGCTCTGAGGCGTAAACAAAAATAGAGATAGTGATAGCCTCAAAGAGCTGACAGTCTGGAAGACAGACACAGAGAAGACAGGAAACCCTTGGAAATCCAGAAGAGGCGATACAAATATTATGAGCTAATTATTATTTATTAGATAAACGTTATCAACTCCCTTTTGATGGACATTCTCGGAGAGAGCGTGATGTTAGAAGGAATTTGAAGACCCAATCCAACGTCCACTCAAGTCAATGGAAAGTCTGCGATTGACTTCAGTGCGATTTGGATTAGGCCCAGGCATCCCAATTCAGTGAGGGTACTTAATAATATCTAGCTCTTATGCACATGCCTAACTTTAAGCATACAAGTAATCCAGCTAACATCAATAGGACTGCTCACGTGCTTAAAACCAGGAACTTGCTTAAGAACCTGGCTGAACTAAGGCCTGAATGAGAAGAGGATATAGAGTTACCGTATTCTCTCTTAGAACACAGGAAACAATATTTTAAGAATAGTGTCCAGATTTCTTTTTTTAAATTATGATGATATTTTGTTAACTGTAATAATGAGTTGAGAGTCAGAGACAAAAGCAGTAACATGAATACAATTACAGCATTCTGCACCGCAAGCGTAAATGGACAAACAAAAGACATAAGATGCAACTGAGTAACATTATTTCCTTTGATTCAGTCAGATTTTCATTCACATTTTGTATTACTTTTTCAAGAGTTGTCCAATCCTTTGTGCTTTGTATAACAGTCAATGACGTTATGACATTTTGATGCCTTCTTGTGTTGGAGCATCAGCCTTCCACCTGCTAGCTGACTTGAGGGGAAATATTTGCTGTGAATTCACAGAGTTTAAAAGTAAGGGAGAAGTTGCAAAGTAAGAAAGACATTTCCAGTGAGAAAACAAATTATTCTGGGGAAAAAATGAGGCCATAGAGCTGGGTAATCTGGCTCTGCCAGGGGATGTTTGGTGCACATCTGGGGGAGGGCCTTTAAGACATCTTTGTGTACCCGCATCCTGGTAAAATCAGACACTGGCATGGCCTGGGGCAGCTGAAGGTTGCTCTATCATGCACTGGCTGGTAATGAACTGGCAACCTGGATCAGCTAAACACAGGGTGTCCAGTCACATCATTTCCCCCTGGCAATACCTTCAGTGCTGGGGACTAGGCGGGGCTACCATAATGTGCTCTACCGCCCCCGAAGTCCCCTAAATGAGGGACATCCTCTAGTGACTGAATCTGTGGGTTTTAGGGCTGAGGGCTGGTTGATGCCACTGTCAAGGCACAAAGACCCCAGAGTGCTTCAACTGGAGTTGTGGGTGATCAGCACCTCTGAAAATCAGGAATCTTGATTAGATGGAGAGTGGGGGAAGGAGCAGGGTCTTCTGGGGCTGGAATTGAGAACCTGGTTTACAAAATCAAAGAAAAAAGATCTGCATTAAAGAAGCAGTTTGCATCTCATTTCATTTGGCAAAGAACTCAACAATTCAGGAACTCAGTGCACACATGGGAGATAAAACATAGTGTAGCAGTGTGTCCCTGAAAAGAAACTATGAAAAGAAAGAAATAGCCCCATCTGCTGGTTGTCATGAGAAACTGGAGTTTTGCTTTGTAGAGCTCACAGCTGGAAACAGAGAATTGGAAACAGCCTCATACCCAGCTCTATGGCCTCATTTTTTCCCCAGAATAATTTGTTTTCTCACTGGAAATGTCTTTCTTACTTTGCAATCCCTTGCTTGTCAGGCAAACTGCCAATCTTTACAGAAGCACAGACCTGCTTTTCATGCTACACTATGCTTCCCAGTCTCTGGGCTACCATATAATTAAGCAATCAATTTGCAAACACTTGGAAGATAATAAGATGATAAGTAACAGTCAGCATGGATTTGTCAATAACAAATTGTGTCAAACCAACCTAATCGCTTTCTTTGACAGGATAACAAGCCTTGTGGATAGGGGGGAAGTGGTAGATGTGATATATCTTGACTTTAGTAAGGCTTTTGATGCTGTCTCACATGACCTTCTCATAAACAAACTAGCGAAATACAACCTAGATGGAGCTACTATAAGATGGGTACATAAGTTGTTGGAAAACCGATCCCAGAGAGTAGTTATCAATGGTTCACAGTCAAGCTGGAAGGGCATATCAAGTGGGGTCCCACAGGGATCAGTCCTGGTTCTGTTCAATATCTTCATCAATGATTTAGATAATGGCATAGAGAGTACACGTATAAAGTTTGCGGATGATACCAAGTTGGGAGGCGTTGCAAGTGCTTTGGAGGATAGGATTAAAATTCAAAATGATCTGGACAAACTGGAGAACTGGTCTGAAGTAAATAGGATGAAACTCAATAAGGACAAATGCAAAGTACTCTACATAGGAAGGAACAATCAGTTGCATACATATAAAATGGGAAATGACTGCCTAGGAAGTAGTACTGCAGAAAGGGATCTGGGAGTCATAGTGGATCACAAGCTACATATGAGTTAACAGTGTAACACTGTTGCAAAAAAAGCAAACATCATTCTGGGATGTATTAGCAGGAGTGTTGTAAGCAAGACACAAGAAGTAATTCTTCCGCGCTACTCCACGCTGATTAGGCCTCAATTGGAGTATTGTGTCCACATTTCAGGAAGATGTGGACAAATTGGAGAAAGTCCAGAGGAGAGCAAAAAAATGATTAAAAGTCTAGAAAACATGACCTATGAGGGAAGATTGAAATAATTGGGTTTGTTTAGTCTGGAGAAGAGAAGACTGAGGGAGGACATGACAACAGTTTTCAAGTATATCAAAGGTTGGTATAAGGAGGAGGGAGAAAAAATTTTCTCCTTAACCTCTGAGGATAGGAGAAAAAGCAATGGGCTAAAATTGCAGCAAGGGAGGTTTAGGTTGGATATTAGGAAAAACTTCATAACTGTTAGTAGTTAAGCATTGGAATAAATTGCCTAGGGAGGTTGTGGAATGTCTGTTATTGGAGATTTTTAAGAGCAGGTTAGACAAACACCTGTCAGAAATGATCTAGACAATACTTAGTCCTGCCTGGAGTGCAGGGGATTGGACTAGATGACCTCTCGAGGTCCCTTCCAGTCCTACACTTCAATGATTCTATGATAAGTAGCATTTTTGTGCTTTCTCCCATGCTACCCCTCATGCCTGGGAGAAGCTCCCCGTAACCATCTGCAAAACTAACTCATTATCCTCCTACAAAACCCTCCTTACAACGCTCCTTTGCTATGATGCCTACAAAAAACTTCACAACAGCTAGGCTGGTGGTGTGCTGAGACTACTGTCTAACATATGGACCAATATTGTCTCATTGTTTCCTTGTACTCCCCCATCTGTCTGTCTCCATTTGTTGTCTCTTGTCTCATACTTAGGTTGTAAGCTCTTTGGGGCAGGGACTGTCTGTTTGTACAGCACCCAGCACAATGGGGTCCTGGTCTATGACTGGGGTTCCTAGGGACTACAGTAATTCAGATAATATAAATAATTCATAATGCGATGTTCTGACATGGTTGAGTAAAAAAAGTTTGGAAAAAGAGAGAATCACAAGTATTTTGAATGCAGAGAAAAAGCCAGCAGAGGACTAAAGAAACAGACCCGAGAGAATTCCCAGAGTGATACAGAACATCTATATCCATAATTAGGAGATACTAAGAGCTCAGAGATCTATACACCACTTTCCCTCTTAAAGACTTTTGCCATTTAAATGGAATGGAGCCATTTTATTGTACATGTCCATGCCTATAAGGTGATGGGCTGGCCATGTAGATTTTAAAAGGTTTGAACAGGTTAGGCTCTGGCTAAAAAATATAGAGAGACCTTTTCATCTAAGTAGTGTCAGTGCTGGAGTCAGCTCCATAATGAACCTACCTCTGTGCTAACAAAGCTCTGGTGTTAGTAATCTCTCCTAACACCCACTCAAAACTTGGCTCACCACAGAGTACAGTTTCAGAGAATGAAGGGGAAGTGTTTCTCTCTCTGGAGGGAACATAGAGAGCGAAGGAAACAGTTCTTTGATTTCAGTCTTAGCAACTGTCAAGGTCTCCGTCCGTTAGGTCTCTTCATTTCCCTGATCCCAAGTCACTGCAGTATCAATGTCAAACTTTGAGCTGGCTTCCAACTCAAGAGTGCTGAAGCTTTACGTGATCAGACTCAGGGATTACTATCTATTGAGCCCAGGTACATCCATTATTCAGGACTGTTGCATGCTATTTACCTTTCTAATGTCAGGTCAGTGTTGTGGCCTATGCAGATTAACTGTGTTTCTTTAACATCTCTATAAATAAATATAGATATAGGAAAAAACATGACTGTTAATTGCACTAATAATGCTGAAAACATGAATTCTGAATTCAAACCTTTTTTATCTCTGAAATAAAATGCATGATGAAGTGCTCGTGCTTGTCTGTATTTTCCCTACAAAGACATGGTCAGATGTGTTAACTTAATACTTATATTTGACCACAAGAGGACACACGATTCAATTAAAGGAGAATCCTGGCTCCAAAATCCTGGCTCCAAAATGGAAAGAAACAGTAGAGTAAGTACCCTTAGCAGCACCATGGTATCAGCATTCATTCATCAGCAGCTCTCAGACCTGCTCTAAACTTCTTTATTAAAGAGCACAGCGCTGTGCTAATTAAAATGTGTGATGATTGTAAAAATGCAGCTAATATAAACATGCACAGAAATCTGGCATATATTTGTTTCCAAAATTGTTCCCCCGCTCTCCCGCAATGTCCTTTCCTCATGTATCTCCTAACCCTTTTTTATGTGTAATACTCAGATCTGTCTTTAAAGATATGTAAATAAGTGGCTCTGTATTTGAAGGAATCCTGCCTGAGGTTATAATACTTCCTATTATATATGGACCTAAACTAGAATCCCCTGGATCCAAACCCCTGAATTTTGGGGATATTTGGAACTGGATATGAACCTCATGACTTGATCCTATATCTACGAGGAGAATGGACTGGAATCCCAGTCTGAACAATCCCAAATTTCAGGTGAGCTCAGATTCGGAATCACCAAGTCTGGGAAGCAGGCTGCAAGCAGCTAAGGGCTGCAGGGAGGACTAGGAAGAAGCTGCTGCTGTTTCTCTGCTAACAGATGAACATCCAGAAATTTGATGGAAATCTGCTGCTGGTGGTGTTAGGCCCCCCACCCCCAGGCACTCCCTGATGGGAGACCCACACAAACAACAGCAGGAGAGAGAAAAGTCTTTACAACAACTCAAAGATGCAAAGGAAAAAAAAATGTATCAGTCATAGTCCTAAAGTGCAGGTATGTTAGAAAATGACTGGGATAGAAATTTTTTAAAATAAAATTTGTACTGTCCCTTTAATCTTTTCCGTTAGTGAAGTCTCCCGGTGAATACGATATTAGTTGGACAGTGGGGTGTAACTACCTTTCTGTGGCTTTCTTTCTAGGGAAGCCAGGCAGCTGGGAGTAAAGATAAGATAGGCAGCATGGAGAGGGGTGTTGCAAATGACATGTGACAGGAGGCCTGTGTTTGGTAAGCAATATCTTTAACAACACAACTGAGGGATGCGACTTTCAGGGTCACTTTTCCTGCTGCGGTTTTTATCTGTATCGTTATTTTCATGCTATGTATGAAATGAGGCTTAGAAATACCACTGTGGCTGCTTGTTTCCCCTTTACTACTGATTGCTCTGAGCAACTATTTGGGGGAGTGATTTTGAGGGGTGAGGAAAATGTGCACCCCAAATGAACAGTAGGGAATCTGGCCTCTGAGTGGGTGATGAAGAGTCTGATCATAGGCACAATCCTGCAAGCCACTCAGTGGCCTCCATTCCCACTGAAATCAGTGGGAGTTGAGGGAACTCAGCACCACTTATTTTTGTCCTTACAAATGTATCCAATGTAAGTGCACAGATCAGAACCAATTAGCCAGTCTCCCCTTCACAGTTTGATCACTGACTCCATTGACTTCAGTGGAGTTACTCCTGATTCATATCAGTGTAAGTGAACCAAGCCCCATGGCTTCTCCCAAAGTTCACAGCAACATACTTCCAGTCCTGCTTATTACCAGTCCCACCACAGGAGTGAGCCACTCTCCTCCCTCTGCCAATTTTTCTTTTTTTTTTTTTACTAACCTCCAAAATGCATGGCATAAGTAAAGGCAAACTGGAGCTCTTTGTATCTTTAACCAGACAAAGATTCAGGACTAGTGAATGCTGTAACAGTGCATACAGCATCTAGGATGACCTGAGAAGGTTCAAAGTAGAGTGTCATGGCATATGTGCGTGGACTCTTGCCTAACAATATTGTGGATACATAAGACAATGACCCTTTTATAATAGTGTTAAATGAGACATGGAGGCTGCTGAAAAACTGTTATGAAACATTGTCTAGCATGACAGCATCTGATACAGAGATGAGAGAGGGCTTGTTCCCTCTACCCAAGGGACTATTTAAGGGTACGCTGGCCCTTAAGACCCCATTCACCTGGTCATCTGGCCTTCGCGCAGTGGTGCTGGAACTAGGGGTGCTGCCACACCCCCTGGCTTGACGCAGTAATAACAAACACCAAATACATGATTTCCATCATCAGCACCCCCACTATAAAAACTCTCCCAGCATGCCTGCCTATGCCAGCTACTCTTCAATCCCTGTCTTGTAATCCTCCCAAGGGCTTGACAAGGTGCAGAAAGTCCAGTCCCTTTTAACTGTTTCCCAGCAATCTCACCCCACTCCCCATGCGTTTGTGGGTCTGTTCCTAAAGCAGCTCCTTGACAGCTCTCTGCTGGGGTGCTCCCTTGCCTCTCTGACAGCAGCCCACTTCTGCCTGAGCTGCAGTTTTTTATCATGGCTTTTGATAGCCAAATAATGAGCTAGAGGTGGGGGAGTAGCAGTTCTGGCCATTAACTCCTTGGTGGCTATTGCAGCATAAGGTCTATGAATGCCATTGCAAGGGGCCATGCCCTGCTCATCTGACTCACGCAAGACTTCAGCAGGAGTTTTATGTGAAGGGAACATGAGTAGGCCCAAGATCTGTTACATGACTGTGTTGTGCTGCAGGAGAAAATGAGTTTCCTGTGTAATGGAGCTGGCAGATGATCATAAAGTGCTGGTCTGAAAGATCAAACCCTTTATGTAACTTGTTACTAAAGTTTGCCATCTATTTTTATGATATGCTTATATTCTTAGGAGTATATTTTTATTGTTTTATGAGTGTCATGCATTCCTAGCTCAGAGAACAGCAGAGCAGTTCAGCTTTCTAGCGATATACAGAGAGTTGTCACTGACGGCATAATTTGAAGACACTGGGGTCACGACAAGTGTATCTGAGGATGACACATGGCTAGCAGAACCTTTGCTAAGGATGCTGATACTCAAAGATGAGCCCAAGCTCTGTTTGCAGGACTGGCAGTTAGAAAAAACATCCTTTCATTTGTAAACTGAGCAAATATAAAGAGAGATGCTAAGTAATGAAACTGGACAATGCCATTTTTGCAGTTGCTGTTTTGAGCAGAACAGCACTATGGGCCTGATCCTTCAATATTCAAGTGAATGGGAGTTTTGACATGGATTTCAGTGGGGCCTTGTGACAGAGCATCTTGAAAAATGTATAGACTCTATTCTGGCTGTCTATGATTAAATGACTTATAATCAAATGTCTTCCCAGAATAGTCTTCACTAAATAATAATAAGAGCAGCAACAAGAAAAGAGTCTTACTTGGGACAGTTGTTCTTCAGTTTTAGTGCATACGTCTGGGAAGGGCCAAGAGAAACTGAGGTTTACCAGCTCCATCTATAGCATAAATCATACTAAAGAGTGGGGACTGTCTGGGGAGATGCATGGGGGGCGGGGGGGGGGCAGGATTCTGGAGATTGTTCCCCCTCTTAGTCTGAGAAAGCCCAGATTTGGTGACCTTCCTGGCATGCTGCAAAATACATCAGTTTGATTGGGGTTTGGAGAGGGCTGCAGGTATGTTCCCAGAATGAAGAAGAGGTGAATAGGAACTTTTTCATAGGTGGCTGGCTGGCTGAGTTCCTGGCTGATTGATTGTTTAATGCTGCAGGTTCCATACTTAATATTAATTGAGTGCTGGAGGGCCTAGAGCTTTGTATAGCTATCTTTTTACAGAACTATTTACAGCAAAATTAATAAATAAACTAAAGAGTAGAACAGGTGAGAAAGATATTGCATGCATGATGATATACCCATGTGCCCAAGATGTATATATATATATCCAAGAAAGCTGGGCATATCACCAAATCCTCATTTTCTTGAATGGGTTGTTCTTCTTGTAGAATACTTTATATTTACTTAAAAGTGAAAATGTCTCTTTAGAAAATTTACAAATCTTATCTAACATCTCAAGGGTTGACAAAAGTCCCTGTTTTTGTTTCTATTTTAGAAAGCAAAAAAACATTCTTACTGAAAAAGTCCCTAGTTTATATTTGTGTGTGTCATACCTTCAACAGGAATGATTTTAATCAATAAACTAATTAAGGGGCTGTTAATCTGGTCAAAGAGCTTGATAATAAAATTCAGATGAATAATCTCAGAGTATCAGAGTGGTAGCCGTGTTAGTCTGGATCTGTAAAAGCAGCAAAGAATCCTGTGGCACCTTATAGACTAACAGACGTTTTGCAGCATGAGCTTTCGTGGGTGAATACCCACTTCTTCGGATGCATCCGAAGAAGTGGGTATTCACCCACGAAAGCTCATGCTGCAAAACGTCTGTTAGTCTATAAGGTGCCACAGGATTCTTTGCTGCTTTTACAGATCCAGACTAACACGGCTACCACTCTGATACTCTGAGATTATTCATCTGAATTTTATTATCAAGCTCTTTGACCAGATTAACAGCCCCTTAATTAGTTTATTGATTAAAATCATTCCTGTTGAAGGTATGACACACACAAATATAAACTAGGGACTTTTTCAGTAAGAATGTTTTTTTGCTTTCTAAAATAGAAACAAAAACAGGGACTTTTGTCAACCCTTGAGATGTTAGATAAGATTTGTAAATTTTCTAAAGAGACATTTTCACTTTTAAGTAAATATAAAGTATTCTACAAGAAGAACAACCCATTCAAGAAAATGAGGATTTGGTGATATGCCCAGCTTTCTTGGATATATATATATACNCTCATGCTGCAAAACGTCTGTTAGTCTATAAGGTGCCACAGGATTCTTTGCTGCAATCTCAGAGTAGTAGCGCTCCTTGAATGCTTTGAAAATATGGGCAAGTAAACCAGCTAGTTTGTCCAAGTGACTTTCAAACATGGAAAAGAAACCTCCTGTATCTGTAGGCCCAGCCTAATCACTTACGAGACTCCTTCTCTTAGGGATTCGACTTTGAAGCAGAATATTGAAGAACTAACTTTTAAGGACATGGTTATATTTCTTGGATGACACACCCATGAAGGTAAAAAGGAGACAGTGTTTTAATATTCTGAAGAGCCACCTTTGGAAACTCAAGCTTAGTTTTGCAGTCATCAATCAGGCAAATCTGATCACCAGAGGCCTGCTCCTCAGCCCAGACTTGTTATCTCAAAGGGGAGCCAAGATAACTAATTGAGTAAATGGGTGTTGGTAACAGAATATAAACAAGCCCCTTTTTCTCAGAAGAGCAGACCCGCCCTCTGCCGTATCTGTCACCGGTGGACTGGTGTAGATTTTCTTCCCTCTTCCCTTTGTGGTGCACAAATAATAAAGACTGACCAGAAATAAGGGTTAAACAATAGGTAAGTGTATTAAGGGATAAATTACAGATAAGGGAAGGGATAAATGTAAACGAGCAATAACTATATAAACAATACAAAGCCAGTGACAAGGCAGCTCTTCCTATGAGCATAAAGCTCAGGCCCAAAAATACAGAACTCACCCTGGCAATTGAAAATGTAACCCCAACTAAGAAAACCCTAATTATTACGTGTCACTATATTCCAGCACTTCCGTGGCGGCGAAGTCCAGGACCTCCACTCCATGGGTAACTGGAACCCGTAGAGGAGGAGCACTGGAGAGTCCCTCAATGACAGTTGGGATGGAAGAAACGGACCGAGAACCCTTTGGTTGTTGACGTTCCCAGGAACAGGAGCAGGTAAGGTGGAATGCGTCTTCCTCTTTCTTCTCACCTTAGGAGTGAATGGTATTCTTCGATGGTGCACTGGTGCCACGAAGACCCAAGATGGACTGCATCACCAGTCTGTGATTACAGTACTTTTATACAGTTTGTGGTGGGAAAACATGGTATGATCCTGGGAAAGGCGGGGAACAGTCTGAGGTGGCTTGGCCTTGAGATTGTTTTTTCCCTCCTCTGGGCAGTTTAATCCAGTTACATCCAGGCCAAGCTGACAGTGCATAGAGGGGTCACAAAATGGAGTCACAAGATGACAGTTCAGACTCCATCGTGGATTGCTGCAATATCCTTAGAAATGGATTATTGGGTCTAATACACACATGTAACTTAATAAACCATGAACAATAGAACATTTCATACCCAACAAGCTAAGTCCTCTCTGTACTGCTTTGGTGGCATAAAGGGGACTCAACTGAAGGGGTAGTTGGGTATTCCTCTGGGGAATCCCCTGGTGGTGCAAAGCCAACGTAGGGGGTCTTCCAGAGTGAGACAGATGTGGCATCTTGAGGAGGTGTGGCCCGAGCATGCTGTGCTCCAGTTATCCCTTTCAGTGTAATGGCCCTTAGGGGACTGTTCCTTCCAGCTTATGTTAGAGCAGCCCTGTAGCCCCCAGGTTCTGAGGACGCAGAGATGAAATAACATGGAGTTCCAGTATACCTGAGGATCCAGTCCTGGATCTGGAGGACTGCATACAGTCTCTGAAAGAAGTTTGAACCATTTGACCCACACATTTCACCAGATCAAGGAATTGACAACAGGTGTCATTTACAGGTGCTATTGCACCGGTCCTGGAAATGGTTAACCAGGTTTGTGCCAATCAAGTTTTAACCCTGGTTACTGAAATGCTATTGAACATGGTTTGGCCTTGTCTACACTTACAGATACAATATTTCAGCACTGGGGAAGAAGGGCTGGTAGACGTAGAGTAGGGAAAACACCCCACAACAAGTTGCAATCAGTACCGTGTGCATTGTGGGCACATAATACATACTAATAATTAGCCCGTTTGGTGGAAACTTTGTAAGTCCATAGTTGGTGGCACTGCTGTAGTATGTCAGAAAGTCAACACTGGCAGTGTCTTTTGTTTGGTGGTGTGTCCCCAGGCACACCGCCACTGGCAGTGACTGAGCTTGGGCACAAGACTATGTGGGGAGATGAGGTGTTGCAGAACTCCTGCTCCGATGCACTTTAGTTCATTTGTGGCACCCTGAGCTAGAACAGCTAAGATTAGGAGCTGCATGTGCCTCTGTCCCTGCCCCTGGACTGGGAGCCTCTCTCATTTCAGCAGCAAAGAGGAGGGGAGGTGACTGTCCTTTGCAAGGCTCTGTGCGGGAGGGAAAGGAGGGGTTTCCTGTGGATTAGCCCTTGATATTACAGAAAGCCTGGTGAGCCACTGGTGAGACTTCACCTTCCTTTGAGCTGCATAAGAGGCTGGGATCACTGCTGCACTTGCCACTCACCGCTCTTCCCCTGATTCCAGCTGTGTCCCAGTACCTGTCTGTATCACCCGTAAACTTCTTCACTGCCGCTGCCTTCTGCGCCGACCAAGATCCACTGGGTAAGTCAACTGGGGCATTTCAACCTTATTGAGGGAGTTGTATTTTTTTAAACTGTCTAATCTAGTGACTGGTTTCCTTCCCTGTGCCAGGGAGAGGAGAGGTGAGATAAACAATAGTGGAAGTGCTATTCTGCCACCAACTAATGAATTAGATTCTGCAGCTGGTTTGGCCGTCAGTGAGAAAGAAAATGTTTTGTGATTTGCCTGGAGATCTCCACTGCATTTAATTTACCAGCAAAATTAGATGTCCAAAATAAGAATGTATTTTATTAAATGAGGGAGAAAACTCATATAAGACTGATGGCTGAATAGTGAAAGAGCTCAAGCGCTAGAATATGGAGAGGGAAACAAGTATATTACTTAGAAATTTGGATGTATGTACCATATATAATACACATACATACACACACGAGCTCTTTTATCCAAACCTGTTTAGTACATAATACCCTTTTCTCTGAATCTAGGTTACACATCCCCAGGTATATCAGTTACCTGTTAACATACCTGATTTTCTGAATCCCCTTTTACACAAATGGTTTTAATGTTCCCAAAACATTAATGAAAATGAGGATTGTGCTGTGTATAAATCCACATATACCATACTGGTTTCCTGTATAAATATATGCATATGTACATACATATACCTGTCTGTGCTCTGTGTACATATGTAATAAAGCATTGTATAAAGTATAGGATTTATATATACATTTCATGTATTTGTATTTATATAGAGAACTAAAATGCATAGCTACAATATGTTTTTATGGAGGGTTTCACCTGACAGTTTGCACTAGTTAAACTTTGTACCCATTATAAATAAGAGAAGTAACAGCTTAACTAAGGAATGGTTGGCAGGTTTACAGGATGTTGAAAATTAGGATATTTTTTAAAAGGCCTGATCATGCTTTCTTTGGAAAACTCATTAACATCAACGAGAGTTGATTTTGGCTCTAAAACTATATATTCTTAGTTAATTTTAGCTCTTGATGTGTTTGTTTGAAGAGGTAAAATACCTAGAATAAACTGGTTGGTCTTTCGAAAACCAGTTAAAATATATGTGTTGTTGGGTTTTGTGATTTGCAATTGCATTACTGAGTTACAAGCACTCTTCCTTTATGATTTAGAAAACTTGTCCAGTGCCAGTCGCTTACTGTAGGAAATTGCTAAGACAAGAATTCACATCATCTCTTTGTTAATATAAAATATCTTAGGCTAGCAAACATTTTTAGTAAAGTTGCTTTAAAAATCTCGGGCCTGGTTCTGCCGTGGCTCATGTTGGTTTGATAGCCATATAACTTCATTGATTTCAGGTAAATGACTCCTGATTTACCCTGCTGTATGTGAGAGGGGAATCAGGCCTTTGGACTATACAAGTCAACATACAATGCATGGGAAAACTGCCTGTATGTGCCCCAATTTACACACTTAAGGTGTTTTCCTCTTTGGGGTTTGAAAAGGTTATTTAAATTATGGCATCTATGGACAGAAAGATACGATGATTTGTTTAATGAGGGCGTTTTTAGTGTTCAGTTAGAAGAAAGATTAAATATCAAGATCCAATATTTTAAATGTTTCCACATAAATTATTTTGTCTCCTGACTTGGTAATATGATTAATAGTTTGAGAGAGATTATGGATACTGAACTTTTGCCTTGAAAGGATGCAGTGGAAGGTCTGAAAGCAAGAATCTTTCTTGAGGATAGGCTTAATGGGGACAACTTGGTTACACAGAAAAATGGAGTAATGAAATAAGTGGAGGACTAAAGGTCCAGTACTGTGTTGTGATAGAAAATATGGTGATTTATCTATTGTGTGGTCAGCACTTCAGCCATTACTCACACAACCCCCCCATTGATTCTAATGGGATTTAAACATCTGTAAGGGCTGCCCTTATATTAGTCCATTTATATCATTACATCATATGAATACAAGTCATCAGCTTGCTACTGTAAATGTGTTCAACTAGGCTTTTTTAGATTTATTCTGGGATCATCCATCAAGTATGAAATATTAGTAATCCATAGAAGATATTGCTGGGACTACGCTGCTGCTTGATCCAAAGAGTTTCCTACTGGATTTTTCTAAATTAGGTGGTGGGGTAAGAATGAATGCTGTTGATGACTCACTTCTTGATGGCAAGGATGAGTGTTAGAGGAAGATTTTTTGAAAGAGAACAAGTACAGCATGTACCATTCATGAATAGCTCACCAACATGGGTGACATTTCAGTTACGGAGAAAATAACTTACTTTAACCAAAGTTGATATAATGATGATATGGTCCCCTTTGTTCATCATACTGGAAAAATACTTCTGAACACAAACTAATTTATTCTGATTATTTACTTATGATATGTTGACGCCTATACATGATGATGTGACACATTATTTTATTGGATATTTATCTGTCCATTCAAATCTAGAGTAGATGAGCATATGTTTGTAGATTTTTTTGTGAATTGGAAATGGAATTTCATTACACATACATACAGTAATTTGATTTATATTTTCTTTGCTATTTCTTTGTTCTCTGGGCAGTTTACTTGCAAAAGGACTGTCAAATCAGACGCAAAATAACGTTACACAAACCTTCCACTCTGAGAAAACAAGTAATAGTAAAGCATGTTAACAACCTTTGCTCTTTTCTCAAAGCAAACATCAAAAAGAACATGTCCATATCTTTCCATGGTTAGGCTTATTGATTTATAAAAATCTTCCTATTCCTGAGTAAATATTAACTATATAATCTCTCACTGAATGTTTGCATTATTAATAGAAAAAATACTAAAAAGCAAAAGCAAATGAAAAGTCCACCCACCATGCATAGATATTATATTACTGCTGCTAGTGGCTTGTTGCCTTTTGGCACAAGATTAGAGACATACCAATTTCTCCCATAGGGAATTGCTACAATGCAAGATTTGTAATGACAAGACTCAGATGAGAAGAGAGGCGGGTAGTGCAGATTTTAATTTGTGACTAATACATCACTTAGAACAGCAAAATAATTATTTTTTAGAATTAATTAAGACTTAACAATTGTGTGTCAATTGCAATAAAAGTATGCACAGATGTAGCTGTGCAAGGTCACTTCTTGTTTTCAAAAAGGTGGCCTCCAGTTATCTTGAACAGTGCTTTTCTCTGCTTACCTTATTGGAGAGGATCATTTCTTGTGTTCCTGATTTACAGGGGGTTTATTCAACAGGTCACCAAATGTTTCACATTTTGTTTTCTTATATTTTTGAGAATGGTGTAATGTTGCATGATAATTAAAGCAATATAAGCTCAGGAAAGTCAAATTTAAATTTAAGGGCAGGCCAAATTCGAACTTGTGCTTCAGTCACTTTGTGCCATTCTGGCCATGCTAAGGAGGCCAAGATCTAGCCTAAACAGGGCATCTGGGAATTCATTTGATGTAGGGGAATTCCTGAAACGCAGGAAGTTGGTTTAGTTTGCTATATGCCACCTGGTGGAGAAGGGGGTGCTCCCAGTTGGCATGGCTGATGCCAGGAGGAGGAGTCTCCTGAGTGAACTGCACTTCTGCTCCTAAAACGATTTTCTAATTTTTTCGTGGTATTTTTATTTCCATTGCTTTGTAACAACATGAACTTTCATATCACAAAATACTTTTAAGATCTTCTTGTTGTCCTAGTGCACTGGAGAGATGGGGAGAGTGTCCTCATCTTCATAACACCACTTTTAAAAAGGTCACCCAAGAGACAGAGTATAAATGTATTCCCAACTATGAAGAACCCTAGACCTCAATAGTGCCAGGCCTCTTTGGGTGTCATTCAAAAAGACATCTGTTTCAGCCACTGGCAGTAGCAACTTTAACAAGCAAGCTGCACTTTATCTCTCCGGTGTCAGTAAAGATTACAAGGCAGCCAATGTGCTGTCAAAGCTTCAGGAACACAACTATGTGGCTTACCTCTCAAAAGCGGCTCCTTGGGTATATTATCACTGACAGGGTGGCCACTGCTCCCTATGTTAATGGCTCCACTGGTTTCTTGACGAACAGTAACAATATCAAATACTTTCTTAGACTCATAGACTTTAAGGTCAGAAATAACCATCGTGACAATCTAGTCCAGGGATTGGCAACCTCTGGCACGCGGCTCGCCAGGGTAAGCACCCTGGCTGGCTGGGCCGGTTTGTTTACCTGCTGCGTCCGCAGGTTCGGCCGATGGCGCTGCTCCAGGCCAATGGGGGTGGCGGGAAGCGGCGGCCAGCACATCCCCTCGGCCCACGCCGCTTCACGCCACCCCCATTGGCCTGGAGCGGCAAACCGCGGCCAGTGGGAGCCGCGATTGGCCAAACCTTTGGACGCTGCAGGTAAACAAACCGGCCCAGCCCACCAGGATATTTACCCTGGCGAGCCGCATGCCAAAGGTTGCCGATCCCTGATCTAGTCTAACATCCTGCACATTGCAGGCCACAGAACCTCACCCACTCACTCCTGTAATAGACCCCTAACCTCTGACTGAATTACTGAAGTCCTCAGATCATGGTTTAAAGACTTTAAGTTACAGAGAATCCACCATATTACATTAGTTTAAACCTGCAAGTGACCCGTGCCCCATGCTGCTGAGGAAGGCATAAAACCCTCAGTCTCTGCCAATCTGACCAGGAGGAAAATTCCTTCCCAGCCCCAAATATGGCAATTAGTTAGATCCTGATCATGTGGGCAAAACCCTCAGCCCGACACCTGGGAAAGAATTCTCACTAGTAACTCAGAGTCCTCCCCATCTGTTCTTGTAGAAGATCGGAAGGATCTGTGCCCAGCATGGATTGGTTAAGGCCCCAAAATTAAGCTGCTTTGAGGAATTCCAGATGAAAATAATTTAATCAGGCATCATATTAACCTATCCCAAAAGGCACCAGCCTACCTGCTTACAAGAAAAGAGCTGAATGATAGGGTGGAGAAAGAGTCCTATAACCCTGAGAGCACACATGAATCAAAGCATAGCATGGTGAGTCTTATTTTAGGTCTACTGCCTTGGAAATGTCCCTTTAATAGTGGAAAGATTATAGGAAGCAGGTATAATAATAATAATTGGAGATATACCAATCTCCTAGAACTGGAAGGGACCTCGAAAGGTCATCGAGTCCAGCCCCCTGCCTTCACTAGCAGGACCAATTTTTGCCCCAGATCCCTAAGTGGCCCCCTCAAGGATTGAACTCACAACCCTGGGTTTAGCAGGCCAATGCTCAAACCACTGTAATTTCAATTTTGGAGGATCCCACATCAGTCTGTAGTAAAACCAGAACAGAACAAATCTAGGGTCAGCTTCTGTGTTGCACTGTGGCCTCTTTATGCTGTTTTGGTGGCATAAAGCAGCTAGACACTGGGCAGAACAGACCCTGCCTAGTGATAAAAATAAGATAAGATAAAAAAAGACAGAGATGTCAGAAAGACTCTATGCTACCCCTTTGCCACCCTTGGGGGTGTGTGTGTGTGTGCACTGGGGCATATCAGGACATGTCAGAGGAGGAAGGAGGCATGGCTGGAGTATGCTGCACTCCAGCTAGGCATGGTTGTGGAATGGTCTCCTGGGGGCTGCAGTAGTTCCAGCTTGCCAGGCTGAGCACTTTGTACCTTCTCCTTACCCCAATTCCTGCTACGAGTACAGCTGGAGAGGAATGGAGAATCTGGCTCCTGATGGGATGATCATTCCCTTCCAGGTGCCCTATTTCTCAGTGCAGAAGTCTGGATCACAGACCTACTCCTTGCAAATATAATAGATTGCAGGGCAGATACAAATAGATGATTTTTTAAAAATAAAAAATTGCATTTTTTAAATTTAAAATCAGATTATTTTAATTTAAATTGGATTTTGAATGGAAATTAAATATGGGTTTATTTAAAAAAAACTATTTAAAATTAAATTTGAAATTGACAACCTATGTTAAGGCCTGAACTTACTACAATCTATTAAAATAATTTAAATTAAATATAAAAATAATATTAAGCGGTACATGTTTGCTGCCAAGTTTTAAAGGAAGTCAAACCACTGAATTGGTGGAAGTCACTGACAAAGCACCGGGAACCAGAGTTTGTTGAAGTACTAAACCAGCTTTTGATAGTTGTGGCCTCTTCTGCAGGTGCAGAGAAAATATTTTCTTTAGTTCTGTTTATTCAGTTTCAGTACAATGACTAGTTCATTCAAACTGACTGGGAGCTGAAAAAGCAGGAAAGCTTCTTTTCTTCTTCTTCCAATCTATGACTAAAAACTAGGTTTGAGAGGGTGAGTTCTACTGTTTCTAAAATCTTGAAGGACATGATAACGGGGAACAATTGGTTCAGTTCATTAACTACACATTATATAATACTTCCTTTGCTGTATAAATTGGTTAGTTTGAAATGCAAAACATGCTTTTGTAAACTTTTGATAAACTTTTTTTTCTTATGTAACATTCACTCTTAAGGTAGATTTATTTAATAAAAAAAATTTAACCACTGGTTGTGTGCATTTTTAATTTAATTAGAATTTCCATCCATCCTTGACACAAATCACAAGAAAAAATATTAATCGTTATCTAATAAATGGGAAATGCATCGTTCACCATTTTCTAACAAAATAAAAAATGGAAAAATTAAGAATCTGAATAAATGTAAATTAAGCTATATAACTGCTTAAATAGATGTGTATAGATACAGTGTATCCTCCTGGTTAGCAAAAAAGAAACATCAAATTTTAGTGTCTAGGCTATATTTAGTTGCCAGTCAACATGTTTGAATGGTTAGCAACTAATAAAAATAATGAATCAGGGTTGTGTAGTGAAGGAGACTGCTCTCTGCAGGACCCCTGTCTCTTTTGTTGCAGAAGCTGGAAGGTGTGTGGTGAACGAGGCAAGGGATTTCAGGAAGAAAAATGGTGGTCTCATGCTTAAGGCAACTGAGTGCGGCCCTGGAGACAGTGGTGCAGGAACTAGGGGTGCTACCGCACCCTCTGGCTTGAAGTAGTAATAACAAACACCAAATACATTATTTCCATTATTTCCATGATCAGCACCCCCACTATAAAAATTGTTCCAGCACCCCAGCCTGGAGAACTGGATTTTACCCCTGCCTCTGCCATAGTTCCTTATGTAAAGCTGGACAAGTCTTCTAAACCGGATTTTTCACAGGAGGCCGCTGTGTGTCCCTCATTTTCTGCATACCTGATCTGAAGTTGTTGGGGTCTAATTTGCAGAAGTGCTGAGTACTCACAGCTACAACTGAAGTCAATGGGAGCTGTGCTCTGAACATATAAAGTGCTGTAAAATGTTCACTACGCTGAAAACTCAGATCCTAGGCTTCTCAAAGTGGGCACCCAAACTTAGTTAACGCTTTTGACAATTTTGCCTTTAATCTCTGTGCCTTAGTTCCCCATGTATAAAAGGGAGCTAATACCACCTCTTCTCACAAGGGTGTGGTGAAGAAAAAATCATTGATGACTCTTAAGCACTAAGATACTATGATGAGAGTACCATAGAACAGCTCATGAGGAAATTATAATTAATAGTTCTATATTCAGAGGAGGGTTTGAAAGTAATGCCTTTAACAATGAGTATAAAAAGAAATAGAGAATAGCTACTCATTCAGTGAGCCCCATTCATTGTGTGCACGGAATAAGGCAGGGGTTTAGTCAGGGCCAGTGCAAGGATATTTTGCGCCCTAGGCGAAACTTCCACCTTGCGCCCCCCCCC
>QXTE01000180.1:302456-361612 GCA_003942145.1 Platysternon megacephalum
CCCCCCTCCCCGCCCCCTGAACTTCCCTGGAGGGTGCACAACCCTCCCGTGAGCCCTCCCTACCCCACCCCGGCGGCCCCTGCCCCGAGTCCACTCATTGGCTTTGCCGGGCTTGGGCCGCTGCAGCAGCTCGGCAGGGAGAAGCCACCTTCCGGAGGCACCGGAGAGCCAGAGTGTCGGCTTGCAGCAGCGGCGAGCCCCAGCCATGGAGGAGTCCGCGTGGCACAGGGGGGCAGCAGCCCTGCAAAGGCGGCAGCGCCTCTAGCGGGGAGCAGCCGCGCCCCCCGCCCCTCCTGCCCAGACTGCGGCTAGGCGCCACCCCCGGGGGCTCCTGCAGTGGATGCATGCAGGCAGAGGACCCCGTGTGTCCCCCGGCTCCTCCCTCGCTGCGCTCAGGCTCTGCGGCTCCCGGGAGTGTGAGCTGCTGCTGTTGCTGCCCCTCCCAGAGCAGACTCAGAGCCCCGCGCCCCGGCAGTGGCTCACATACCCGGGAGCCGCAGACCCCGAGCACAACGAGGGGGGAACTGGGGGGCGCACGGGGGCCTCTGCCTGCATGCATCTGCTGCAGCCTGCAGGAGCCCCCGGGGAGGGCGCCAGGCTGCAGCCTGGGCAGGAGGGGCAAGGGGCACGGCTGCTCCCTGCTAGCAGCGCCGCCACCTTTGCAGGGCTCCTGCCCCCCTGTGCTGCACCGGCTCCTCCCTGGCTGGGGCTCGCCATCCCCGCAAGCCGACGCTCTGGCTCTCCGGAAGGCAGCTCCTCCCTGCCAAGCCAGGACACCGCTTTTTGGCGCCCCTAGGGCCGTCCTTAGGATTTATGGGGCCCTTTGCAGTATTATTAAACTGGTGCCCCTATGCCCGATGGCAGCCTGAGCTTGCAGCCCGGTGGGGGCGGAGGGACAAAGCAGAAAGAATAACAAGACGCCCGGCCCGCCTCACGGTGGCGTAGAGTCACAGTTCCCCGCAGAGATCCCTGTACCCTCTCTGTAAGGGAGCGCGGACTCACCCCTGTGGCGCCTCCTGCTGGTCGTCTTGGGAATTAGCTCTTCCAGCGTCTGGAGCGCCCTCTTCAGGCTGGTGATCCAGCTGCCACTGGCCCGTGTCCCTCCCAGGACACCGGTGCCCCTTTCATCGGGTCTCCCCCCTCCCAGGAGAACCCTCCACCCACTATCTGTTCCTCAACTTCCTGGTCTGGGCAATTGTCCAACAGTCCTTGCCCTGGCCCCTTGTGTCAGGGGTGGACCGCTATGCCCGCATTCTCCACCAATTGTAAGGGGGTTGCGGACTCACCCCTGCGGCGCCTCCTGCTGGTCGTCTTGGGAATTAGCTCTTCCAGCATCCTGGAGCGCCCCCTGCAGGCTGGTGATCCGGCTGGCCACTGGCCCATGTCCCTCCCAGGACCCCGGTGCCCCTTTCACTGGGTCTCCCCCTTCCCAGGGGAACCCTCCACCCACTATCCCCACCTTGCCTCAGTCATAGGCTACTGCCAGTCTCCAACTAGCCCTCGCACCCTGGGGCAGACTGCAGTGTCAGCCACTCATCATAGGCTAGGTTGGGGTTGGACCTGCTGCCCCTCTCTGGAACCCAGTGCCTCTCTGGAGCCTTGGACAAGGCCCTGCAGCCTGGGCGTTGCCAGCCTGGAGCTCGCCAGCCCCTCTGGCCTTTCCCCAGCCCTGCCTCACTCTAGGCACCCTGAGCTTCCCAGCAGCCAGGCCCTTTTCTCTCTGAAGACAGAGAGAGACTCCTAGTACCTGTTGGCCTTTGCTAGGCCGCAGCCTGGGGCTTTCCAGGCTAGAGCTCCCCANGGAAGGGTCAGAACAGGGATAGGAAAACCAGAAGGGTGGACACTAAGACCCAGTGGGCGCCCCCAACCACTTGACACCCTAGGCGACCGCCTAGTTCGCCTAGTGGTTGCACTGGCCCTGGGTTTAGTGGGAAAGAATAGTATGCAATCATGTAATTAAAAGGGACAGAATTAAAGTTACACAGCAACCTTAATCCTTACATTTCCTTACTGCTGAGTGTGTGGCTTAGCAGTGCTAATGTTCTTTTAATGTAGTGTTTGAGATGTCATCTATATTTGGGCTTTCCCATTTTATAATCCAGCACACGGAAGAAAAGTTAGGAAGGATTACCGAGGAAGGAAAAGTGTTGAGTGGAGTTCACTCTGAGTATAACGCCCTATTGGAGGGTACATACAGTCTAAACTAAATTGGCTGCATTACATCTAGGGTGGTCTTTCATCTCTCCTCTATCTATGATACCTTTGTTAATGTTTATGTTTACAGAAGTGGAATCCTTCCAAAATGACAGACAACCAGTCAGACATCAGTATTCAAATGTCAAGTACAAACGGCCTCCCCAGCAGAAAAGAGTCCTCTCAAGACCCATCAGTCAGCAGAGGAACCACTGTGACCTTTCACAACATCTGCTACAGAGTGGAGGTGAAGAGTGGCTTCATATGTTGTAGAAAAACAACTGATAAAGAAATTTTGAAAGATATCAAGTACGTGTTTAAACTTCTCTGTCATAGAGTACATGTTCATTTGATTTCCTTTCTTGACAGTTAGGTTCAGATAAGTCACTGAGCCATGAATACCTGTGTAATAATAGTGTACAGAAATTGGTCAAGATTTCAAAAAAAACGGGCACTCAAAGTAGGCTCCCAAGTCCATATTTAGGCACATAAAAAGGTAACCTGATTTCCAAAAGTGCTTGCATCTTTGAATTCCCATTGACGTCAATGGAAGCTGCAGCGTGTTCAGCTCTCTTGAAAATCAGGTCATTTACTCAGCTGCCTAGAGGTGAATGTAGGAGCATAACTTAAGGTATTTTTAAAAACCCTGTCTCTAGCTTTGAGTTAAGATTCAAGACTTTAAAAGTAGCGAAGAGTATTATTCTGTAACTAGAGCAATGCGTGTGAAAGTTTGGGTGCCCACAATTTTATTGCACTGTTTTCTATTACAGTTATTGCTTAGTAATTGCATGATATTGCTCTTGTTGTCAAGGATCCCTTGTACAATGTTGGCCAGTTTCCAGTTAGATAAGTCTGAACTGCATGTCATGAAAGTTAGTTGTATAACCTGCCATTCCATGATGTAATTGTAGGTCAGTTCTCTAATTTCAGCTCCCAGAATGCATGAAAGGTTGGACCTTTATCTGTACTGCTCTTTGCCCATACAGCATTTCTTAATACACCAAGCCTTCCATGCTGCATACAGTGACTATATCCACTAAATGTGAAATTTTAAATCCTTATTCTCTCACAAGAGTCTTACTCCAGTGTAACTCATTTGATTTAAACAGTTACTCCATATTTGCAGTGGTGTGAGAAGAGCATATGTCCTTTAGAGTCTAGACCTAGTGTATGTTGTTTCCCCATAAACAAAATGCAAAAAAAAATAAAAATTCTTAGTTTAGGTGACGAAAACAACAAATAAAAAAAACCCACAAATATAATGTGTCTGGGAAAGGGGTGAGGGATAGCACACAGAGATTCAATCTGATATTTTATATCTAAATTGAAACACACAAAAATCCCTCTCTCCTAAAGAACAACTTCTGCCATGTTGCCTACAAGAAAGGAGATAGAAAATCAAATAAACAAACCCCTCACAACTACCCAGAACTATCATGATGTACTAATGCCTTTACTATGTAGCTGTGATATCTCATTATTGTAACAACCATGGGCAGAGAAAAGATTGATAAAAGAAATAAAAGATGTTTCACACAAAGTATAAACTACCCTTTATTATTTATAATATAGAGTGCTGTAAATTAGAGTTGGGCCTACAGGAAAACTTTAGATTCAAACACCCCTGAGCTTTGGGGAAGTTTAGATCCAGAGCCAAACATGGCAGCGGGTTCCTATGTCTATAACGGGCTGAACCAAACCCCCAAATTTGGACATCTCTGGTAGCAATGCTAAAGAGTTAGATGGTCACAGTTTATAACCAGATTGCTGAAAGGGTACACACCCTCATGTGTGTCAGTTTCTCAAAGATATCAATTTTAATACCATTCCTACTAATGATAAATTTAGTAGGTGCAGGGACCCTTATACTTAACACAATTAGTCCAGCCCCTGTAGTCCTTTCTCAGTCAAAACTCCTATTGACATCAATGACAGACTTGCCTGAATAAAGACCGCAAGATCCTTCTCATGTTCAGTAGCAACAGTCAACCGGCTCTTATTTATAATGGACATCTTTAGTAATGACTCAAAAATTCTCTTGTCTTTTAACTTTATACCCATTTTAATTTTAACCTGATGTTGCTCTATGATTCTTGGAATTAACATTTTATCCAACAGTTAGCTGGAAAGACAATATTAAATATCTTTGACATTTCCCAGGGCAGATAGAGTCAGCTCACACAGATTTCCTCACATGATTGGTGGGTCTTTGTATTAATTATTCACAGTTAGACCACAATTACTTTAATGTGATTCCCATGGTGCATTCTAAAGACCTTGGAAGGTTTGCCAAACATGGGTATTTAAGAGGAATCAGGTGACGATGATTTCTTACATTGTGAGGTTGCGTGTTGTGTTTTGGAAGTTTGCAGGTTTTTTGAATAATAAAATTGAATCATAAAATTGCTAGTGATAAGTGAATGAAGCACAAATAAAAAGTATATAGAAATCTTTATTAATTATTAACAGCTTTTACTGTTCCTGGGCTGGAGGTGATGGCTTGCTTTTCCATTTAAGTTCTCTGTTTTTACAGAAGAAATTTGATTGGACATGATCTGTTTCCTGGGTGGCTTTTAAAGTGTGGAACCTGCTTCCTTTGGACAATCCCCTCAGCCCATCTCTGCCCAATTATAAGCATGACTGAAAACATTTCAGAGTTGTTTTCTATTTTAATTCCTGCTGGTCCCTGTGTACAACTCCCTGCTGCCCTTTACTTGGTCTTTAACTATTTTTGTTGACTGTGATAATGTAACTTCATTATCTAATTACTGTATTTTAACTGTTTAAGCAGAACACCCGGACATTTTTGATAGGGGAAGGGGGAAAGCGGCGCCTTATGAAAAATAATAATTATAATCGCAGACAGAGGGAAGTAACCAGAATCCAATGATACGAGGCAAGAAATAGCAATCTGGCATTGCCATGTGTGGAAAGTGTTGACTCAGCATTAATTAATAATTGCAAAGGGAAATATTGATTGTGAGGGAGCCCTCTACCTGCCTGGTGCTACCTCAGACATTATTAACTAATAATGTTCATATATGTCAGTCGTATACATCCCAGAGTGGAGTTTCTTGCCTGGTCAAAAATCTATTTAGTTATATATGAGAAGCCTACCCAAGGGAAGTTTTATTCCAGGTGACTTGCAGACATCAAAAGATTCGCCCTCACCAGTGAGAATACTCTACTCCTACACTCTGGTTAATTAATTAATTAATTAATTATTTTTTTTTAATCCTTGTGCTGAGACTGAGAGAGGCTAAATCTTCTCAAATTTCCTTTATCCAAAGCTATCCCTGCAGTTCTGCTTTCAGGTCATATCCAAAACTGGAAGGGGCCTATTTTCTCTCTCCAGTTTCTATGCACCCAGAATTTTATGTGAAGAGCTCATAAGATTCCAGTACCCTCTGATTTGAAACTAAACCTCTGATAAATTGTTTATTATTAACTTTTGTTATTGTAGCAACCCCCATGTGCTAGGCACTTTGCAGACCTGTAAAAAACCAGTTCTCTCTCTGAAGATCTGACAAACTACATTAGACAAAATACAGATAAAGGAGTGGACTACAATATAGTTAAAGTTACTGAGTAGTAGTGGTTCGGACATGACTTCTTAGTTACAAGGATATTTTTTGCCCATTCCAAATCCCAGATCAGATAGATACTTTTAGATCCTCTCTGCCAGTCCTCTGGTCTGATGCAGATTGGTGCTGCTTCTCGGACTACAAGTGAGTTACCAAGTTTCCATTACTTACCACTCAATCAGCTAGTTTTGCTTTCTTTGTACTTGTATTTGTGAGTTCAGTGCTGCCTTTCAAAAGTAGCTACCTATACTGTATATATAAATGGTTGTTTGTGCAGCTCATTGTCCAGTTCCATGGTCAAACTCCCACTTCAGTGAACGAAGCCTGCATTTACACACACAGACACGCATTTGCACATGCAAACTATACTTAAGTGCACAATGCTTGTCTGCATGTGCAATACGGGGGCCAGCCGTGAGAATTTGGCCCTTACCACTTTTTCATCTGTAACAATGACCAAAAGAAGGGAAGTGTTGATTGTTATCTAGGAAACTACACAGTGTAAATAGCTCCCTACTGTGTTTTATTGAAAGAGTTGTCTCCAAACAAAATGACTGGTAACCCAAATACATACTTAATACCATTTCCTTCTGGCTGCTGAGCGTGAGATAGTTCTTTGCATCTGATGTAGAGTCATTAAGTCAGGTTTCCAAGTATTTCTTTAAATATAGATGCCTTTCCTACATGATAGATGCCTCTCGTACCAAGGGATGGCCAGAGAACCATGCTTGCTATGACTGCATGTATTCTAGAGTAAGTTTGTGTTTAGAATGGCTATACATCAACATGTGTCTTGCTATTGTTTGATAATTATAGTTCCTGTGTTGTACTTTTTAGTTAACAATATGGGATATTTCTTTTTATTTTAAGTTAGCAATGTAAACTAAGCAGGAGTCAAGTCATTATTTTATGTAACCAACTAGCTTCATTAGCCCCAAAAGGATTTGATGCAAAATACATTTCTGCAAATTAATAGAACTAACCTGTAAATGAAACAATGAATGAGAAACCTCTTGGTTTTGTCTTACAGTGGGGTTATGACACCAGGACTGAATGCAATTCTGGGACCCACTGGCAGTGGCAAATCTTCGTAAGTGGTGAAGCAGTGAAAGGACCTGTTTTACTTTATCCATGTTCCTCACCAAGAGGAATCATGCCAATAAGAAAATGCACCTATATATATTAAATATTTATGAACAACACTTCCAGGGCAAGATTTCAATCTTAATTCCACCAGAGTAAATCTAAAATAAATCTATGGATTTCAGAGCAGAATTTGACCCCAAGTGGAAATTGTATTTAAAAGCAACAAAAAAGAAAAAAGAAAAAGAAAAGAGCCAATTTTACTAGTTTATTTATATTTATTTATTAATTTATTTCTTTTTAGTAAATAGTTTCCTTACATGCTCCCCTTATGCATCAATCTACAGTACAGCAGGAGGCTTATTTTACTGAAAAAAGACAATTCTGTTCTTTGAGGGGCTTTTAAAAAAATATGAACTATAGTAAGTTGCAAATTTTCAATATGGGAAAGTTTGTGCACAGCTGACTATATACTGTTAACTGTATTTGTCTGCCACATTTGCCTTTCACTGGCCCCACCTCCTATAGCTTGGTGAAAATGTACACTTCAGAGCTCTTTAAGGTGATGGACTTTTCTTCTTCTAGGCTATTGGATATCTTAGCTGCAAGGAAAGATCCTCATGGGCTGTCTGGAGATGTTTTGATAAATGAAGCTCCTCAGCCTGCCAACTTTAAATGTATCTCTGGATATGTGGTACAGGTAAGTCAGTCTGCAGTGACTGTATCCGCCTTTGTCATTTTGACATCCTCTGGGCCAAAATGCACCAGAATTGTACAATATGAGGTAACTGCAGCAGCTGACTTGTCAAAACTGACCCGGGATATAATTTAGAAACATCACACATTATAGTTTAAAATGTAAATGGGATAAGCTGATTTCCATTTCCAGGATTATTCCCCGAGCTTCCGCAGGCAGCGGGGACCTTCCACATGTGGCTCTTCCCCCGCCCATACAGAAGAAGCCCATACAGGATGTTGCTTCCACAGCACCATTGCTCTGCCCATAGAGCTCCACTGAGTTTAGAGGTCAAGAGGGGCTGGAGCAGTGGAGCTGACCCCTCCACAGCACCTGGAAATCCAGGGAGAAGTTTAAACAGCTTGGAACTGTAGTATGTCCCTGTGACTGCTACTGGGCATCTGCAAGGAGACCCAGCCAATAGTAGCACAGTTCCTATTGGTGTACAGTTCGCAAGGGCGAGCAAGGCCATTGGAACAGCAATCATCCCTGTAGGACATCATCTGTTTCCATATGGAAAGAGGCTCCATTGCCTATGGATCCTTTGGATCTACAGAGGTGGAAGGAGGCACAGCCTCTCAAATCCACAGCCCTCCTTAACCCCCTACTACTATAGGGGACGGTCTCTAGAAAAACTCTGCAATGTGAACCTCACTGAGTTTTCTCCCTCCCTCCCCCCATCTTGTCCTGTGGGTATAGCTGTGAGAGTGGGTGATCTGGCCCTACATTATAATTTATTTTCTATCATAGCATGCAACTACACCTCACATTTTGAAGGTTTGACAAGTGTGTCTATATTCTGAGTTGACCTTTCTTTAGCACTGCTCTCTGAAACAGGTCAGCATTCTAACTCATGTAGAGATCTGAGCCTACAAGAAGGTATCAGAAAAACACATCCAAAATTACAGGCATTTCCCTTCCCTATCAATTGGGTGGGGATGGGTCTTGAGAAACACTACAGGAAATGTTTAAGCCTTGTAAAGGAATATTCAGTTTTACAATTGTTATCACTCTGCTATCTGGCTGCTTTTCCACAAGAATAGGGAGGGCATGACAGCCCACCAATGTGCTGGAGAGATTCTTTGGGACCACTCCTGCAAGCCTTATATTAAACTTCTGCCACCAAATGAAAAGGAAGTTTGGGATGATTTCCCTACCCTTGATGGAATCAATCCCTTTCTGGATCCTAGCCAGAGTTGATTTTACCACTGGGGTTCATAAAAAATGTCATCAGGGCATCCCCTCCCCCTTTACAACAGACCAGATTGCTCTAGGTGGATTGGTATTTTCAAAAATTGTTCCCTCAGCCTCCTCTGCAAGGTCATCACTCCACTTCAAGGTCATCACCTCCACTTCATGCTCAAAAGGTTGGACACAGCTCTACACTACCAATATAGTCAATACATTTTTCAAAGTATAAATGAAAATGTACAGCTCATAAGCTTGTTTAGCCAGAGATGATGCCTCCTTCCTTAGGTATGAGAAAGTGTTATTGCTTCAGTGGGAAAACAAATGAATAGATTTCCCCCTATCTCTTGCCTATCTTCAGTACAATACATATGGTTAATTAGAGGCTAAGGGAGAGAAATTTTGAGGGAGCCCCCTGTTAAAATATGGTCAGCCCATCACTGACCAGTACTCTCTCAAAACAAAGTTAGTAGAGAGCGGTCTAAACTTTTGTATGATCAAACATCAGGTAAAAAGTCATTCCCTTTATAAGCAATAAACAAAGCCCACATAAATCCCCCCCCACTTTTCTCAGAACAAATCAAGACAACCCTTTTCCCCACTCCCCATAATCTAATTTCCCATACCACCCTCTTCTTCCTCCTTTTATACACAGCAGCTGAGGCTGATAGACTAACGAGCTCAGCTGCATATGCTCCTCAGCTCCCTTTACCCCTTCACAGTCTTATTCCAAATCTCCACAACTCTGACAGAGAAAACAGTGGCTTGGTCTTTGCTGTACCTGGGCAACACCAGCTCAAATGTCCAGAGACCTTGCTGGACAATGTATCTCATCACAGCAGATAATGCTTCCTAAATAGCAGTGGTCTCTTGACAGGTGTACAGCTGAAGGAACTGAAGGCTTGATTGTGGATCATAGTGAATCAGTCCCTTTTATCCTTTTTAATTTTCTGTATCCTGTCCTAAGGATGACATTCTGGTTTTCAAAGATGACACATCATTGACGGACATGATTCTTCACCTGAACTATCAGTTTTAAGTTGTTCTGATCTTATAAAGTGAGAAGCTCTAAATTCTGTCTTTTGCTTTCTCTATCCACTATGTCTCTCTCTCTCTCTCTCTCTCACACACACACACACACTCCCATCACATGTAATATATTTCTTCCTTCCCACCCTCTCCTTTTCTCTTTCAAATTCAGAATATATTTGGCACCAGGTTTCCCCACTCCATCAGTAGTGATTTGGCACTTTCTTGGTTCCTGGCTGCCTGCATGGTGTTTTCCTTTAAGCTGCTGATTCAGAGGAATGCAGATAGGAGTTGCATCAGTTGTCAGGGCCACCTGAAGCCAGACTAGAGTATCAAGGAACAATGATCCATGTAATGGGCTCCCACAATGCATGTATTTAGTTAAACAAGTACTGATCCAAGGGAGGTAGTAGGACTGAATGTATTCACATAGAGCTCCAGTTTGCATTTGCTTTGTCAATAACCCTTAGCCCCTACATGTTCAAAGTGCTGCCCATACAATACCTAATAATAAATATTATTATACCCATTTCACAGAGAGGTAAACTAAGACAGGAAGGTCAAGGAACTTGCCTGAGACCATCTAGTCAACAGGAGTTGCTAAATCCCACAAAGTGCTGAATACTGTGACCCTGATCCAGCAAAACACTTAAACATTCACATGCTTAAAAAATAAAGTGTGTGTTCATTCTCATGAAACTACTCATGTACTTAAAGTAAACATGGACTAATTGCATTGGGGCCACAGTGCTCGGCATGGGGCATAATATAGCCCTGGTGCATTCAAACTCAGTGGTTCCTCACTCTCCACACTGGGCTCATTCCTCCTGACCATGCTGCCTACCCCCAGCTCTGGTAACCTCAAGAGAGGATTCAGTTTAAATCAGCAGTTTCACAGCACTCCATGGAGCTGTTCTCACAACCTTTCTGCACTTGTTAGTTTTTGCTTAGCTATGATCTGCAGTTACCACATCCTCAGATATCTGAAGAAAGATTTTATTCACATCTGTAGAAAGAACTCTTTCCAGATAGTGATTCTGCAGGGTGCTGAGTACTCTCAACCTCCATTAAACAAAATAGGAGTTGAGGGCACTCTGTTTCCCGCAGGTGATGCTCAGCACCTGGGCAGGACCAAATCCAGAATCATTTTGTTGACAATTTTCAACTGTATTAAGGAAAATCTATGTTTGAATTTTTCGCTGTGTTGCCATTGTTTAACTGCTCTGCAAAACACTCTGGGCAGGGAGACATTTGGACAGTGTATATACATGTGTTGATTTATTGATATTTCTGCTATTTGATACATGTAGGATAGTCCCTTGTTGCCATAAATTGCACAAACTTGCAGAGACTAGTATTGAAAGCAAATATCTGATGGGATGTTCAGGTTTTGAAGATCCAGCCTATTTGATTCTAGCAGCTGTCACTGCCATACAAATGCACTCTGCATGTAAAGTACACACATAAGATGCACGTGCAAGTCCCAGAAGAGGAAGAATGAAGAATGAACATTAAATATGTAATTTTGTTTACTTAGGATGATGTGGTGATGGGAACCCTGACAGTGAGAGAAAATTTCCAGTTCTCAGCAGCACTCCGGCTACCCACGTCTGTGAAGGAACGGGAAAAGAAGGAACGAATTGACCAGATCATCAAGGAACTGGGTTTGACCAAAGTGGCAGATTCCAAGGTAAACTGTCATATTATGGTGCCCAATTAATAGCAAATATTAAATAATTTTAGATGATAAAATGGCTCCACTTTAGCAGGGGTGTTTTTGATTATTCTAATAAGAGAAGAACTGATAAATCCCAGCACAGCTGCCTGTTCCCATAGTATCAATGAAGATAAAGGCTTGTTACTTCTGTGCCTATCCTTAAACTATCAGACAAAGGACAGTGGTTACAAGTAGGAGGAAAGCAGGTGACCCGAGTGTCATGAAGAAACTTAGATTTCAGGGTGAAAACTTTCAAGGGGGGCCCTTCTTTCTGCGACTTTCAGAGTTGCACTATTGCCTTACACAATGTCAATCATTGAATCCATATTTGAATCCACAGTCACAATATAATCACCCAGAAGTTAATGTGCTGTTGGATGTTCTTTGTTGAATACTTTGAAGTCAGACAAAATGACACAAGCTGCTTGTTTTGCACTAGGTTGGCACCCAGTTCATTCGTGGGGTGTCTGGGGGAGAGAGAAAACGGACCAATATTGGAATGGAACTCATTACTGACCCTGCAGTCTTGTTCTTAGATGAACCAACTACTGGATTAGATGCCAGCACTGCCAATGCTGTCTTGCTGCTCCTGAAAAGGTGACTGCAATGGAATCACTGGGAAAGAACCAGCGTTGACAGAGATGCACTCCATAGATCTGCAGTTAAAATGTGGTTAGAATGGTTAATGTGTAGTTACTACATTGCTGGGCTTGTTTTATTCCTTTTTGTACCTTGCATTTGATTCTCCAACAACAGGTTGAACTGTGTTTATTTACTGATTTGTATTGGAAGGAATTTGAAAGAAGAAAACTCCACATAGAGCACAGATATTTGATACCTCTATTATTTTCCACTTTACATTCAGGATGTCAAAGCAGGGGAAAACAATAATCTTTTCCATCCATCAGCCCCGCTACTCCATATTCAGATTGTTTGACAACCTGACGTTACTGGCTGCAGGAAGAATGCTGTACCATGGCCCTGCTCAGAATGCCATTGAATACTTCAAATCTATTGGTGAGCTTTCTTCTGGAGCTTCAGTCCCAACAGTGGACACTGAAAGGAACATGCTTAAAATGCAGTTCTGTTTTGAAAACTGACTCAGTAAAAATGACTCTTGAATCATTGGATCCAATGATTAATGTGCCTCACTGTTTCCCATACCAAAACATACTAAAGAATTGTTTTTTTAATATAACAGTAACATTAAAGCAAAGTTAAAGTTGAAAAACCAAGCATTCAGAAATTGAGAAATGCAGAGTTGAAGATGAAGGCTGAACCTTAACTGTTATCCTTTGTGCTTATTAGTAATTACTTTAAAAGTTAAAAGTAATGCATGTTATATCACAGTATTTAGTTTTGTTTTGTAATATGAATTATACACTAAGGCCCTGATTCAGTAAAACACGTAAGCACTTTACCCATAGATATGTCGGTTCAGTAAATCCAAATGATTAAACCTGCCATAAGGAGAAGCAGAAAAATGACTTATCATTAAGTCTATTAGTACCAGCTGATAGGTCAAAATAGAATTAGCAACAACAGACATGCAGTTAGAATTTGGAAGGGCTCATTTGTTAGTTGTCACCTTTGGATATTTTGAATTCTTACAGCTTTCCATTGTGGTGTAAGTTAGAACTCAACATAAGTAAGGGTATCAGTCTGGCCTATGGTATATTACCTCAAATGCTTTTCAATACATGTTACCATCTGTAGAATGACTTGCTTTAGAGAACTAACACTGTTTCTCTGCAGGTTATGAATGTGAGCCATACAACAATCCTGCTGATTTTTTTCTGGATGTCATTAATGGAGACTCAACTGCTGTGGCATCAAGCAAGGCTGATGTTGATCTAGGTATAAAACTGAAGTTCTTCATACAGTAAGAAGCTGATTTGCAGGGTGACAAAATGTGTTTTGGATTTATCCACTCTGGCTCTTTCCTCAAACAGTAAGGACTGCTCTGCCAATGAATTCAATAGCAAAACTCCCATTGTCTTTCATGAAAACCAGATCCAGCGCCCTGTTGTGATACAGTAGAGCCAAAAAACAAAATTCTAAAACAATTGTAACTATATGCAGGAAATCTTGATATCAGCTTTGCATGTATACTTAATGCATACAATATTTGTCATGTTATTGGACGGATTTTGTTTTTCCATCTCTGCAATGGTAGCTTTTTGCTCATAAATTCAGCTGAGGTAATCAATCATTAGTATCACTTTCTTCTGGGACTGGACCATAGGTGGTTATTGTAGTCACATTAACACTGCTATGGATTGTTCTACTACCACCCCATGTAGGGATTGATTCTTTTTAATCTCAACAAAATTATACAGTGCAATGCCCACTCAACACACAGACTCTGTACAGCTATAACTATTTTAGTTAGGGATGTGATTTTAAAAAATGAAATAGCTATATTGGTACAACTCTTAGTGTGGATGCAGTTACACCAGTATAAAGATTACTTACATTAGCGTAGTTTATACCTGTATGTGAAGATGAACAAACTATATACGGGTATAAGCACTTTTATACCGATATAACTGCATCCACGCTACGGGGCACTGTTCCACTTTTAACTATGCCACTGTGATTAAAGCAGTACAGCTTTTGTGTGCAGACAACCCCTAACTTTTGTGAGGAAAAGGTTATTTAAGGAATGATTGGCTGTGAGACCCTTCATTCCATGTGGTAAATCTTTGTTACTGAAAGTAAAATTTCTCATTTGCAGGGAGTCCATTTTCCCCTTTGACAGCCTGATCCAAAAGTGACATCAAGGGAAAGACTCCCATGGAGTTCAATAGGTTTTGGATCAGGTCCTATATGCGCACATGCTGTAGGAAGAAAACATACTCCTTAAGAATGAAGAGACTCAATCAAGGTTGCAGAATGATCCCTACACAGTATCGGAAGAGTTCCTCAGGGACTCTCCTTTGATTTCTGTTGAATTAAAGTAATTGCTAGTATTTTTTTGCCCTAAACTAAAAAATGAATATTGTAGTTTTCAGAGACTATAATAAACAAGTGCCTGATTCTGCTCCATTGAATTCAATTGGAGCTTTACCATTGACTCCAATGAGTGCAGGATCAAGCCCCAGATGAGGAGGGCGAGTCCTCCGACACTAAAGGCCTATACTGTAACAATCCAGAATTGAATTAATCACAAAACAAAAATGCAAAGATAATAAAAGCTGGGGTGTTTTCAATACCCATAAATCTGAGTGATAGCACATTAGTGACATTTCCGCACTATAATATAAAAATGAATTCACCATTGGCCAGGTATAACTGATTTAATAATGGTTTGTTTAAACCATTATTAAGGTACCAATTCTGCTGCACAATGTAGAAAAAATATAAATATTTAAGGGCTAACTTTGGCCTATAAGATCTAGAGAAATCTCCCCCGCCCATGCAATTCTTGTGCTTTATCATTCTAATCATGAATTGTTTAGATGATTTATTTATTTATTGAGTCTTTCACACTTGGAAAGATTTGAGAAACCAAAATTAATGCAATGCTTTCAAACTGACATAGATCAACCGATTCGGGTGAACAGGCAGATATAGCTGTAAATTGTATTGTCTGGTCGACAACACAGGGACAGATTCTCTCTGGCCCTGGGGGTGCACAGTATTTTGTATCTCATACTTCTAGACTGAGTGGAATGGATTAATTTAACTAAATAGGCCATTATAATTGCTATCTCATTGCTTAGTAACCAAAACTCTAGCATAACTCTGTGGGCTTGATTGCCGGAGAATTACTTTTGTCTATGAATTCAATAAAAGGTAAACAAATATTTTTTCTCTTTAACCTGAAGATAACATTGAAGAACACATCAACCGTGATAAGACATTGGCAGAGAAGTTAGCAGAGGACTATTCCAGTTCCATCTACTGCAGAGAAACGAAAGCAATATTACAGAACATTTCTTTGGAGAATAAAAAGAAAGTGAAGACAATTTTCAGACAAATTACGTATACCACTTCCTTCTTTCATCAGCTCAAGTGGGTGTCCAAACGCACATTTAAAAACTTGATAGGCAACCCTCAAGCCTCCATAGCTCAGGTAATCATAGTTAATATAACAGTTGTAAGTCCGATTTGATTTAGAGACCATTTCTATCTGAAGATGGGCTAGGCACAATTTTGCACCTGCAAATTATTGGGCCTAAAATTTGCATCTAAAATAGAGGTCAGTCTCTGAAAATCTGTGCCATAAAATGCTAGGCTAAATGATCCCAAATAATGAGCATGACAGGGACATGCAACAATTTATTAACTTACATTTACCATTATTTTAAGTGTGTGGGGCCTGATTCTCCTCACACTTATGTCATTAACGACACAATTCTGCCACACTGACTCACAATAAGTAGTACCTTACCCTGCAAGTAGTCCCCTGCAACCACGCCATGGTACACTGAGAAGCTGATTCTCAGAATCTCATCCTCACCTGTGATCTGTGCACTATGCAAGTCATCTGTACGCCAGGATCTGGCCCACTGCGTTCTGTTTTTTTACCAAGGGAAAGTAAATTAGCTCTCAACATATAATTATGTCCTAGTAGCTGAGTCAAAGACAGAGATAGTCTCATGGTCTCCTAATATATATGCAACTTCACAGAAAGTTGAAATGGCTGCACCTGAGGACCATGATATGTTATGTAAAATATGTAATGCAAAACATAGATTGGATGTAGCATGTCTTAAAGGAGGGGAAGCATATTCTATAGTGCTGAGTCTACGTGACCTCCTTAACATTGCATTTTTGGAAATTCAGCACAGTATAATAATGTTCATGGATTTTTAAAATCTACAAGTTGCCTTTAAATAAAGAATTTGTTATTGATTTCTTCTGGGGAATAAGAAATTAGGAAATAACATTTATCGTCTTGATCCTGAGGTCCTTAATCCAGCAACACTCCCCTTTGAATTTTATCTGAGTAATACGAGAGGGGATCGAACCCATAATAACAGTTGTACCTTATCACTGTTATAAATTATCTGGATTAAGAAAAAAACATCTTGAGTAAAATAAAATCAATAGCAAAGGGGAAATCTGTTCAGAATCCATCAAGTTAAAAGGCTTTGTGTGTGTATATATCTGTATGTTGATAGTATGGATATCTCAAATAATTGCATTGCAAAAGCTTGACCTTGTGACAAGAATTATGCTCTCAAGAGCTTTCTAATACTCCAGGGTTAATGGTCCTGACTTTTTTCTCACAATCTTTTCTATCTCCCAAACCTCATTAGAAATGGATTTCAAACACAGTCTATAAATGGTACACAGTTCACTAAGCCATGTTTGCTAATCCTCTCCAAATTGGTCTTGATATGATCCTTTTTTCCCCCACTACAATTGGCTTAGTGGCTGAATTATCCCTGACATTTGGTCCTTTTGGCAGGTTCTTAATGATATGGTACCAAGTATCAAATGCTTTACAGTGTTAAGACTCATGCATCCCTCATGCTTAACCATGACTGAACTGCCTGATACCATCATTTTTGCTGAGATTTTCTTCGCGTCTTCTTAGTCTTAAGAAATTGTGACATACAGATTTAATCATCCAGATTATATCACTGAATTCACTGATAATTTTGCTATTTAAAAAAAAATCCAAGTTGCGTGCTTCTATTTACACAGAGCCAGATTCTGATACCCTTACTTATGTTGAATAGCATTTACTCCATGAGTAGAGTGCTGTTTAGTGCAAAGCTGTAAGAATCTGGCTCTTAGGGTTAAATCCTGCTCTTCTTTAGAGCGAAAAGGGTACCAGCAGCTCCAAACCGACAATCCACAAAAGCCAGCATGCTAGGTGAAGAGCTGCCTAAACGAGACAATGGGAGATACTGACCAGAGGCGGGAGTCCTCCCCTCTCTGGGAGATAGGCACCTAAATCCAGGAGGCAGGGAGGTGCCTAGCTCCATTTAGCAGTCCACAAATGGGCATCCACTATCTGGAGTCAGTCAGCTTAGCCAGTAGCGGCGCCAGCTTTGCCGGCGCCCTAGGCGGCGGCAGGTCCCGCCCCCGAAATCCCGCCCCCAACAGCGGCGGCGGAAGGTCCCGCCCCCAAATTTCTACGGGCGGCGGGGGCGCAGGCGCCCCCAAAATAGCAGCACCCTAGGCGACCGCCTAGGTCGCCTAATGGGAGCGCCGGCCCTGAGCTTAGCTACCTAAGGCATTTCTTGTGGGAATAAGTTAGGTACCTGCTTCACACCACCCAGAAACAGCCACTGGAGGAAGTGGAGATGGTGCTATTGTTCACTTTATAACTTTCAGTCCACTGATTAGAACACTCACTTGGGATGTGGGAGACCCATGTTCAAATCCCCCTTCTCTGCCAGAGGGGGAGAAAGGATTTGAACAGCAGTCTCCCACCTCTCAGAAGAGTGCTCTAACCACTGAGCTATGGAATATTCTGAGGTGGGACTCCCTCAGTCTCTCCTGCTGAAGCTGTTCCACTGTGGATAAAAAATGAAAGTGTGATTAGGGCAGGGGAACTGGACCTGGGAAGGTTCCCTAACCACTGGACTACAGAGTCATTCGCCCCACCCCTTTTCTGGCCTAATGACTGCTCCACTGTGCATAAATACTTAAATAGTCATAATCTGGGGTTAAGGCATCTAAGTGCATTTGTGGACCCCACACAGAGTTTTTGTATGCTCTAGACCTTCTCCATCTTCCCATCTCTTATCACTCTCTATCTAGGTACCATGAGTACATTTCTTTTCCATCGGTATTCACCACCTAAATATTTTATGTAGTTTTTGCAATTTTGAACTTTAAAAAAAATGCTCATTACAATACAAATTTAGATTGTAGTTGTTCTCTTTTTTAATTTTTTTTTTTTTTTTTTTTTAGCTGTTTGTTACAATTTTCCTGGGACTAGTTGTAGGTGCCATTTTCTTTGGGATAAAAGATGATTTTACCGGTGTGCAAAACAGGTTAGTCAACTCAGGGAGCGAATATCAATGGGGCTGACAAAACCTTGCTGTTACCATCATAAGATAATGAAAATTTTAGAGGCTGAAAATGAACTTTTCTTGTCTTTTGTGAGATACCATAGCTAGCACTTTAGAACAAATGCATACCTGTAAATCATAAATTACAAAATAAGCGCCGGTCCTGCCATGAGCTCTATGTGGCTAGATCCCTCCACCTCCATGAAGCTCATTGCAGACTCAAGGCCTAAGGACCCATTTCTGCAACCCTTACTCATGTTGTCTACTACCTTGTGCAAGTAGTCCTCGTGAAATCAGTGGGGCTACTTGCGTAGTAAGGTACTCTTCATGGCAAGTAAGGGTGGCAGCACTGGATCCTAAGTTTGCAGTGAAAGATTCCTGAAAATTATACAAAATATTAAAAATGCATAACTGTACATTAACCACTTCAACAATTAAACAAACAGTATCTGGAAAGACTTCCCTGAGGTAAAATTCAATGGCCAATTTTTTCAGACTTTAGTTGCCTGAAGTTAGGCAACTAAAGCCCTGATTCTGCAAGCACTTATACACATGCTTAACTTTACAGAGGTGAACCTGCTCATGTGAATGAAGTTACTTGAGTGCATGTATGACTGGGGCCTACATTTATATTTGGTACCTAAATAAAAGTGGCCTGATTACCAGAGGGATTGAACATCTGCAGCTGTGGGAGCTGTTGGTAGTCAGCACCTCTTAAAATCTGGCCATTTTTATTAAAGTGCCTCAGAATCTGTGTATGCCAGGGGCTTAAATTTGGCATCCACATTTGACAATTTTGGCCTTTCATTTTAGCAGGTAAACCCATCTCCAGTTGCTCATAATTTTCTCAAATTCCTTGTAGACTGAAATTTTTGGTCTTATATGTGTGCTAAATCCAAAGATGATTTAAACAAAGTATTGAGTAAAGTCAGTCAAATCATTTTTCATTTATTTCATTCTGACAAGCAACAGATGTGTCCCACATATTCCAATAATAAACATTGAACTCAGCTAGCTCAAGATTTGCTAAAGCTTCAGTCTTAGGGCCAAACCTGCTTCTGTTGAAGTTAATGGAAGTTTTACCATTAACTTAACCAGGAGTGGGATGAGTCCCTTAACTTGTTTAGTAGATCTCACTGAAACTTAAAAAATAATACAACTATGAAGCAAATTGGTTTAGCAGTTTGAATGAAGATGGCTTAAAACTTTTCTACCTGTTTTCCCAAGCCTATTTTAAGGACACATTTATTCAGGATTCATGTGCTAATGACATCCCACTTAATGACGCCTTGCTTCTCTGGCGATAGGTTATTAAATGTTGTGAATTAGTTGAGTAAGCCAACAAGACAAAAAAAGCATAATAAAATATACTTTGTCCATTTATATTTTGTAAAGAAATCTTAGTTATATAAATCCATCCTACAGATTACACCTTTAAATCTCTACTGAGAAATAAGGAGAGACAGACAATTTGTGCATGAATTATGGAGTATGTGGAGTAGCAAAGCACATACTAGTGAATGCCAGTAGTTCTTTGGAAGAGTTTAGACATGGTCTATTATAAAAACTACTGAAAATATATTCAAAATAACTGAATAAAGCACTTACGTAGCTGATTTTATAAGTATAAATATTTGTTTTACCATAGAATTGGAGCAATGTTCTTCGTGACCACCAACCAGTGTTTCGGCAGTATTTCAGCTATTGAACTTTTTATTGTGGAAAAAAAGATATTTATGTAAGTAAAGCTTGATGTAATGGGTAACATTGCCTATTGTTAGCAATGCTTATTCAACTGCTAGTCTTTTTTGTTGTCTTACTAAACTGTCATCTAGATATGACAATTGAGTTATTCAAACTGGTCAAATTATTCACTGCAAGTAATATTCATTGCAAACATTTTTTTTAATCTTGTTTATGAATTGTTTGCAAACCAATCATCATTTCTGTGGATGGTTTTGTCCATAAATGCTAATAGTTTGGATAAATACTATTCACACTGAGTTGTTTGTGAACGGTTCACTTCTGTTACCAGAATCATATGGAGTTGATACTAATTGGATACTTGGAACTTTACAGGCTTTATGAGTCACAAAATGAGAGAATTACATATTTCTATAAGTTAAGTGTATTTTGATGATGTAAGATGTACACTAAAGACTGTGGGCCATACTCTGAGAGGTTTGTGTACAGCAATATGCATGTATATTTGCATATGTAATTATCAAAATTATAATGACATCTTATTGGCCATTTGCTTGTGTAATTACAGTATGTGCACAAATGCAGTCTTATTTTTCCATCTGTCATTGCATGCATGACTTATCAAAACCTGTCCATGTGTGAAAATGATTTGATTGCTTTATAATTGATGTAATCTGTAATATGTTGTATATATTTCTGTGTTCTAGACATGAATATATCAGTGGGTACTACAGAGTGTCTGCATACTTCATCTCAAAGCTAATGGCTGATCTAATACCCATGAGGACTTTACCAAGCATCATCTTCACCTGTATAATTTATTTCATGTTAGGCAAGTGCCCTATTCACAAGTTGCATTAAAACTAAAAAGAAAATTGCTTCAGAACCAACAATGCACACTCAGTTTATGCCTCTGTCAATCATTTCAGGTATCTAGGAGTAGGTTGGGTCAAATCTTCCTTCTTCCACTTTAAAAAAAAAATCATTTTCTCTGTTTAAACTCCATGTACCAATGTGGCATCATTTCTCTTGCTTGGTGAGTGGAATGTCATGAGATTGCAGCTGTGCCCAGTCTAGCAAATTGCATAGCAGCACCAATGACAAAGTTTCAAGCACTCTTGTCACAGTCTGTGATATGTCCCATCTGCTCTTTCCTTGGAAACAGGGGTTTAAGCATCATTCCTAGATGGTTCCGTCTCACTAGTTTCCATGCCGTTATCTTTTCTTTTAGTGACTTTTAATCATTCTATCACAAAATACTTTTCATTACAGTTGGTCCTGCTGATAAAACCCCCTGTAAAAGAAAAGTGTGATTATAAAAACTCAAGCTCCTGGGAACTGATATTAGCCTGCTCTTTTCAGTTGTTTCCCCTGGTAGTAAGGACAATTTTAAAATTGCAGACATCCATTTTAGACCATTAATGCAGTTTCAAACACCATGCCTGCTACACATTTCAGGAAGGTCAGATTGAAATATTTCATGGAGCAAGAAATTCAGACAAGAAACTTTCAGGATGTTTCAAAACTTAATAATTAATAATAAGATGTTAGCAGACTGAGGTGCTGGAACTAAGGGTTCTGGGGGTACTGCCGCACCCCCTGGCTTGAAGTGGTTTCCATTATATACAGGTTTACAGCTTAGTTCAATGGCTTTCAGCACCCCCACTATACAAATTGTTCCAGCACCACTGTTGGCAGAATGTAAGTACAGAACAAAAATCATCACTTGCTCTAGTCGGAGTTTTTCCCTTAAAGAAACGAGACATTATGGCACTATTAGGATATACAGAGAGAACATTTACATGGCTGTGAAACGGGCGATTCAGAAACTAATGCCTAATCTACAGCTGCCAACAACCCCTGACTCATGGGAGTCCCGGCCCCATTGGAAACAAGTTAAATAATATTGGATGTTTATTGCGTGTGATCTACTGCTGTATGGGGTGAGGCCTGAGCTGCTTCTTGTTCAGTTTTTCTGTGGTGATAACTTGAGCCCTTTGTGAATCAGGAAGTCCCCTCCTTTATCTTGGCTTGGCTGAGACACATTACAGCTTTTTCTCCCTCCATTTCATTGAAAAAGTCCATTACAATCCCCCATCTCCTTCCACAAATACTGTATACACACCAGTTCTATTCTAGACAAAATCCCTAATCTTTGTGCCCATGGGAGTCTGAACTCCCTTTCCCCAACCAGCAAGGCATAGGAATTTGGGACACTGATCCTTGGGCCTTGCAGCCAGTGATCCAAAGTGTATGGTGTGGTGGTGGAAAGAGGGCAGATTTCCTTGAATCAGTCCTCCCACAAAATTTGTTCTAATAAGTGCGGCCAACTACATATATTAAGATAGTCAATGTGTACTATGGTACAAGCTCTGACAAAATTATACTAACAGCCTTCTTGTTCTGCTCCCTAAGGTTTGAAGCCAAGAGCAGATGCCTTCTTTATAATGATGTTTACTCTTATGATGGTATCCTACACGGCCACAGCTATGGCGCTAGCGATTGCAACAGGACAGGATGTGGTAGCTGTAGCTAATCTACTCATGACCATCACATTTGTTTTTATGATTGTGAGTAGCATTATTATGTTTTTATTTATTTAGATGTAAACCCAAGCAGCTGTGAAGTTCAGAGCCAGATTGAGATCTCAATTTGAATTCTGCAAAAAGATCAAGAATCTGGGGCTTTCATGTTCCACTTTGTCCCAATACATACATTAACCAAAGTTGCAAAGTTCAGGCTTGTTTCTGAACTTCTCCAGAAATTTGGGGCTAAGGATCTGATGTTAGGGCCAAGTTTTAGTGATGAAAATAATGGGGAAGAAGAGGGGAGGGATCATGCCACAGGTAAGAGTGGATGTGGCATGGTGCATGATGCTCCATCTGCTCTGCAACTAGTGCATAGTTCCCTGTAGGACTGTTGCAGCCAGCATGATTTAGAGAGGACCTTAGCTGATCCAGGGCTGGGGGAGCAGAGAAGTGGCTTAGACTCACATTTCCCCTGCTCTCCTCAGCTGAGCCAAGGATAAAGTCCCTTAAATTATGAGACCACTAACTTACTAACCATCAACAAGGAACCCAACTATCTAGTAATAGGCCACATATGAAAGAGATGTGAGTTGGCTGCAGTGCAGCATGGATAGAAGCATGTCCAGTTTTCCACGTGGGGAAACGCCGCATTGGACAGTGATCTCAGGGCCACTTGTGGAAAACTTTTCCCGAATACTCTTGGTGTGGCGCTTCAAAAGTGCCTGTCTGCCTTGTTTTTGTCCAGTTGCCATAGAGAAGCAAAGGCAGAGTTTGGAGAATAGAAAATACAATTTCATATTATAAAAACCATAACTTAGCAAAAACCTGATTTGGGGTTCTCCCCTAACAACTAAAAGCATAGTACACCAGCAACCAACCTCTATAGGAGTTTACTTGTGTGCTCTGACTGGAGGATATGAACCCCTTATTATTCCCCAATGTAATATGACTCAGACTTCTGTATAGCATATTGATCTAATGGGAGTTACTTGTGCACATTTGATTAGTAATGGTGACTCTGGACTGAAACATTTTCCTGTGAAATGGGACTTAGATTTTTTATTGTGTCTTTACGGTCTACAGATTTTCTCCGGGTTGTTGGTAAATCTTACAAGCGTCATGTCTTGGCTTTCCTGGCTGCAGTATTTCAGCATCCCTCGATATGGCATGACAGTAAGTGCTATGTTTTCCTGTGCATTGTGTTTAGAAGCATTTGTCAAAAGGGACCATCTGAATCTGATGGGAGAAATGAATCCAGGTTTCATAAATTAGTGAGTAAAGAGCAAGTTATTTAAACATATGGAAATTAAAACTTGACATGGCATACTTTAGTCAGATAGCATGAGGAGTTTATGGATACAGCAGCTAAAGGTGATTGTAAGAGGTAAGAATCAGAGGGGTAGCCGTGTTAGTCTGGATCTGTAAAAAGCAACAGAGAGTCCTGTGGCACCTTTAAGACTAACAGATGTATAAGAGCATAAGCTGTCGTGGTAAGTGTCTCCTATCTGCAAACAGTTCAAATGTGCAGAGATGTGCAGGTATTTAAATAACTATATATCTCAGTTATAACTATATTGGGATACAGTTTGCATAAAACACTATATAAAATGAAACAGTATTGTATTACTTAAAAACAAAAGAAATTTGCTGTCTTTCACACAGTTGCTTCAGTCACACAGAATATTTAGCTTTTTAAAAAAACCTGAAAGTGAATAGGTGGAATCATATGAGCAATTGCAGGAGGTGGACTTGATAAGAGTTGGATCTTTTCCATCTCTAACTACTATGATCTTATTTTTAGGAAGCTGAGTCAGTAATGCAGTAATGGTGGAAAATATGGAGTCTTTTGAAAGTGCTGGGTTAGACAGCTGCTGTATAGATGACCTCTGTCATATGGGGTGCTGAATAAACTATATTCTTACATCATGTATACAACTATACTCTTACAACAAAATCAGCTATGCCACTGTTAGAAAAGGTGGATTTGTCTGAGATCATAAGTTATGATGCCATAACATTTTTGAAGATAAATTTGATTTTTAGTAAGTATCTGATCCAGTTGGTTTGTCATCGCTTTAATAGTCATTCAGCTGTTTTTTTCTTTTATCTTAAAAGGCTTTGCAAGTTAATGAATTTACTGATCTGAAATTTTGCCCTGGTATCACTAATACAAGTCAGACTGATACGAACTTCACGCAGGTTAGCCAACCGTAAGTATATGTTTTGCATTAAAATGAATCCCACTACTGTACAAGGCATCTACAAGATTGCAAGGGTTTTTTGAGTGCTAGAGAATTTGACGTGCATTCACCACCTACAGGAGGATTCTTTACAGTAATATTTCTTTAGTATTAAGAAAAAAAGCATTTGGGTTTGGTTTTTTCCATTGTATGTGCTAAGATAACATGCTACAGAGGCCATTAGCAAAACAATCAGTAAAGGTATTCATAGCAATATCGATATGCCTTGTCATTTTGCATTCATTATGTCTATTAAAACAAAAACAACCCCTCCCCCCCAAAAAACAGCGTATCAGGCAACCTTGCAATATCTACTAACCCACTCTCCTGGTAGCCTCTCCTGCTACAAAACTATTAATCATACAACATGAAAAATAAAATTATAAATTGAAAAGAAAATGATCTCTCATCTTGGGTACTTATATGATCCCCCGACCATAGTATCTGACCGCCTCACAGTCTTTAATGTAATTATCCTCACAACATCACTGTGGGGAAAGGAAGTACTATTATCCCCCATTTTACAGACTGGGAAGGCACAATGGGTATGTCTACACTTCATCTGGGAACAAGCCTCCCAGCCTACATCTATAGACTTGTGCTAGTGGGACTCATGCTAGCATGCTAAAATTAGCTGTGTAGACATTGCACCTGGGTCTCCCAAGCATGGGACGGGAGGCTTGAGAGCCTGAACAAAGCAACATCTACACAGCTAGTTTTAGCGGATTTGTATTAGCAGGGCTTGCACAAGTCTGTGGACCCAGACTGGAAGGCTCATTCCCAGATGGAGTGTAGACATATCCAGTGAGAATAAGGCCTGGTCTACACTAGGAAATTAGGTTGGTATAACTATGTCGGTCAGGGATGTGAAAAATCCACCTTGAGTGAAGCAGTTAAACCAACTTAACCTACAGTGTAGACAGTGCTAGGTTGATGGGAGAATTCTCCTGTCGACCTAGCCACTGCCCCCTTGGGGAGGTGGAGTACCTATGCCATCGAGAACCAATCCCGTTGGGGTAGTTAGTGTCGTCACGGAAGTGCTACAGTGGTGCAGCAGCATCACTGCAGCATTTTAAGTATAGATGCACCCTAAGTGACTTACTCAAAGTCACACACAAAAGTTTGTGGCAGAACTGGAAATTGAATTTGGGCTCCTCAGTCCCAGGCTAGCACCCTACCCACTGGACCACCCTTTCTGGGTAGTTTAAATGTGTGTAAGGTGTTGTAATCTTATCTCAAGTCAATCAAGAGAAGAAAAAATGAAATTTAAATCCTTGGGTTCTGGGGGTCAGGAGCTCCTGACATGTGAAATGTCTCCATGCATTTTTCTTAAGACTTGGCTGCTGCAAAAATGCCTTTGTCGTCATGTGGAATTCCAGTTTAAATGAACATAACATAACAGACACCTAACAAAGGATTCACTTTTAAAAATCTCTGTATGTATTTGTAGGTATTGTACTGGAGAAGAATATTTGAAAAACCAAGGAATTGAGGCAACTTCCTGGGGCCTGTGGCAGAATCATGTCGCTCTTGCATGCATGACAATAATTTTCCTTACAATTTGTTATCTGAAACTGCGCTTCATGAAAAAGTTATCTTAAAACAAAAGTGTAAATAAACTGTAATTCACACTGTTTGAATAGTTTTATAAGTTAGAAAACTGACTTGATTTTTTGTTAATAGTACTCTTTTGTATCTTATCTCTTGCCTCAAAATTTAACAAAGTTAAAAAAATCTTCAGCAATACTAAATATTCATTGAAATGCACTTTTTGGAAATTTACAGTATGTCTGAATTTTCTTTATGGTCATGAAATGTACCTACAAGTATTCGTCTCTTCATTAGACCAATTGTAAAGGCAGTTTTTTACTACATGCTATTTGTTAAAATACAGAACAATTATGAAATGGTAATAATTAATGGCTCCATCCACAAAGAAAAGGTTCTATGGTTGGACCTGTTTTCTTAATTTTGCACATCCAGAGTGATACTCTAACCAAAAAAAAATCTATTTTTAAGGTCCTGGAACACTAATTTAATATTTTCTCTCTCCTATTTGCCTCCTCCACACACACTCCACCACATTGTAGTCATCATATTTGCCACAGGCCAGATTTTGCCTGGCCCTTATATGGTTACATAGTGGTGGTGGGGAGGGGAAGGCTAAGAAGCTGCCAACCTTTGTGTAGTCTGTATAAGAACTAGGAAGAATTGCAGCCCCTGCGGTTAGTTGGGGCATGCTGGGAGTGTCTTATTCCTTGGGGTGCAGTGCCACAAAAGGAGAAGCAGGCAGAAGGTGAGGTTATGGCTCTGCCCCGCCTCTCACATCTGCTCACTGGTCAGATGTAAAATCGGTTTGCATGGCTTCAGTAATGTGGACATATTTATTGCTGAATACAAACCTTAACTATCATGCATGGGAAAATGTGCATTAAAATATGCACGCCAAGTATAATGTATGTTTTCTTTGCACAGTGTTTCAGTTAGGAACAGAAATTACCAGCAACAGACCAGTAATCTACTTTGGTGTCCTATCTCCACTGTGAGATTTTTTTTAAAGTAATAATTTTTTGGTTATTTTTATTTGTCTTCTGGTTTGAGCTCTTAGCGTGAATTTGCTTCATGTTTTCAAGCTTTATTCTGTAACCATGTGGGCTAGAAACTTCTTTGAAGTGAGAGCTGAGATTCTCATGTAATCTCTTGATTCCAGCCATTGAGGGTTTAAGGAAAACACCAAGCATCGCCAGACTCATGATCAAATAGTGAGAGCTGGCAACACTGCCTTAATAACATACTACAGCTGTAATACATTAATATGTAGTTTCTACAGGTAAATAATTTATCACTTTATGTTGCATTTTAAATTTCCTTATGTCAAATACCTGTACCTCCTGTTTTTGTGTTATCTGAAGGGGAAGATAGGTGTACCCTAAAGATATTCTCCATTCTGTTAATTTATATAACTCTGTTGTATTTATTCCTACTCTCCTTGAATGGAAGGCTTCTCAGCTCCTGTGCAACAAATTATCTTTGTTGTCCTTAGGATTTTTTTTGTTGCAGCTATAGTGTGTCTTTTTAATGTGGTGACCAAAAATAAATGTGTTATTCAAAGGACGTACTATCTGGTTATGATGGTATTATAATGCTTTCTGTATCCCATTATCCATTTTAGCAGAGCCTAACATCTTAACATTTTTTCCATTGTTGCACCTCTTCAGTGAGCTGCCTTTAATGATTCTTATATATTTTTCCCACGGTAACAATTCAAACTCTGTCAGTATGTATGTGAAGTTCCCTCCAGTATGCATTACTGCCCTTGTCCATACTGAATTTTATTTAACGTTGTGTGGCCCAATTACCTAAGTGTGTTAGGTCCTTCTGAAATTGCACACACTCCTCTCTAGTCTTGACTAATTTAAATAATTTTCTGTCAGCCACAAATTTTACTGTCTCAACGTTTACGCTCTTCTAGATCATCCATAAATAAACTGAACATCACCAGTCCTGCTACTGACCCATTTTCTCTGTGAAATTTGTAATACGAAATAAAATGTGTTAATAAGTAACAAAAGCATGTAAAAAGAACACAATTCTGCAGCCCTTAGTGTTCAGTTGAGGTCAGTAGGGCTGCAGGATTGTGCCCAAACGTATGTGGGAATAGTTTTAGTTTGGTTTTCATTATCACTGATGTGTTCACGTCTTTCTCAATGGTGGACAGAAAAGGTTGTGTCTGGGGCTTGAGAACATATGCATTGTCATTTGTGAAGCTTCAGTAAAACACTTTTTGAAAAAACTGAAGATCCCTTTTATATGCATGTGGGTTGTAATACACTGCAGCATGCTTTCCCCTGAAGTCCTAAAAGCTGGTATCCCACCATTTTTAATTTTCTTCTCCATGTGTTTTCTTTACCGAAATCCTCCCTCCTCTTTATTTTAGGTTACTAGCAAAATAAATCAGGTAAGCTGTAGTTTTAAAATTTCCAAATGTTTCAGACCTTTGTTGTTGACATTAATTCTATTTATATCTTCGCTACTGCTGTTTCCTAAAGTCATGGGGAGAAACCCAGCTAACATGTGTGAATTCAAACCATAGTGATGTAACAGATACAATATAATTACTGTGTATTTTCTACCAAGGCATTTATCAAAAGTATGAAGCCATGTTTCATAACTGATTTTATAACATGTTTCGTAATAGTGTCTGATGGATGCTGGTACAGTGATGGTTGCTCACTGTGCCACTATCTAATATACTAACATTCGGACTAGCATAGAGATCACGCCTGTTTACTTCATTCAGTCACAGCAAGTCACCCATGGAAAGTACAGCCTTTTAAAAACATATTGTGCATCTGTGAATAAGCTGGTTTCTGAATGGTTGAAATTTTATTTTTAACCTTTTCGGGACATAATGGTCAGTCACACAGCAATGTAAGTGGCTGACAAATTTTTGTGTGGTATAACTGATTGTTAGTTATTCATATTACGTATGTTTGTTCCATTAATTAAAATATAAAATGTACCTCTTAACATTCATTGAACTGATTTCAATAATACTATGTACTATTTGATTGTTTTTCCTTCTGACCTTTCACAAAATAAGCTGTTTTGTCACAATCTCCAGTGAGATATCTGAACTGTACAGTATATGCAAATGATATATTCCTGTATAACAGAAGCAAACTTGTAGGTAAGATTGATATTTATTATGCAAACCTTTAAAAATCATCTATCACAGTCAAGGTAAATTACCATCAAAGTAGCCAATAGCTCAGCAGTGCCATGGCCTTAAAATCAGCAGGTTCCTAAGCAAATGACTATGGGTTTGTACCATGCTCACAAATAAAGCTTTTATCTGACTGTGCCACTGATTTTAGTGAAATTATTTTCCTAGTCCCCCTTTTGTTGTTAGAGCCAACCACTTACATAGGGTTCTTGAAATTGTCATCACACGTCTATAACTGGGCAATATTAAAAGGAGAATATTGGATTTTATTGCACAGCTTTTCAGGATAGATACCCTTGGCAGAATTTATTTTTCAATATAAAAATAAAGTGTCAGTGAATAATGTCGCTGTTTATTTTTAAACTTGGGGGGGGGGAGTATTTCAATTTTGTCAGTTGCACAAAAGGGCCTGTACTCGCCACACTTGCGCTCTCTTTCTCAGACGCTTTTATTGAGCGGGGGAGGGGGCACAACAGACGGTTCAGTGTGCGCGCAGGAGCGCACAGAGCGCGGAGCAAGGGCCACCAGAGCCCGGGGCAGAGAACAAACAACGAGGCGGCTGCTTCCCTGGCCGGGCACTTGAAACGTGCGCGCGCTCCCAGTGGCAGCCGCCAGTGGCTTCCGTTAAAGCCGTTACTCTCTGCACGTGCTGGGGGGGACACAACTGCGCGCGGGCGAGAGGGGCTGCCTGAGAAGTAAGAACGGGGGGGATGGGCAGGCAGGCGCGAGCCTCCCAAGCCAGGAGTCGCGTCCGACCCCAACAGCGCGAACCGAGCACCCGCCACCCTACTTCGCCACGTGCCTGCCCGCGCATGCGTCTCCCCAGCCCATTTGCTGCGCAGGCCAGTGCGGGGCGGTAGGAGGCGCTTCGCTGCCGCAGGGAGGGGCGGACTTGAGTCCGGGAGCGGAGCGGGTCCGGGATCTCAGCAGCAGCTGAAAATCCAACCAGCGACTCCCCCGTGAGCCGTGCAAGGTAAGGGTGACGGTAACTGTGCTGCAGGGAGAGGGGTTCAACCCCACTCCTACACCCCAACCATGTACAACACCCCCATCAACACCCCACCTGCACTGCAACCATCTCTACACCTATCCATGTACAACCCCCCATCTACACCCCCACCTGCACCGCAACCATCTCTACACCTACCCATGTACAACCCCCATCTACACCCACTCACACACACCTACACCCCATCCACACCACAACATCTCTACTCCTACACCCCAACCATGTACAACCCCCCATCTACACCCCACTCATACACACCTACACCCCATCCACACCGCAACCATCTCTACTTCTACACCCCACCTGCACCGCAACCATCTCTACACCTACCCATGTACAACCCGCATCTACACCCCACCTGCACCACAACCATCTCTACACCTACCCATTTACAACCCCCATCTACACCCCACTCATACACATCTACACCCCACCCGCACCGCACCCACCCCTACACCTACCCCTATACAACCCCCATCTACACCCCACCCGCACACAACCACCCCCCCCCCTCCCCCCGCACAACCCCCATCTCCACCCCCCCCACACACACCTACACCCCATCCACACCACAACATCTCTACTCCTACACCCCAACCCTGTACAACCCCCCCCATCTACACCCCACCTGCACCACAACCATCTCTACACCTACCCATGTACAACCCCCATCTCCACCCCCCCCACACACACCTACACCCCATCCACACCGCAACCATCCCTACTCCTACACCCCAACCATGTACAACCCCCCATCTACACCCCACTCATACACATCTACACCCCACCTGCACCGCAACCATCTCTACACCTACACCCCAACCATGTACAACCCCCCCATCTACACCCCACCTGCACCGCAACCATCTCTACACCTACCCATGTACAACCCCCCATCTACACCCCACTCATACACACCTACACCCCATCCACACCACAACCATCTATACACCTACACCCCAACCATGTACAACCCCCCCATCTACACCCCACCTTCACCGCAACCATCTCTGCACCTACCCATGTACAACCCCCCATCTACACCCCACTCATACACACCTACACCCCATCCGCACCGCAACCATCNCCCACATGCAATCTAATATTTTTTGTCTGTAGTTGTGTGTCACTTACAAACATAGTCATTGCACTGAACATTATGTTGTCTAAATCATTAATAAGGCCCTACCAAATTCAGGGTCCATTTTGGTCAATTTCATGGCCGGAGGGTTTTAAAATTGGTCAATTTCACAATTTCAGATGTTTACATTTCAGGGTGTTGTAACCATGGGGGTCCTGACTCAAAAAGGTATTGTGGGGGGACTTCCATGCTGCCTTCACAGCTGAGCTCTGAAGGCAGCAGCATTGGAGGCTCCTGGAGGTGGAGAAGAGTCTGATCTCCCTATTCTGCTAGGAGTGCCCCAGCCAGGGGCTCCTATCTGCTAGTCTGCACGGGCTGGAGAGGGACAGGACTTGCTCTTCCCTTGCACAGCCCCTCTTCTGGGGAGATCAGACCCACCTCTGGATACTTCCCCTGCCTGCAGGAAGCTCCATGGCTGGGCAGCAGCCCCAGCACTTCCTGCAGCTGGAGGAGGTTCCTGCAGGCGTCTCCCCCCTGCTGTTGGGAGCACCAAAACTGAGGGTTTATAGCTGCTAGTCCCTGCCAGTGGCAGATTAACACAGGGGCGCTGGCCAATTTGCAGGGCCCTTGGAAAAATGGGCACCCTGAGCCCCGGCAGAATCCATGGGGGGTGGAAGCCCCGAGCCCAGCTCTGGGCTGCCTCTGGTGGTGGGTCTGATCTCCCTACCGAGAGCGGCTGTGCAGGGGAAGGACAACTGTTCCGCCCCAGCCCGACCTGGACTAAGAGCCTCTGGCTGAGGCACTCCCAGCAGCACGGGGAGATTGGATTTCATGGGGAAGGATTTATTTCACAGTCCGTGACACGTTTTTCACGGCCGTGAAATTGGTAGGGCCCGAGTTATTAAGTATAGTATAAAAGTGGACAAAATTAGCCATAATACAGATGTGGTACTTGTCTCTTTGCAGGCTCTTGTTTGCATTATATTCAAGTTACAATATTTTACTTTTTCATATTGTATCTTGTTTAGTAAAGATTGAAAGTTCTGCTTTTGTCTTCTTTCCAGAGATGTAACTTTATGGAGATGATTTAGCTGAATTTGTTCATTGGTGGGTTCAAAAACTGAGTAATGCTTTGAGGAAAAGGCTAACAGGTAAATAGTAGTTTGAAGGAATTGGGCTTTATTTAAAAAAAAAAAAAAGGACATAGTGTCAGGAGGTATTTATATGTCATTTCTCGGATAATGGCATTAAATTTTGGTATGCTATAATTGACTGAAATCTTGCTGTTATTGTATAGTTGTTTTTTTTTTTTAAGAGGAATTAGTAGGATATGAGAGTGTCATAAATGTTACCATACACGTAGGTTTCTCCCACAACAAAACATTAAAATTATATTTTAACTACTTGTTTCTATTGATTTTTTTTATTGTGAATGGTAACTTTTGCTATAATTATTTTTGGTATAAACAGCAGAAACATCCTTCCAGAATGACAGAGAACCAGCCACACAGCAGTATTCAGATATCAGAACCAAGTACCAATGGCTTGCCCTGGAGAAAACTGTCCTCTATAGAAAAGCCAAAGTTTCCTGCAGAAGCCACTGTGACCTTTCACAACATCTGCTACAGAGTGAAAGTGAAGAGTGGCTTTTTATATTGTCAAAAAGCTGTTCCTAAACAAATTTTGAAAGATATCAAGTACGTATTTAAAAAATGTCTAGTGTATGTTAATTTTGTTTTCTTTTTCATATAACTTAGTCAACAACCTCATGTCAACATCCATCAGATAGATTCAGGAATGATTGATAAAATGACTGTAAAAATACAATTTTTGAATTCACACTTTGTATGTTAACTTTTGTATTAGTTTATAAAACAGAATTAATGTGATATTGATACATTTAATACATGAGGTTTACAACATCAGTTGTGTGTTATTTAATTTAAACTTAATGCTGTACTGATATATTATTTCTTTTATAAATGTTGTATGATAATTTGAAAGAAAAAAAAAGTGAAGAAATTATCTGAGCTGGTAGTTTAGAACCCTTATACAGAAGCGTTGTTTGCAGCACTGCAAAGAAATACCTCGGTTCAGTTGGAATTTGTGATTCGTATTGAAACTCTGATGTATTTGAGAGTTTGAAAATCACTTTTCAGATGCTTAACTCAAGGCCCACCTTAATTCTGATGGCAAAGAGCTGTCTAATCACGTTCGTGTGCAAGTCACCAATTTGTAGGCACAAACTGTAAGTTCTCAGGAAAAATGTGTAAATGTCCATGCTAAAGTAGGTATGCAATTGGACCTGAACTTTGGGAGAAAAAGAGGAGCTAAATGTGTGGGGGGTTTTGTTTTTGTTTTTTAATTTGTTAGTCTCTAAGGTGCCACAAGGACTCCGTGTTGTTTTTGCTGATAGACTAACACAGCTACCACTCTGAAATATAATTTAGTATATTTAAAAACTAAAAAATTACTTGCTAGAAGATCATTAAATTTTTTATAATTTTGTTATTTCACATAGCTGAGGAACGTCACCAGTTCCCAAAGGATTTTGTTTTTACAATACCACACAAACAAAAAAGGCCTTCAAATTAAATGAATTAATCTACAAATAGAACCGTGAATTCAGGAAATGTTGCTTTTGTTTGCAGTGGGATTATGAGACCAGGTCTTAATGCAATTTTGGGACCCACTGGCAGTGGCAAGTCTTCGTAAGTATTGAAGCAATGAAAGGACTTGTTTTATGTTATCCATATTCATCACGTTGAGAAACCATGCCAAACAGAAAATGTGCCTGCATACTTATAGTACAGATGATTAGGAACACAAGAGCCAAGTGTTCAAAGTGGCTTCAACCCAAACTCTTAATTAATATGCCCCAAACTGCATCTTTATCACCCCTCAGATTTCCATGCTCAAAAATAAGGTATCTGGAGTTCAGCTACTTGATTTAGGTGTACAAATTAAATTTGTGATGTAAATCTAAGTTTTGGAACCTTTTCCAGCTGGCATAAATTGCAGCAGCTCATAGGCTGCTCAAACCTTTGCCAGGGCCAGAACAAAGGCTACCTAAAAATCAGGGAGCCCTAACCCTGACAGTCCCACCTCTGCTTATTGGGGGAGCAGATCTTGTCACAGGAGAAAAGCTGAGCTTGCATTTCACCATCAAAATTGTGTGCACAACGCATTTTGTTAACTGGATTTGTATGCCGAATTTATCTTCCAACTACTCCACTGTTCAAAGATTTACTCTTCAGAACCCTTTTGGGAGCCTGATTTTTCTTTTTCTAGGCTATTGGATATCTTAGCTGCAAGGAAAGATCCTCACGGGCTCTCTGGAGAGATTTTGATAAATGGAGCTCCTCGGCCTGCCAATTTTAAATGCATCTCTGGATATGTGGTACAGGTAAATGAGCCTGCAGTTACTATCTGCCTTTACTGTTTTAACCTCCCTCCAGAGAGAGAGAGATAATCTGGATTAAAACTAACCACTAATTGATTCATACAGACCCATTATGAGTATTATGGTATAAAATTTATTGACAAAAGAACCTGATACAAAATGTAGAACCCAGTGTAGTGTTTCTTACTCCTTTTCTAGTGTCCCAATCTTTGATAATTTTTGTTTCTATTGTAAACAAACACCTCATGTGTCGTTTGGTAGTTTTTCCATTTTCTACCACACTTTGGTTATTATATTGGATCACCCTGACTGAATTTCACCTGAATTTGACCTTATTTTCATTGGCCTCAAAGACTACAAGAAGATGTTAAAAACAAAGAAAATCTTATTATTTTCAACCCAATTGTTACGTTTTTAATCGTTGCTGAAAATTTGCAGGAAAATGACCTGCAGTTAGAATCATAGAATATTAGGGTTGGAAGAGACCTTAGGAGGTCATCTAGTCCAATTCCCTGCTCAAAGCAGAACCAACACCAACTAAATCATCCCAGCCAGGGCTTTGTCAAGCCGGGCCTTAAAAACCTCTAAGAATGGAGATTCCACCACCTCCCTAGGTAACCCATTCCAATGCTTCACCACCCTCCTAGTGAAATAGTGTTTCCTTATATCCAACCTAGACCTCCCCCTCTGCAACTTGAGACCATTGCTTCTTGTTCTGTCATCTGCCACCACTGAGAACCGCCTAGCTCCATCTTCTTTGGAACCCCCCTTCGGGTAGTTGAAGGCTGCTATCAAATCCCCCCTCACTCTTTTCTTCTGCAGACTAAATAACCCCAGTTCCCACAGCTTCTCCTTGTAAGTCATGTGCCCCATTGTTGATTCTTTCAGATGTGTCTACTTTATATTTATTTCAATATTATTTTTATTACAGTATTGTCTTGAGGTGTCAATTAGGGTAAGGGCCCAATTGTGTTAGCTTTGTACAAAGTTATTTACATTATACAGTTTTTTCATTTGTCCTGTTATTACTTTTATATTCAGATTTCTGCTTTGCTCTTTTTGCCTCCAACTGTGATATCCTAGAGAGAGCTTAGGGTATGTCCACACTGCTACTGGAAGCAAGCCTCCTAGCTAGTGTAGGCAGAGTCACGCTAGCTTCACTCAAGCTAGTTAGTGTGCTAAAATAGCAGTGTGGATGTTGCAGCTCTGGAAGAGATTCAGACTAGCTACTGGAGTTCAGACTGAGGGGTCAGGTAATCTTGAAAGCCTGAGCTGCAATGTCCACACTACTATTTTTAGCACAGCAGCTTGAGCAGAGTTGGCGTGAGTCTGTCTACCCTAGTTGGGAAGCTCACTTCCAGCTGCAGCGTAGACATAGCCTTTCAGGTCTAGTTATGAGGAGAGGGAGTGTGACTGGCGGTAGCCAGCTGGCCTTTTCCATCTTTGGGGAGCTGCCACAGAGGACAACTCTCTCCCTCAATCCCAAAGAAGGTACCATAATCTTTTAGGGAAAGACTACTGCCCTCCCCTCACTTCGCAGAGATTAGGTCCAGCTGGCAAACTGAGTCAACTGGGCTCTGGCTTTATAGGCAGAATGCAGGAAAACTCCATATCCAGTGGACACCATTTCCCTTCCCTGGTGAATCCATACCATATATAACCTTTGATTCATCAGCACAATGCATTCCCACTCATGGGGGTGAGGGGTGGGTTGGGGGAGAACTTCCTATCCTGGGGAATACCTGCCAAACATGGTCTTGGATTCCCTAACATGGTGAAACTCCATCCATTCAGAGGATGGGCTTTCCCTGTCCTGGGGTTTCCCACATAAGAACGGCCATACTGGATCAGACCAAAGGTCCGTCTAGCCCAGTATCCGGTCTTCCAACAGTGGCCAATGCTAGATGCTTCAAAGGGAATGAACATAACAGGTAATCATCAAGTGATCCATCCCCTATCACCCATTCCCAGCTTCTGGAAAACAGGCTAGGGACACCATCCCTGCCCATCTTGGCTAATAGCCATTGATAGAGCTATCCTCCATGAATTTATCTAGTTCTTTTTTGAACCCTGTTATAGTCTTGGCCTTCACAACATCCTCTGGCAAGGAGTTCCACAGATTGACTGTGCGTTGTGTGAAAAAATACTTCCTTTTGTTTGTTTTAAACCTTCACGCCTATTAATTTCATTTGGTGACCCTAGTTCTTGTTTCAGAGTAATAGCCGTGTTAGTCTGTTACTCTCCTTATAATGTGTATGGTAATACCCATTGTTTCATGTGTGTATATATATCTTCCTTCTGTATTTTCCACTACATGCATCCAATGAAGTGATCTGTAGCCCACGAAAGCTTATGCTAAAATAAATTTGTTAGTCTCTAAGGTGCCACAAGTACTTCTAGTTCTTGTGTTATGAGAAGGAGTAAATAACACTTCCTTATTTACTTTCTCCACACCAGTCATAATTTTACAGACCTCTGTCACATCCCCCCACCGCAAACATGGTTTTAGATTATCTAGCAGTGGGAATCCAATACAGTAAGGTATCAGAGGGGTAGCCGTGTTAGTCTGGATCTGTAAAAGCAGCAAAGAATCCTGTGGCACCTTATAGACTAACAGACGTTTTGCAGCATGCTGCAATACAGTAAGGGTTTGGGCTTCTATTTCCACAGACCACAGCCAGGCATTCTCCAGTACAAGTAAACAGACCACTAGAGGTTGGGACTTCTCTGGGCTGGGGAATCTCCCTAGTTCATGGGCACGAAATTCCTCAGTACAGCTACTACTGTGAGAAGTTAAACAATGTTAATATGATTTCAAAAGTAAAGAGAGCATTTAATTGTAAAGGATCAGGCATATATCTGAAAAGACTTTGCTTGTTGATGGAAAAAGCTCTGTTGGACTCTTGTATCAAAAGTATCATATTTGTGAACTTTGGTCTTGTTCAGTTTTCCCTTCCTGCAGATGTTAATGCTTATTCGTTACAATACTGTAGCATGGTATAAATAAAGGAAAAATTAAGCTTGAAACTAAAACTTGCTAATATTTTTGTGTCTTGTAAGAATGATGTGGTTATGGGGACCCTGACAGTGAGAGAAAATTTTGAGTTCTCAGCTGCACTCCGATTGCCAAGTATCGTGTCTGAACAGGAAAAGAAGGAACGAGTGAACCAAATCATCAGGGAACTGGGTTTGGCCAAAGTGGCAGATTCCAAGGTAACTACACATGGCATAGCATGACATGGTATTTAATATTACCAAACAAAAACCTGAGGTATGAGACAGTTAGTGTTGTAATTACATAACACTTAACAAACCAACCTCATTAGAATGTTGTAGTTACAATCAACAAACATTTGAAAAGCAGGAAATTCAGAGTTAAGACTACCTTAAAGTATACTTCTACCCTGAAAAGAGACTTGAATATGGCATTGTGATGTTCTGTACATAGTATCTCAGTGATTTCTATATCAACTGTGTTCAATTTACTATTCAAAAAGTGTTTTTTCTAACTTCCATCTCTGTAGTTAAACCCTGGGTTCTGTAAATGAAGCTGAGTTCTTTCTTTCTAGCACTTTATCACCAATAATAAAGATTCTGCATATCAAATGATGCCTTGTGATACTTCTGTAACCCCATTCAGTGAATGGGGGGATGTATAGATGTCACTGATTGGTTGAGCAAATGGAAGTTAAATAATTCTGTTAAAAGAACAGATGACATCTCAGTCTCTCTCATAGGAATAAAATGCAGTACAAATTATTTTTGTCCTGAAAGTAACCAGATATGACTTTGCATACATGCAGGGAGCAGATCTGTTGATTTAGAAGGTGCATTTTTACATACTCACTTTTCAGAATAGAATTACACTTTGCTCCCCGACATCCCACCATTTGTGGCACCATTCACACACACTAAATACGGGCCTATATGTATTTTTTAATCCTGAGGTGCTTAGAAGTCCTGGGGATTAGCAGCATAGAGACAGATTTTTCTTGTTTTAAATTTACAGCATTCTAATAAGGTGCTTTTTTAAAAGCTACCTACATTTACCATCTTAACTTTTTCATTTTTGATGCATTGCTATCATTTCATCACTAAATCATGTGAATGTGTTTGTTTCATATAAATATTGATTTCTGATCTAACACCTGAAGTTGGCTCTAATATTTTCCTGGATTTTGAGAAGGGTAATAAAAATTAATTAATAAAGAAACCTCCTTTTAAAGGTGTGATGCTTCTTTTGCACTAGGTTGGCACCCAGTTTATTCGTGGGGTGTCTGGGGGAGAGAGAAAACGGACCAATATTGGAATGGAACTCATTACTGACCCTGCAGTCTTGTTCTTAGATGAACCAACTACTGGATTAGATGCCAGCACTGCCAATGCTGTCTTGCTGCTCCTGAAAAGGTGACTGCAATGGAATCACTGGGAAAGAACTATCTTGTCTTTGATAGAAGTGTACTCTGTATACTGTATCTGGAATTAAGATATGTTTAGAAATAGTCACAGCCTGATGTATTGGTTTATGATTGGGTTATTCCCATGTAAGGGAATGGAAACTGCAGGCTTCCACAAATGGAATTTCCTTCTAATTCTGCTATCAACTAGTGTAGTGCTTTAGCAGTCATCCCTCCCTCTCTGGCTCAGTGGGAGGCCACTCCACCTCACCACATCACTGGGGCACTGCCCTGTTTCAGGGGAGTTGTGATGCAAGTGGTGGGGTCGAGGCCCCTCTGGCAGGATAGAGATGGGCAAACAAACAGTCTCAGGTCTCCAGGGCAGAGGAATCAAATAGTCTTAGGGAGTTCAGGCCTTCAGGCAGGGTGGAACACCAGACAGTCTGTCATCCTCACGCAGGCAGATGGCAGACAAATGCAGGCCCCTTGGCCTAAGGTGGAGAAACTGCCACCCCACGGGTCCCAGGCCCCCCCTACTCCACCAGGTCCTACCCCAGGGCCCTAACAGTGGCAGATGGTTCCACCACTGGGTCAGGGGGGATCCAGCCACAACATACTGACCTGGATTCAGGCAGCAATACAACTGGACCATAGCTAGGGTGACCAGACAGCAAATGTGAAAAATCAGGACGGGGTGGGGGGTAATAGGAGTCTATATAAGAAAAAGACCCAAAATTGGGACTGTCCCTATAAAATCAGGACATCTGGTCACCCTAACCATAGCTGGCTGTCCCTGGGCTACTTTCTGCTTGCCCACCATCATGTACCTGCAGCTCAGGGTTGTCCCTGGTCTCTTTGGGGTATGTGGTGAATGGCAGTCCTGGCAGCTCTTTGCCTGGGTCAGTCTCCTTCAGTGGCAGGGCGTGGCAAGGCGCAGCACAGGTTTCGCTCCAGGGAGCTGCAGCAGCCAGGAGACATTTGCTTCCTTCCCTGGCTCAGACTCAACTGGGTTATAGGCTCTCCCTTTTATACTTCCTGCCCCACCCCTTAGCTTTCAGCAGGAGGGGCAAGCCTAGCCGTGCTCCACCCACCAGGGATCACAGAATGGCTCCTCCCTCTCTGACTCAGTGGGAGGCCAGTCTGCCTCACTACAATGGGTCAGACTCTGTCTCCTGTCCCACAACCCACACTGTGCCAAAAGGGGCAGGGAGTTTGGACCAACAAACAAATCCTTTTGGAGGATCTGCCCAGGGAAAGGAACTTTGATATAGAAATCTCATGCATTCACAGTTACCTACCCTGCCATTTCTCAATATCCCTAGGACAACTCTCTGAATAATGTGTCATGTGTTTGGAGTGGGTGAGGGAATGCCACACCTCATGGAAGGAAGAGCATTGCTAGTTACTTTACACTTAAACGCTTCTGCAGTAATTTACATTACTTGGTCCTGTAGGTATGGGAGGTTAGAATCTGGCCAAGACTTGATGCTCCCCACTTTCTCTTTGTCCCACCTAGTAAGGGCTTTAGGATTTGGCCCTTTTAAACTTTCTTCCGCTTTGTTTGCTCCAATATGCAACTTATCCTAAGATGTTACAAAGATTTGCACAATAATTTATTTTCTATAAATCGTTCTTTGGAAAATATGTGGCCTTTCATCTCATTTCAGCTATCAAATCATCAAGAGAATAATGAATGCTTAGGTACACATCATGAGAATAATTCATTATAAGGGAATAATTTATGGATAGTGGGCCAAATTCTGAGGTCTGTATTCTTCTTTTACTCTGTTTTTACTTAAACAAGCTACTATTGAAGTTAATGGGCACTTGCTTAAGTAAGGATTGAGTACAAATTGAGAGAGGACTCCAGGATTTGATCTGATATGTTTGTCATTACTTCAGATTATGAGTGGTATTAGCCATTCATAGCAGAAAGAAAACATAAGAGAAAAGGAATACTGTAGTTGCAGATGTTTAATGCCTCTCCTATTTTGTTTTTTTTGCATTCAGGATGTCAAGTCAGGGGAAGACAATAATCTTTTCACTCCATCAGCCCCGGTACTCCATATTCAGATTGTTTGATAGCCTGATGTTACTGGCTGCAGGAAGCCTGTTGTACCATGGCCCTGCTCGGAATGCTCTGCAGTACTTCAAATCTATTGGTGAGCTTTCAAAGGGAGCTCAAGTCACAATGGTGGTCTTCCAGCACATTGTATTGATGTTGGCCTCTAGCCTTCCAGCACATTATACTGATTTTGACCCAGATTCTCAAAGGTAATTAGGCACCCAACTCCCATTGATCTCAGTGGAAGTTAGGCACCTAAATACTTTTGAGGATCTGGGTCCTACTGTATAAGTAAGGAATGGATGACATCTTGTTTAACAATGCATTCAGTATTAAAACAAAGTAGCAAATATCATTTATTTAAGCCATGAATCCCTGTCACTGTGACCTCTGAGATGATGGACTATGATAAAAGCTTTATATCCCAAGACCAAAGTGGGCATATGCAATCATCAAGGCTCATTATCTTCCTGTAGAGCTTGCATCAAAAGTGGACTGTAAGATATGAACACTATTTAGATATAGCAACTTTTAATATTTTAAACAACTAAATGTTTTCTAACCACATATCCTAATTCAAAAGTCTTAGCTGTGTTGTGAAATAATGTGCTTAAAATGTTTATCTGAATATTCCAATAGACTCTGTCAGAGCAATGGGGCAAGCATGTTCCAGAGTCAATGGCACTCCACTAATAACATCCTGCCTGCAAATCCTGGATGTTTGTATATAAGGATTTTTGAGCAAGAGCATCTCAGCTGATTGCAGCTGTTAAGAATGCACATAGAGAGAGAAGTTGTTCATTAGGTAGTCAAGTCCCAAATCTTGCAGAATTTGATACATTACTATCAATACCTTAACTGCATCCAGAAATGAACAGGAGGAAGCCTATTCAGACCTTGGAGAACTGATCTAATGTTCTCTGTACATCCTACCCTGCTAAATAAGTGAGCAGCTGCATTCTGAACCAAGTATAATTTCTAAATGGTCTTTATGGATAGCCCCACATGAAGCATATTTTAATAATTCCATAAGGAAATCACAAAGGTATGGATAATTGTTATGAGATTCATGAAAGAGAGAAATGTTCACAACCAAATGGAAAAAGACACTTGGCTACTAATGCTTCCTGGGAATTCAGAAGGAGTCAGGGATCCAGCAGTACACTGATGTTGTGAAAATAGGGACCAATATCATCCCCACCAAATCCTTTAGATGCTTATGCCACCCTAAATTTATCACTGTTTTGTCTGGATAGACTTCAGACAGCTCAGTGTCTCATTCAAGCCCCTATTTTGGTCAGGTTTCAGAGTAGCAGCCGTGTTAGTCTGTATCAGCAAAAAGAACAGGAGTACTTGTGGCACCTTAGAGACTAACAAATTTATTTGAGCATATTTTGGTCAGGCATTTGAAAGCGTGGTGATCATCCAAATCCAAATCTGAACTGTGCCATTGATCCAACTTCCATAATGGAATGAACCAAATTTCTGGAACCAAACACACATGAACTTTGTAGTTTTGGCCCATTCTATTTTTATCTTTGGTGAAGCTGACTTGTTGCATTAGATGGTACCTTTTGATGGTGGGATGTCTAATTGCTTTCCCTTTAAGACAGATTTTAATAATATTACCCTTAATATTGCAACATATTTTTCCCATCTATTGAATTACTTATTTTAGAGATCTGATATTATTTCTTTGCAGGTTATGAATGCGAGCCATACAACAATCCTGCTGATTTTTTTCTGGATATAATTAATGGAGACTCAACAGCTGTGACACTCAGCAAATCAGAATCTATCAGTCAATACAATTTATCAGGTATGGGAGCTGGAGGTCAAGTGAGTGTCCACACTGATCCCACTCATGATGCACATGCACCCCATGTGTGCGAGATTGGATTCTTTTTGAATAGCAGTATCTGTTATGGCCACACCTAATGACCTCTTGGCTATCAGAGGTGAAGGATAAGAGGTGGAGTGGCTGCAGTCATTACTCTGTTCCTTCTTACTAACTGTGGTGCGTGCTGGAACACCTGCAGCACGTGTCTTCATGCAACATAGCTTCTCCAAACTCACTTTGTGAACTCGGTTAGCTTTTTAAGATTTAATTTATTAATTTTTAACTTTACTTTCTTTGTTTTGCCTGTTGGGAGGGGGACTTAACTAAGAGCTTTCCAACACCCCTCCTGTACAGAAGGGTATTCCCACATCATGCCAGATTCCAAGTCTCTGGGCTTCAAGACCTGCTAGTTGTGCAACTGTACCATGCCTATTAACAACAGGCACTCCAGATGTCTCACGTGCCTGGGAGAGGAGTACATACTGGAACATTGCTCCATATGCCGCTTCTTGTCTAAAAGCAGAAAACTCTTTTGTTTCTAATTTTGTGCCCGCAGTTACTTGTGGGTAAGATTACGGCTAGATTGTGTGATTCAGCCTCCAAGATTTTAACGTAGCTTTCAGCTTTACATTCTCAGGGAACTTCTGGGGGAATTGCATTCAGAAAATATAAGCTCCCTGAGAACATGAAGAGAAAATTGTGTTATGGCATCTGAACCACACAGTTTATTCTGGGACATGTTTGGTTTGCCATTAGATATTCTGGCCACCCTGGAAAAAAGGCAGGAGGCAATAGATGTGGTTTAACTAGGTCACAACTTCATTCACTTCAAATACTTGGGAGTATACCCAACAATAAACTGTACAGTGCATGTCATCATCATTTCCACAAACATTTCCACATGGTCCCCAACCTGGTCCTAGGTATCCCATTGCTGGGATTCTTCTTTGTGCCCGATATGGAAATAAACTTGAGCTTTGAAGCTTGAATCCTGATCTGAATTGCTGTAACATTCTGTAGGTTTGGATGTGGGATTCTGGTTCAGCCTCATCTCTATTTATTTATGGTAAGAGATTTTTGAAGATAAAATGTAGCCCTTTCGGGGGGAAAAGAAAACTTCAGCATACCTAAACTGCCATGAACTAATTTGTGTCTTTAGCTTTCTACTGCTATTGCTCCTACAACAATATTTTTCTTTTGAATCTAAAGAAACCATTGAAGAGGACACAGGTGATAAGACTATTGCTGAGAAATTAGCTGAGTTGTTTTCCTGTTCCCCTTACTACAAAGAAACAAAAGCAGAATTAGAGAAGCTGTCTTTGAAAAATAAAAGGAAGATGAGTGCAGATTTCCAGAAAATCACATATAGCACTTCCTTCTTTCATCAGCTCAAGTGGGTGTCCAGACGCACATTTAAAAACTTGATATATAACCCACAAAGCTCCATGGCCCAGGTAATTATAGTGAATCTTTAAAACATCAACAGTTATAAATAGTCTGTTTCTTTCTGAAGATGAGTCGGGTTGAAATATAAAATGTTGGCTTCTAATAATTAAGAAATGAACGAAAAAACTTCCAATTGATTAGCCAACAGTATGACTTTAAACAGTCTTTCACACTGTGGAAATCTTTACATAGTCATAGATCATATTAACGGAGAAATCCATAGATCTTCATTCTTTTCAGTGCTGCCCTTGGCACTTTTGCTAATTATCAAATACAGTAGAACCTCAAAGTTACGAACACCAGAGTTACGAACTGACCAGTCAACCACACCCCTCATTTGGAACCGGAAGTACACAAATCATGCAGCAGCAGAGACCAAAAAGAAAAAAAAAAAAAGTACAGTACTGTGTTAAATGTAAACTACTAAAAATAATAAAGGGAAAGCAGCATTTTTCTTTTACTTTTCATTTTACTTTTCATAGTAAAGTTTCAAAGCTGTATTAAATCAATGTTCAGTTGTAAACTTTTAAAAGAACAACCATAATGTTTTGTTCAGAGTTATGAACATGTCAGAGTTATGAACAACTTCCATTCCCAAGGTGTTCGTAACTATGAGGGTCTACTGTATGTGTTAAAGGTTTTCTGCTACACAGTCCAACATCTCTTTATATTTCATCATACAATAAGGTCAGAATGCTGATAACATTCATTTCCAAAGCGGAGGATTGTTTTTTCAGAAATAAATGAGATCTTGTAATCCTAACACAGACAAAATTCCTTTTGACTTTAGTGAAAATAGGATCTGACCCTTTGGGCCAGATCATGCCACCATTACTTATGTGGAATATCTTATATTCTGCATTTGGTCCCATTGATTCAAATGGGACAACTCAAGGAGCAATGTACTACTCAGTATGAGTAAAGGTGGCACAGTCTGGCCACTAAATTGTCACTCTTTGTAGAGCCTCTGTAAATTTATAGTATAATTGTCTTTGAATTGTAATGATGATGATAACGTAAAATAATATTGCTATTTTCTTGATGTCTTGACTATCATATTGTGGGTTTGAACTAGGATAGATTATATTTTTCCCTTTTCTTACCTTTGCTTAACATGAACACTTCTGGAGCAGCAAATGGAAGGATTGATAAACTATTTAGAACTGATAAATTAATGGCAACAAACAGGGCCGGCGCAACCCATTAGGCGACCTAGGCGGTCGCCTAGGGCACTACTATTTGGGGGGCGCCGGCGCCCCGGTTGTCAGTGGAATTTGGGGGGCGGGACCTTCCGCCGCCTAGGGCACCGAAAAAGCTGGCGGCGCTCCTGGCAACAAATACAGTAATATAAGTGGTACGCACTGATATGTCCCACCACTACTTTGGCCAGATTCAGCCTGATCCTTACAATGGTGTCCAATGAAAAGAGGGGAGCACAAGAAGCCTTCCCTCCCTCACTTGCGTAATCCATATAAGGATTAGGCAGAATTGCAGCCCCGTAAAGTGGGGATTTTAGGGACTGCTCCCATGCTACTCCCATTCCCAAAAGGGTGAGGAGGGGGCAGATAGGAAGTGAGGCCATGGCTCTGCCCTTTTTATGCACTGACCAACAGTGTTGGACAGCCATGCAGGAGAGTAGGCTTCGCCCTACAAAGCACTAAAGTATTGCATATGCAGAGTTTGCATGCCCAGGAGCTCCAGTACACATTCTATCTGAATGCCTTTTTGTGCTCTCATTGGCCCAGTGCATCTCTGAACTGTGCTTAAATGCATGTCTGCATTGCTCTGCACTGAACTGTGCTTAAATGACACAATCAAACCTTTGTGAGCGTTTTTCAACAATTATGCAAACATTTTCCAAAAGACTATGATCACCAGCATACAGGAGATCTGTTCAGAATCTCTCAAGTTAAAAGGTTTTTGGATGTATATCTGTATGTTGATATTATGGATATCCCTAATAATTGGTTTGTAAAAGCTTGATCTTGTGACAAGAATTATACTCTCAATCTTTATAATACTCCAGGGTTAATGGTCTTGACTTTCTTTCTCACAATCTTTTCTATCTCCAAAACCTCATTAGGAATGGATTTCAAATACATTCTATAAATGGTACACAGTTCACTAAGCCGTGTTTGCTAATCCTCTCCAAATTGGTCTTGATATGATCCTTGTTTTCCACTACAATTAGCTTAATGGCTGAATTATCCCTGACATTTGATCCTTTCAGCAGGTTCTTAGTGATATGGTACCATGTATGAAATGCTTTATAGTGTTAAGACTCATGCATCCCTCATGCTTAACCATGACTGAACTGCCTGACACCATCATTTTTGCTGAGATTTTTTTTTTTGCTTCTACATATTAAGAAATAATCATGTACAAATTTTCATCATTCTGATTATGTCTTTAAAGCCATTCATACTTTTTTATCTGTTGGAAAACTTCATGTTTCTGTTGGCTTAAAACTAACAACAATTGGATTGTTCTGGAATCAAGTAGGCTTTAACATCTTTTCTATTGGGCTTTACTGTGAAATAAATTATTAATATGGTTCAATTCCCCCCCCCCTTAGATCCATTATTGAAGAGACTTAAAAATACACCCCTTGTTACAAGCACAAAGTTGCTACTTTAAAAAAAAGATATTGGTTGAACCTAGCATTTGAAAGAAATAATAGTTTAGAAGTGATTTTCTTTTCTGCTTTTTTGTTTCAGTACAAAAGTGAAGGAGGTTTCTCTTTACTTCAGCAATGTCTCTGCTCCCTCCTCCGCACTTAGTTTATTAAAGACCCCTTTGTTATAGTTATTAAACTAGTACCATTTTTGAATATATTTGTTTGAGCTGGAAATATTAGAAATACACATTTTGTAAACCAAACTCTGAAAATTTATTTTTTGTATAAAATATGAGGTTTATTCTCACTTTGGTTTGTATTATGTTAGGAATTTTTGTTTTTGTTACCATTGTTCCTCATCAGCAGAGCAGGGATACTATTTTTTATCTTTGTCAATCTTAAATTCTCAGTTCTGTGCTCCTCGAATATGAAAATTCTCATGGTTTAGTGGCTGAATTATCACCCTTCAATCAGTCTGATAGCTCCTAGAATTTCCCAAGTGCCAGCTGTGTATTTAAACAAACACTTGAGGCTCTTTTAAAATAATATCAACAAATAAGACATTGAACAGGCAAAGGGCAACTTGTTTTTATAGGTGTATTTCTAGAGGGGCTGCCTGAGCGCTTCTTTGAAAGCTAATGACTTTTGTGAAGAAATGCATTTGATGTGTTGGGGGAACTGATTGAAAAGTCCTATTGCCAAAGCAATAAAGGATTAAAAGATGGAAATATAACTAATGCCAATCAATATGCTTTTATCAAAGTCGAGGAATGTGCTATCATGCTTTGAGAAGGTTTAGAGTTTGGTTAGACTGCTGCACAGCCATTATGGATCACCTTTTTGTGGCTTTTTCCAACAGTTTCCTATGTTCAGGACCTGACTCTCTGGCCAGATTCCTTTAAAGTCCCTTCCCTTCTGGGAGAGGACTTCTACCTATGCTCTCATCTGGGCCTCTTTCCTCTGACTGCCCTGTACTCTTTCTTTTAATCTCTTCCCTCAACTTGATCACATCCTCCCCAGTTATTCCAGGTTAGGTTAACAGAGTTCTCAGGCTCCCTTAAACCCTATACTCAGCCAGAAAGGATTAATCTATACATCCCTTCACAGGTTGATAAAGATAATTGTGTTGATGTAATAGACTTCTGTAAGACATTTGACTTAAAATCACATAACATTATGGTTTAAAAAATAAGCACTATAAAATTATTATAGCACACACTAAATAGATTAAAAACTAACTGGTAGATTTCAAAACATAATTGTTAGAGAATCACCAAGTGGGGTGTTTTTACTGGGATTCTCCTGACATCAATTCTTGGCTCAACACTGTGCAAAAATGTTATTAATGGCCTTAATCATTCATCATGAAGTTTGCAGATGACAAAAAGATTGGTGGAGTGGTAAATGATAATGAGGAGAACAATTTGGATCACTTGGTAAGCTTGGTAAGCTGGGCACAGTCAAGCAACATACATTTTAACAAAGCCAACTGCAGGATCTAGGAACAAAGAATGTAGACTGTATGTATAGGATGGAGAGTTGTGTCCAGGAAAGGCCCCTTAAAAGGACAGACGGGTCATGAATGTGACCTCACAGTGCAGTGCTATAGTTAAAAGGGTTAACAAGAACCTTAAATTTATAAACAGGGCAATATGGAAATGGCAATGGTGAGTCCATAGCTGGAATGCTATCTCCACTTCTGGTATTAAACATGCAGAATGTTCAGAGAAGAGTCACAAGAATGATTCAAAGTGCGAAGACATCTTATAGCTAAGAGCTTAAAGTGTTCAACATGCTTAGTTATTGAAAAGAAGGTTAAGAGGTGACTTGAGCACAGACTATAAGTACCTTCTCCTTGAGTAGGTATCTACTACTTGTAATTGGAACAGATATCCAAGGAGAGTGGTGGATGTCACCGTGTCTCAATGGGTCACAGCTGACAATACCAGATTCAGGACAAACTGCTGGAAAATAGGGCAGACTCACCCCCAAACTGGTGGGTATTCTTCCATAAGATATACCAAGCCAGTAACAAAAGTAAACTTCTGTCTCACCACACTCGTTAACAAGAAGTCAGAAATGCAGTCTCCTTAGGCATCCCAACCCTTCTTTCACCACCTAGACACCAGACTATATGATGAGTGGTTATTTAAAACCATTTTCATCAAAGGGTTCTTCTAATTCCACATAGCCAGGTCAATATACAACTCAGATCTTACCAAATAATCGCGCTGTTGCCAATCCTTTAGTATCTAATATCTAAAGGTTTATTTCTAAGAGAAAAGAAAGAGGGGAGAGTTAAAATGGTCAAGGAAAACAAATACATACACTCATTGCAAAGTTCTTGGATCAGGTTTGTAGCAGTGATGGAATAAACTGCTGGCTTGTAAAATCTCTGGTAACTTCCAAAAAGATTGGAAGGTTCTTGGCCCATTGTTTAGAATGCTCCTTTTAGTGTAAGTCCAGAGATCAGAGCAGGAAAGAGTCCAAATGGAGATGCTTCCAGGGCCTTTTATGCTTTCTCCCATGTGGAGGGAAAGCTCTCAGTCTTTGTGGAAAAGTACAGGCACAAGATGGAGTTCAGGGTCACATGAGCTAGTCACATGCCCTTGCATGCTTTGATGAATCATAGGAGCAGTCATTACCCCATATTCTGGCTAAAATGTCATCAGAAAGGCATATCTAGGGGGGATATGTTTTTTCTGTGGCCCATTATGTTAATTAATGGGCCATTAACTTGAATGGTCCATTCACAATGTGTTGGCTAGACTGGATGCCAACTACCTTGTGGGTGTTACTTCAGGAGCAAACACATTTGAAATACAGATATATAGTCAATATTCATAACTTCAGGTGAAAAGATGATACATGCATACAAACAGGATAATCATATTTAATAGATTGTAACTTTTCCATTGATACCTTACATGACATACCTGGTATAAGATTTGTTGCATTCATATAACAGCGAGAATGATATATATGGTCATATTATAATCATACATCACAATGAATTATTCATTACTTATAATCTTTAAATCAAGATTGGATGCCTTTAAAAACGTTACTGGGTTTGATGCAGGAATTTCTGGGTGATATTATATAGCTATGCAAGGGGTCAGACTAAAGATCACGATGGTCCCTTTTGGTCTTAAATTTATAAAACTATGAAAGCATTAACCATAGATATATAGAAAGCAAGTCTCCTTGTAATTTCCATACTATATTCTGCTCTCTTTCCAATATAGAGGAAAGATAATCACAACTTAAACACTTGTCCTGACTGCAAATTCCCAAATAGATACAAATAACCGTCAAAGACTATGTTAAATTCTTTATTTTCATAATGAAGACATCCAGAAGCCCTAGTGAGGAGTGACTTTTGAGCTGATATATAGACTTACTGATTTTTCTCAAAAAATGTTAAAGCTGGAATTGTTTTATCTTGCTTATATGATCAGTTGACCTCTTAGAATGGTTGATGGCAAGCTTCTGATGCCACCCAAGAGAGCTCTCCAGGAAGAAATAATTTCAAATTTGTCAATTTATCTTCCTATATCATCTGCTCTGAGTGTCACACTTCCTTTTTTTCCTGGTCCACAGATGCACTTCAGTTTTTTGTAGATGCTATTCATGTTGCTTTCATCTGCAAGATTCCAGAATGCCAACTATTTTCTCTCATTGCTGTCATAGTTTTCATTGCAGACCTGCTTTGGCTACTCTACAGATTTTCTATACTGATCTTGTAGCTGATTTTTGAGGCAACAGTGAATGGACCAGATGTTTATTTTCCAGTAGGGAGCATATCTCTGGATCCCGCTCATTAAATCAGTTTTAATATCTGTTTGAAGCAATCCTACCACCTTTGAGCTGTACAATAGCTAGCCATACATCATCTACCATTAAATTGTTTATAGAAATTGCACAAATAAAGTCTAAGAATTTATTGAAATTTGTTTGAACAGTGATACAAAAATTCTGTGTTAATGTATAATTCTTGTTGGTTATAAAATCACATTACTCTCGTCAGAACGTAGAATGAAAATAGAATACAATAAAATACTGTAGAGTATTTTGTAAAAACATTTTTGTCACTTCACTAATGAGTAACCGCTGTTGCTGTTTAGTTAGGTTATTACTGTAGTTATTATAATTTTCAATTATAATTATCTGTAATAAAATGCAAATTCTTACTTGATTTTTCTTTCAGCTGTGTATTACAACTGGTCTGGGAGTAGTTGTAGGAGCCATTTTCTCTGGAATAAAAAATGATTCCAGTGGCATTCAGAACAGGTTAGTAAACAAACATTTTAATAGGGCATACAAATCACACTGTATAGTTCATTTTGTTTAGATTTTTACTTAGCCTCTGTTCTTGTGCTAAAGTAAGCAGACAGCTACACACTGTAGAAAATAAATTACATTTTTAAGAAGTATCTGTGAGAGAGGAAAAACAGTGTTTGTTTGTACCATGGTAGCATCAAGAGACCATAGACCAGGACCCCACTGTGCTGGGCACTGCACAGACACAAACAAAAAGACAGTCCCTGCACTAAGGAGTTTAATAAGATCCATAAGGTTATGTTATATGGAGCAGTACCTAGGGTATATACAACAAAGGGAGTTGATGGACTACATGGGAAGCAGCTTCCACCTGTCCTCAGCCAGAAGTTTGACTATTTTCTAACATAAGATCAAAAGGTGACTATTTCCAGTAAACAGTTAATTTGCTTCCTGCATCTTTATTCCATTTTCATGTAGTAACAGTATACCCATCTCCCTCTGATAAATGTTCTTCCTTCCTCATTAGCTAAAAAAGCTATTTGCATAGCTAATTTTCTTGCTTTTGTTTGTTCTTTCAACAGAGTTGGTGCTTTATTCTTTTTGACCACCAATCAGTGTTTGAGCAGTGTTACAACTATTGAACTTTTTGTCACAGAAAAAAAGATATTTATGTAGGTAAATCCCTGTGTTTTATTTGATGCTGTATCAGTTTATCTTTAACTTATACACTAACTGTCCCTTATCTATCTATCAGTCATCTTTAGGGTCTAGTGATGAATTTGGTACTGAAGGCACAGCTTAGCATTTGGTCCTAAGATAGATGTGAACTATCCCAGCTCTTTCGTATGGTATTAACTCAAAAGTTTAATGATAATGAGAATATGAGCATTGATAACTGTCTGCTTGTCATTTTAACAGAAAAACCCAACTATTCTGGAGCTGGAGGCAGAGCTTGAATAGATTACTACCATTTTGTCCCCCACAATATTACCCCTGATTACTAGTCTCTCTCAATAGAAGTATAGCCCTCAAACCAGAAACTGGTTGTCATTGTTATATGTTTAATAGATACGGTCAAAAACTCTACTGCCAGCTAGTGTAAAAGAAGTCAGTTTTCACATCTATGATGTCAGCAATCTAGATTTCAGGTAATTGATTTTCACAGCTGAGGAATATGGCATTGTTAAAGTGTGAGAAACATAGAACAACTTTTAAAGCTGTGGTGGTGTTCCTGTTTCTTGACTGATTAGGCAAAACACCTATCTTCAGGAAGAGGGATTGAAGAAAGTCACTGGGGCTATAAATTTTTCATGGAGATGTAGCAGTTTAAGGAGAAGCAGACTATAAACAGGATTAGGGGAATTTTAGAAAATATTAATTTTTTTTTATATTCCTGGCCATTGGGAGCTGCAGGGACAGTGCTGGGGGTAGGGGTAGCACGTGGAGCTGCCTCCCCCGCCACTCCAGGGGCTGTAGAGACGTGCCAGCAGCTGGCCGCTTCCAGGAGCGGCATGGGGCCACAGCAAGCAGGCAGCCTGCCTGAGCCCTGCTGTGCCCCTAGCCAGAGGCCCTGGGATGCAGCCCCTAAAGCCCCTGCGTTAATCTGGCCCTGCGCACTATTACTGAAAAATTGCTTATTTTCTCATTTTTACCATATAATTATAAAGTAAATAAATTGGAATATAAATATTGTACTTAGAATTCAGCGTATATTATATACAGCAGTATAAACAAGTCACTGTATGAAAGTGTGTGTATTGACTTCCCTTGTGCTTTTTATGTAGCCTGTTGTAAAACTAGGCAAATATCTAGTTGAGTTGCTGTATCACTGCAAGACCTCTGTGTACCCCTGGTTAAGAACCACTGTTCTAGGGCACATGTAAAAAAGTCTGTATCCACAGTGCAGTCGGTGGGCTACCACCCTCAGTATCAAAGTTTCTGGGCTTTAGCCTATAGCCCAGCTAGCTCAGGTGTAAAGCGCTACCAACTCGCATAAGATGTTTCTGTTTGTGGACAGGATCAACACCTGAATAAGAGACCAAATTAACTCTGCAGCAAAGATAAGCGTAAACAGGCTTTTCTCCATTTAGTCCCAAGTGAAACTCACAAGAGTTGGTCCAAGAAGTAACTATAATCAAACCACTACTAAGTCATAGTGACCACCAAAATAATTAAACTGAACATTTGTAGGAAAGGGATCATACCAAAAACTAGCACTGTGACACTAAACTTGAGCAAGGAGGTTTTTTTTTTGTTTTTTTTTTTTTAAATAAAGAAGATAATCAAAAAACTCTAAAGTCAAAATTAAGGGATAAAAACACTAGACTCAGCATTGAGCCTGCTTAAGCAGTTCATAATTCACGGAAGCGATGCATCTCCCTAACTAAAAGTAGTACCAGGAGGGCAAGAAAAAAGCAGTATGGTCAAATGGCAAAGTTCAAGAGGCTATTCAAGCTAAGTAAAGTATGAATCAAAAAAATGAAAAATGAAGAGAATAAAGGAGCATAAACTATGGAAGATAAAAATGTAAGATAAATAAGGAAGACTAAGAAGGGTTATGAAGAGCAAATAGCTAAAGACATAAAATCAAAAAAGGAAATATGTAAGTGTATCTCAGAATCAATAAATCCACTAGACTGACAGGAAATAAACGGAACAATTAAGGAATATAAACACTGCAAAGAAGTTAAATGATTTATTTGCATCTGTCTTCACCACAAAGGATGGAATAGGGTGTTCAGGTCATCCAGTCTCAAAAAGGGTACAGCAGAAATAGAGTGGATTCAGAGAAGGTGACAATGATTTGAGGCACAGAAAGAGTTTCATATGAAAATAGATTGAAGAGAGTGGGATTGTTTAGATTAAAGATCAGATGAATAATATAGTGCTTAACTAAGCTACAAAATAATGAACAATAAGAGAAGCTCAATCAGTACTCCTATGTACCCTGTATTATAAGGTTTCAGGAGCTCTTTAAAGTGTTTGTTAAAATGTAAGTTGGTCATTATAGATCATGGCAGGGATTTAGGTGCCCAGATTCCATTAAAAGTAATGGCTGTTGGGTGTCTAACTCCCTTAGGCTGCTTTGAAAATCCCAGTCTATATGGCTTCATTGCTTTATTACTGAAATATAATCTGTAATATACATATATATTTCTGTGTTCTAGACATGAATATATCAGTGGTTACTACAGAGTATCTGCATATTTTTTCTCAAAGATAATAGCTGATTTAATACCCATGAGGACTTTACCAAGCATCATCTTCACCTGTATAAATTATTTCTTAATAGGCAAGTATCCTGTAAAAGAAAGCTGCAGCAAAATGAACTATGGTCATTCACTCTTTCCTTTGGCAAATAATTCAGATATCCACAGGTGGTCTGTTTGCACTTCTTCCTTATAGGGTCCTTGTCCCATTTTTTATTTTTTCCCTCCCTTTAGCATAAGCTTATAGAAAACCTTTATTCTGGGGGTAGGTTGGTAAATAGATTGTTTTGAAGCTACTTACTGTTAATACAAATCTGAAGTTAGCTTTGGTAAGCTTTTACACTGATTTATGCATTCCTCCCAAATTCTGTGTATGCCTTTTTATGATTTGTCTAATCTAATGGTTATGGAGCAAGAGACCCAAGGGTATTAATGAACTTGACTTTTCTACAAGTTAACTATGCTAATAAATTGATTGGACCAGATCTGCTGCTGAGGTAAATTGGGTAGCTTCACTGACATTAATGGAGCTACACCAATTTACACCAGCTGAGGATCTATCCAGTTATTACTATTCATGATGATAAACAATACAGTACCATTGTGCGGCACCTAACAGGGATTAAAAAGACATCATCCCTGTCTTGACAAGATTACAGTCTAATACGATCAAATCAGTAGGACTGCTCACCATGAGTGAAAGTAAAAATAAAAAATAAAAATCTTACTCTAAATTAGGCAAGCATAGATCAGAAGGGTATCAGACAAGAGAAGGGGGAAGAGAGTAAACCACATACAAATGAAAATATTATACAGTGATTTATAGATTCTGATATTTTAAAGTATAGACCAGTAGAGTGGAGTTGATAGCATGAGAGTAAAAAATCAAGGGTGGAAAACAAGACAAAGGAGTGGTTTTTGAGCAGGCATTTGAAAGAGGTTGTTTAGCATGCAGGAAGGGAGATGACCCTACTACTCCTTCCCGGCAGCTGGACTTCTTCTTTATTTGGCCTTTTAATTGACTCAGCTTTACAATGGATATAGGTTTCCATTCTGAATTCCTATTATAATCCAAGATATTAATTTTCTTTAAAGTGGTGTTCATGCAGTAGGACAGAACACTTTATGGTTGATAATACTCCTTTTCTGCAACTAAAAGCAAACTATGTACTGTGGTACTACAAAAAGGTATGTGCATAGTATACACTAAAACCCTAATCTAGGAAAAGACAGACTGAGACTTTCCCTCCCTCCATTTCTTAGGTTTCAAGCCAACAGTTGGGGCCTTCTTTATCATGATGGTTACCCTTATACTGGTCGCTTACACAGCCAGTTCTATGGCTCTGGCTATAGCAACGGGACAAGAGGTTGTGGCTGTCGCTAATCTCCTCATAAATATTTGCTTCGTTTTTATGATTGTGAGTGATACATTTTTCTGTTTTTTCTCTTAAATGTTTGTTGTACAAAAGAAATGACAATGAAATGCCATGTGTAAGTAATTTGTTTAAAAAAAACGATATGTGCTTTGAAGCACATCAGCAGAGTCCTTTGGAATTTTAAGAATACTGCCTAATCCTTCCTCTTGATATCAGATCACGTCTCCTGTAAAGTGAGACAGCTCAAGTAAGCAGATGTAAAAAAAGCAAAGTGGCCCAGAGCAGTGGCTCCCCCTTGCTTTACAAGTGACTAGCGTTTGATGGGTAAGATTGGTCTCTGACTCCTTAGGCGTTATTACCTCTGCAGAATTACATGACTTAAATGGGACTATTTTGCATAGCCTTGGCAAGTATGGGTGTAACTGCTGGTAGTGTTGCAGGAGGGAGGAAAGCTTTTGGAAGATTCTGTGGAATACACCAGAGCCTAATCAAAGTCCTTGAACTCAATGATTGTTTTTGTCCCCCTCTGATATGGATTATTCTTACCTATAAAGAGAAAAATCTATTGGATTGCTCTTCCAGAGCAGATTACAGAGCTTTTCTTTTCCAGGGCGGTGGTGATTTCTGCCAGCTTTGTTTATATTTTTTACCCATTGCCTCTCTTGACCAAGATTTAGGCCTTTTATTTCTCTAATGAAGTCGTGTCAGAGGATCGTTGCTGAGGAACTGCTAGATTTCCCCTCTTGAATTCTTCCTATTTTAGGATGTCAAAGGTTAGAAAAGGGAAGCTCCAACTCACTATAGTATGACTTGAGGGAGATTCCAGGCTTTCCTACTGCTGGGGACCAGAGAAAGGCTCATGTTCCTTAGGACTCTCATGCTTTAGGAGGAGGCTTAAGACCTGTGCTTCTGAGTGAAAATCCTTTGTTTCCTGCCAAAAAATTAGTGATGGTCCAGCAGGCCACTATTGCTTTAGGTAGAAAGAAACTGTCCTGTAAAGATTCTAAGTAAACTTCTGCCTCAAATACAACTCCATTGCATTTCTTCCCTTGCTGTCTGAGACCATAGAACAACTAAACACCTCACGTAACAAAGGGCCTAATCCTATTCCTATTGACAGGGAGCAGGTAAGGCCTACGGGATCAGGCCCAGATTTAGGATTCTATACTCATCGTGCATGTGTACATTTAACATTAATGGGAATTATTTCTGTACACTGAATAAGACCTGGTCTACACTAGAAAATTAGGTTGTTTCATGCGGGGTGTGAAAAATCCAAATCCAGGAGCCATGTAGTTAAAATGACTTAAGTCCCTTCGTAGACAATACCAATAAAAGAATTCTTCTGTTGACCTAGCTACTGCCTTGGGGGTGCAAGGGAGGGAAGGATGTTTCAAGTGTAGACAAGCCCTAAGCATGTCACAATCTAAAGTGACTCAGGACTCTGCAAAATTCTCAGGACATACTTTTGACTGTTTCTTTACTGTTTGTAGATTTTCTCTGGCTTGCTGGTAAATCTCACAAGCATCGAATCTTGGCTTTTCTGGCTGAACTATTTCAGCATCCCTCGCTATGGCCTGACAGTGAGTGCTATATTTTCTGTGCATTGTGCTGGAAACACCTTTTGAAAGAGATCACCATTATCTTATAAGAAATAATGTCAAACAATATTATTCCAGTTATAATTGCTAAATACAACTTACACAGATAAGTTCTCCCTGTCTCTTTACATTCTCAGTACAAAGGAATAGGAGTACTTGTGGCACCTTAGAGACTAACAAATTTATTGTAGCATAAGCTTTCGTGGGCTACAGCTCACTTCATCGGATGCATGTAGTGGAAAATACAGAAGGAAGATAGATAGATATATACACACACACACACACGAAACAATGGATCTTACCATACACATTATAAGGAGAGTGATCAGTTGTTAGCAGGAGAGAAAAATAAGTCTTTGTGGTGGTAATGAAAATGGCCCATTTCCAGCACTTGACAAGGAGATATAAGGAACTGTAGGGGGCGGCGGGGGGAGGGGGGGAGGGGAAGATAAGCATGGAGAAATAGTTTTACCTTAGTGTAATGGCCCATCCACTCCCAGTCTTTATTCAAACCTAATTTGATGGTGTCCAATTTGCAAATTAATTCCAATTCAGCAGTCTCTCATTGGAGTCTGTTTTTGAAGTTTTTTTGTTGTAATATTGCAACTTTTAGGTCTGTAATCGAGTGGCCAGGGAGGTTGAAGTGTTCTCCAACTGGTTTTTGAATGTTATAATTCTTGACGTCTGATTTGTGTCCATTTATTCTTTTACGTAGAGACTGTCCGGTTTGGCCAATGTACGTGGCAGAGGGGCATTGCTGGCACATGATGGCATATATCACATTGGTAGATGTGCAGGTGAACGAGCCTCTGATAGTGTGGCTGATGTGATTAGGTCCTATGATGGTATCCCCTGAATAGATATGTGTACAGAGTTGGCAACGGGCTTTGTTGCAAGGATAGGTTCCTGGGTTAGTGTTTTTGTTGTTTGGTGTGTGGTTGCTGGTGAGTATTTGCTTCAGGTTTGGGGGCTGTCTGTAAGCAAGGACTGGCCTGTCTCCCAAGATCTGTGAGAGTGATGGATCGTCCTTCAGGATAGGTTGTAGATCCTTGATGATGCGCTGGAGAGGTTTTAGTTGGGGGCTGTAGGTGATGGCTAGTGGCGTTCTGTTACTTTCTTTGTT